>CM027571.2:1256898-1856898 GCA_015852605.2 Populus deltoides
TTCAAGCTAAATCGTAGGTTATAGAAAGCCAAGGCTAAAAAAGAAAGAAAGGGATGCAATCAATTTAAAGCAAAGATATGTCCAAAAACATGAATATTAGGCCGTCAGTCTTGTGACTCGTGAATATGTAATTAATCAATCAGTGGATGACAGTACCCGGCGTGAACTTGGCGTTTGCCGGTGGCATCGGGCACTTATCGTTGAATTCTAATGTGCATGATTGCTAAGCTACATGTGATGCTCGAGGCCCGGAAGAAACATATATATCAAACTACAGAACATGGCCGATCGTGATGCTCGTGCCCTCAATATCGAACTGACGAGCAGGTATGAGATATGACAGTACCGTCTTGATCAAAATTTTCAATTCCAATTACCTTCTCAATCGACACCAAACTAGACAGAATTTTCTCCCACTCCTAATTTGACCAGGCAATTAATTTCCCACCCTCGGGCATGAAAAAATTGCCCTTCGAGATTAGCTAACATTTGTTTATGGAATGGTTCAGTCCTTGTCAGCGCCATTGCTTGGATTTTAGAAATTTACGTTTTTCAGGGAGAAAAATCATGATCATAGCTGTTAAATTTGATTTGGAAAGGCCTCCCGAAAAGAAACTGGGTTATTGAGTTATTAGATGAATTTGAAAATTATTCGGTTAAGTTGTTAAATCACTTTAATTAATATTGCTTTTTTCTATGGTAGTGATGTTTAACTATCATGTTTGAACTGATTTTAATCGAATCATTAAAAATTTAATAGAACTAATTAAATTTTATTAAATTAATATCTTGTCGAATTAAATTGAAGATCAGCCTTGATCAAGTCCTAGATCCTGAAATCTTCGAATCAACCCAATCAAGTTTTATAAATATGAATATGATTCTTTTAGCTTGGAATATAGCTAGCACGATCAATACCCTCGTGCTAACAGTAAAATAGCGCGTTGAGATTTTGTTGGCTAAAGGCCTAAATTAATTGTTCTTTGTAGCATAAACAAAGTCGATCCTATTACAGCTGAAGAATCAATTTTTTGTGGGGTTCTCGAATATGCCAGAGACAGTCTGATGGGTTACATCCCCACAATGGCTCTTATCTATTGCTGGCAAGTACTAGCATCACCTTCCACGCTCAAAACACTACTGCTTTCTTTATGTTATCCAATCTACCCTTACACGATTATTCAATACCTAATTTCAGAACAGTTTCAATTATTGCCAAACTCTCAATTTCATGAATGTTTAAAGAATGCCAGTGGCAACATGACATCAAACGTGCAGACAAACATGAAATTAGATGAGAGTTTTATTATCTGGGCACCAAATGCGGTGGTAACGCAATACAATTCACACACTGTCGAAACCAACAAATGAATCCCATCCCCTCTGATAAAATAACAGTAATAATAATAACAATAACCTAAACGCTAAAAGGAAAAAGGAAAGAGTTTCATGCATTTTGCATCACTACCCATCACTAACCACACCATCTCCTCGGCCTCTTGAGTAGTATTTGACCCCCGTACAGGACAACAATGAATTGGATTTTCCTTTATGGAGGAGTGGATGGAGTCATCTTCAATGGACGTGTGAGCTTTCAATCATGACTCAATTCCACGTCAGTTCGGCCAACCCGTAGGGTCACATGGGCCATGCATGAAAAAGAGCTCAAAAAAGTACTAGGGTCCACTCCATAAGAACCGACAGCCCCACTTGCGTAAAAATTCGGATGGCCGATTTTTGCAGGTTCCTGCCCTCCAAAGAGCGTAAACTAGACTGAAAGAAAGAGATTTCAAGGGGCTGGCTCTGGTGTGTAAATATATATTAGTGTATAGGACTTAGAAATTAGAATAGCTGCCGCCACTGCCAAATTGCAACTGTGAAGCTGACAATGCCCGCAGTAACGTGTGATCCTAACACGTTGCCATACATGGATGGTGATGCTCCATTTTGGCTCAAGGCGCCTTCGTACACCATTGTGCTGTTGATGAGTGGTGTATTGGTAGTTGTGTTCGTATTCTCAGAGTTCTGCTCCTGTGACGCTTTTTGGCTGCACAATTTACCAAAAACATAACCGTTAGAACCCTCGATATTCTTTTCACTTCACAAATCCGAGTAAAAAAATGAATTTATTGTGGGGATTTGGAAGGGTGTGTGGTCCTCTGTGTCAATGTTTCGGATACAGCCACCTGTTCTGGAGACCACTTATTGCATGATGCCAGAGACGTGCATTAATTTAGGCAACATGCATTCTTTTTCATGAAAAGGAACCGGATCCTACTGCCCATCTCATTATATAATCATGCTTTACTCTACTTCCTACAGTGAATTACTGCCGAATTTTCTAGGTTCGAAAGCATTATAAGTAAATTCTAATATTTTTTAAGGAATTCTCGAGATTGAGAAAGACATTGTAAAACACTCTACAGGTACAGGAAACAAAGCAAGATGTTAAACAATATTATTTATCTCGTGATAGATCCTTACTTTCAGATATTTATTAAAAATATATTTAAAATATGAAGTTTTTTTAATAATTTTAATGCGTTAATATTACAAATAAAAATTATTTATAAAAATTATTTTAATATATTTTAAATAAAAAAATATTTTTAAAAAAATATCATCATCCTCCTCCATGTTATCAAATACGGCATAGTCTATGCCGCGAATTGCAAAAAAAAAAAAAATATATGTTAGCGTAGGGCTGAAGTGATATGATTTTTCAACGGCTCACTTCATATATGTCAAAAACTGACACGACGTTTTCTCAAACGTTCCTTCAGCTGGCAGTAACGTAAAAGCCAGGTGGTAAATGAGGACAAAACGGTCACCTCAACGTTCATTCTTGCAAGCTCTTTTTTACTTTTTCTCGGACAAGCAAACCCTCTAACGTTGCAAAAAAGTGACAAAGGTGGAGAGGAGATTTACCTGGTGTTAGGCGCGGGGCAGAAGGTAATTTGGTAATCGGCGGAGGCACAAGTGAAGGTACTGGTCTTATCATCGTAAGCGTAGCTGTAAGCGCGTGGACAGGCGTTCTTAAATATCTCGGAATACGAAGAAGGCTTGCAAGTATCGGGTGTACCATATGCACCGCTACAACAATACTGTGGTGACCTAAACGCTTCACAAGCGCTCTTACATGCCACGCTCTCGCCTCCCGTGCTAGTAACCTTAAGCTCCGAAGGACACGCGCCATTCAAATCCACCACGCATCCAGTGCTTGTACAATTCTGACCAGAACCGCCTTGGGGGACAACAAGCAATGGCAAGTTGTACCCATCTACAAGGCTGACATCAAAATAATCCATCCCTCCATAGCCGTCGATCTTGAACTCTGCTAACGTAGCCGGAGGAGCTGCACCAGTGCCTGAACATTCTAGTTTTCCAGAGCCACAATCCCCTGTTAGGCACGAGAATTTTCCTGTGGAGTCTTGAGAGCAATATGTGCGGCCCCATAAACGTCCACCCCATGAAGCTGGTGCAGTAATGGTTTTTGACTCCCCCTTTTGAAGGGAAAAACCAGTCGTGGAAAGAGCTGGTGCGTCTGCGTTGGACAGAATGCCTGGCCATACTGTGTAGCCACACTTATTTGTTATTGTAAAAGTTGTTGAAACAACACCTGAGAAAAAAATAAACATTAATTTCAAGAACTCAAAGAAACGAAGCAATTATAATTACAAAAACTCTCTTGAAAATATTATAATTACCCGAAATGAGTAAATGGGCAATGAAGAAGGATGATAAAGGGATAGGTAAAGTTCGTTGAGACATTGAAGAAGAATTGATAAGAGAAATGTAGAGAGGTAACAAGAAGAAGAGAAGTGTTTAGTAATGTGATTAGCAATGACACCAAACTCTTCTTCTTCTTGTGTCGTGTATGGAAATGAGGTAATGGGAAGACAGAACAGGGTATTTATAGACAGAGTCACAGAGAACAGGATATCAAAAAAACAAAGTCGGTATTTGATGGGGCCTAAAGGGCTGAGGATAGGAGATGGGCCAACAAAATTTAAGGTGACGAAGAGCCGCATCGTTTAAAATGGCATTTGAGTAATTAAATATAGTAGTTAATAGTTTGTTTAGGTGATTAAAATTGATTTGCTTAATTAAGGATTTTTTAGATATGGTAATTAAAAATTATTTAAAATCTTGATTTGGAAGCTAAATTGATTAAGAAAATCATACAATAAATTATTTAGATAGTGGAATGGAAGCACTATCTGAACTACAAAGAATTAATTAAGTCTTGCTGCTGTGTGTTGACATTTTAAATATTCTGATGGATATAAATAAATGTCAAATAACTTTTTTAACTTAAAAATTTAAAAGTATAAGCTATTATTTGATGTTTTTGTAATAATTTTATAGTATAATTATATGTTTAATTTTATTAAATATAATAAGATAATAAGATTTAAAATAAAATTAAAATCGTAAATATTTAATTATTCAAATTTTAATATTATATTAAATAATTATTTTAACTAAAAATGACATAAATAAAGAAATTATTAGGTGAGAGGCGTCTTTCAATTTTATACTTGATAGCACTTCACTTTTTTTTACCCTAGAATCGCTAGAAGATATGTACTACACTCTAGGGAAAATTTTGTCTTGCAAATATGAAAGTGATCCTACCAAATCCCATCAAATTTGTTACGAGCACTATATTTCCCTTTTAGCACCAACCTTATTAAATTGATTATATTATATTATATTATATTATTTTCTTTCCTCCAGCAACAAGTCATAATTATGAGAAGATGGGACTACAGTTCATCAACTGTTAATTTCTTTGCTATTTTAAGATTTCCTTTTGAGAAATTTTACATCATTAATTATCACATTAAATACCATTAGCTATTATATGAATTCACTTTAATAAAACAAATAAAAACATGGAATAAAAATCACATATAATCCTATTAAAAATATCTTCGTCTAATAATTTTAAAACTAATTTTTTTATTCTCTTCTCACTTTATCTTCCCATCCAACACCTATATTTTTTTTTCACAGAGTAATATAAAATCTCTCATTTATTGCCTATGATAACAGCCATAATGAATATGTGACAGTAGAAGTGGGATAATTATTTTTTTAAGTGTTTTTTTAATTTAAAAATATATTAAAATAATATTTTTTAAAAAAATTATTTTTAACATTAACTTATCAAAACGATTTAAATTCATAAAAAAATTAAATTAAAAGTAAAAAATAAATAAATTTGCATGGAACGGGTTTGCACCTCTCTCTAAATCCAGTACCAGCTTTAAACAAGAAGGGAAGAGAAGCCAGGTGACGGGGAAAGAAAAGGGTAAGAAAGCTAGCTTACTGTAAGCTCAACACCACTCTTTAAACGTGAGCGGACTCCTACAATAGAATGTTGCACGCTACAAAGCCATGGACATGCATGGTTATTAGTTGTAGCAATGTTTTTTTATCTGTAAGAAAGTGTTTTCTTTCCTGTTTTGTATGCCATCCAAATGCTTAGATTTGTTCTTTACTCCAAGAATTGTCTATGCATTTTGTTTTAAAATTACGAATTCCACTTGAGAAGTGTTTCAGAAACAAATTTATGGAAACAAGTGATAGGAGTTTGGAAACTCGGAATATGGTAAAATTGGAATGAAGTGAGTCGAATGCGGCACGCGGCATTCTTGGGTGTTTTATAATCTCTTAGCATTATGGACAATGGAAGTGTAATCTTCGGTTAGCTTTTCAACAATGACACGTCTGTCTTCGGAATAGTCGACGTTCAAGCTTTGTAATCCAAGTTCTTCATCTCTGTTGACAATTCATTGCCAATTAGCACCAACCCAAACCTACTGACTGGCTCGACGATCGATGCTAGAATGTCCCTGAGTTGCAAGAGGGACAGTTAAAGTTGGGTTCAACTTACAACAACATTCAAGATCCCGAATCTCATAATATCTTGGGTAGTTTTAGCGCCAATCAGGGTTTCTCAAGGATGAAAGTGGTGCCCAGAAGTTAACAAGTCTTGCCCGAAAGCAACTACTCTGGTAGATATTTGGCATCAAGAAATATCTGCTTCCATTGATTTCCGAATATCTAATCGAGGCCCATCGAATATAGGAAATATCTCAAACATAAAGTTATAAAAGTTCGATTTCCCTATCCAACATGACAAAAACATAGCAGTAGTTTTGAGAATTTTGTATTAATTAAGCCACCGGCTTAGACTAGACTGGTTGTGTTAACTCTTGCAAGTTAGGTATCTTGGCATGCTAACTCTATGCACACATGTAATTGATTGAGTAATTGATTGTTTCTTTTTCGCCATGGGATCACCTTTACCTATAGTAAACCTAAATGGCGGCCCAGAGAACCTTCAAACCGACACGTTTTCCTTTTCTTTTTTTTTTTGGACATTCCCTCTCTGAAACATTTTTTTTAACAAAAATGTTCTGGGACAGTCTTAAACAGTGAACTAGAACAATGTGTTCAGTCCACTCCTGTTTTCTGAAGGGTTGCTGTTCGATAAGTTTGGCAAGAACCAGCTTAGAATATCTACTCATTAAAAGAAGAGAGGGAAGAAAACTAGGGCTGCTCTTCAATCGCATTCGCTTCATGTTTGGAGAATGTGAAACAAATTAATCAACGGGAGGATGATATTGGACACTCACTTGACTTTAAATCTAAATCTAGAGTAATGATACCCTTGACGAATCGTATTCAATTGTTTTTATTTTTTAATATAGATGAATTTTTAACAAAAAAAAAATGAGAATAATTTTAAAGATTATAAATTTATGATATTAAATAGAAGGTGTAGTTAATTTAATTTCTTATCTGTATTCTAAAAATTTATTCTTATAAAATATTTTTAACACATGCCATATATCATTGTCACAGGACTGTTGCTGCCACTAATCCTCGACGAGAAGTCGCACTCTGTGACGTCCTGCAAACAACAAATTGAGAAACTCCAAATTTATTTTGCTTTCTGACACAAAAACCAAACTGAAGGAAATAATTCCCTGGTTTCTTATGACGAAAACTCTTCTATTTTGTGTCTTACCCCTTGTTTCATACTCTATAACTCACAAGGATATAGATTTCTTGTGCATTTTTTCCTCCCTGGGCCATTTCACGACTGCCGTCCTGAGTCTCTTGAAACCTTGTTTGTTTTCATATTTTAAAAGAATTTTTTTATTTTTTTATTTTTTTATTTTTTTATTTTTTTATTTTAAATTAATAGTTTTTAATATTTTTATATATATTGTTTTGATAAAATGATGTTAAAAATAATTTTTAAAAAATAAAAAAATATTATTTTAATGTATTTTCAAATGAAAAACACTTTAAAAAGTAACCGCTAACACACTTCTAAACATTATTTTATTTTAAATAAAAAATATGATTTTACTTTAAATTAATAGTTTTTGGTGTTTTTAGATTATTTTGATGGTATGATGTTAAAAATAATTTTTAAAAAATAACTATTAACACACTTCTAAATATATTCTAAATCAAAGTTATTAAACTTGGCGTAGATCAAATTTTAGGCCCGACTTCTAGTTTATGCTGGTCATAAAAAAAATATTTTTATCAATACTGAATAACCATTTAATTTATAACTCAAGTTTTAAATCAAGCCGGCCGAGTTTAATAATTTTGCTGCAAATGAGCAAGAACAGTTTCTTACATAAACCCAGTGATGTAAATTGCAATTTACAGGGCATCCCAAGGAGCAACTTATTCCCAGTTTTGTTTACTTGGCTTTCCAAAAGTTCCTCTTGTATTCGTCTTGGTTAATTCGAGAAGTAGTCGGCAGCACAGCTTATTTAATTCGCCATTTGCCTCCTACCTTATCATTTTTTGTCCCCCGCCAGAGAAACTCTTATCTCTTGTAGGGTCAAGTTGTTAATTTTGGAGTTAGGTTAAGCAATTGGACGGCATGCAGCATCACTCAAATTGGCATTTTCTTTTCTGCTTGCTGTGCAAAAAACAGATTGTCCTTAGTACAAACTGCAATGAACCTTAAAATGTTAGCTCTTCGGAGTTCAGAGCCATTATTTTCACTGCCAAGCATCGTTGCGTATTGTTGGGAGAGGAATTTCCTAATTCTTATGATTAAGTTAATAGTGAATGTTATCCCCCAAGTATTTGGGACTATGACATCTGATATAACTTTGGCATGAAGCACTTGCCTGCAAATTTCATATTTTCAACAGAATTTTAGCTAACTCAGTAAAACTACCTCTAGGATGTGATCCTTGCATGGCTAGCAGGGGCGGAGGAGCATAGAAGACTGAGGTGGGCTGTATCACAGGTAGAAAAATAGATTTTCAAAAAAAACATAATATCCCATATTATAAGTATAGCTTTTTTTTTTACCTTTTTCCAAATTTGTATATGTAAATAGTCATGTCTGTAATATTTCTTATTACCCTCGTATCTTTTCATTGGGCTTCTTAGCCTTCAACATCCCATTTCTCTTCTTACTCATTGAATAAATCTCTAGAATTTTCTATTCCAGAGGAAAGAACCCATTTTATATATCCCATTTTATATGTATTTGATTCATAGAAAAATACTGAAAATTTTAATTTTAAAAAAAATAAAATTAGAAAAACATAAGTTTGGAAGTGTGGTTGCGGTTGTTTTTTAAAGTATTTTTTGTGCCGAAATATATCAAAATGATATTTTTTTTAATTTTTAAAAATTATTTTTAAAATCAACGCATCAAAACGAGCCAAAACATACCAAAAAATTAATTTTTAGAAAAAAAATTGAATTTTAGCTCTCTACTCTTTAGCCCCATCTCATAGCAGCAAATAAATACTCAATCAACCATGAGAAGTGTAGTCTAATTGGTTAGGCTCTAGATTTATTCCCTAAAAATCACTAGTTCGAGTCTCACAAATCTCAAGGTCACTGAAGATGTATCATTAACTTCAGAACTCGTAAAATTAATCAAGATATACATGAACTGACCCGAAAATTCATATTAATAAAAATAAATAAATAAAAACTCAATCGAACTTCATTATATTTCACATACTTACCACATTTTTTACCACCTGCTTAACTCCCATCGGTATGGAGTATTGTTTTCTTAGCTCATTCTTCGATTCATAATGCAAAAATTTCCATGTATCATTAGTAAAGTGATGGAAAACAAAAGTCCTGAAACCAGAGCATCTATTCAATAATGGATATTGAAAAACAATTTATGTTTATTTGTTATAGACTAGGAAAAAAAAAATTCCTTGCTCCACAGTAATTGCTATTGGTAACAGTTCCAGCTGAAGAATTAGAGCGTAAAATGTTGAAATTTAGGCACTAGAGAAAAAGGTATTTTCACTCCAGTGAAGCTAAACATTTCTGGAAATCTCGGGAACCTATTGATGCCGAAAATGTTGAAAATTAGGCAGTAGACAATCCAGGAAAACAATTTTAAAGGTAGAAGCAATAGCACCATTGTGATATACAGCAGGATCATGATAGACGCAACTACAGACTCGCACTGATATGTATGAATGTGATGCAAGCATATAGAGATTAGAAACAAAGAATGGATGCCGTCCAAGTTAATTGTCAAAACAAATATCATCAGGCATTATATAGATCTGATTCACACCATTTGAAAACTAAGTATAGGCATCACTGGCTGACTAATCACAGCTTTATCATCATGCGCTTTGTAGCTTTCCATAGACAGAAGTGATAACAATAATTAAGCAATCTGGATGGTATGGCATCAGCTGATGCAAAAGGCATATCAAAGTAGAACCATTATTGAGTAAAAATATTGCTGAATTGAACAACTCACCTCGTAGCTATCTATCATGACAAATACGTTACATCTTATACTATGTATTGCCTCATGTCCTACGAAACTATGACCCCCAGTATCGCCCAAGCAGGGAAAGAGACAGAAAAAATGAAAAACAAAGGTGCATGTCAAGTTAGCTTCTAGGCAGATCATTATTGATGAGCCAGTCGTGTGGGAGTAAGCAATGTGCCCACACGCACCTACAGACCGGGGCAGAAGAGGACTGTGGATTATTATTGCTATTGCTATGTACCTTCACAAAAACTTAGTAAAGGTACTGGACGGCCATATACGACACAATGATAGCACGCTTTTAAGATGATTCCTTCCTTGAAGTAAATAAGTAATTATCCAGTACCATTCTTGTGTGGCGGTATAGCCCTTAGCGCAAAGATAGAACCACGCAAGTTTATCCAAGTAAATGCGTATCGGACCATCTAGTACTCTTTTTCTGAGGTCTGTACATCAGCTCAAGTGTCCAACGGTTTGCAAGTCCCAGACTCCCAATGTTTCTCACCGTCCAAAATAAAATAAAAAACAAAGGAGAACAAAAAGGAATGAAGGATTCGTTTGTTTGCAGAAAAATTATTTTTTTTTAGAAAATGAATTTCGGGGAAAGTAAATTCTGGAAAAGTATTTTCCGATATTTGGTAGTGTTATGGAAAATAAACTGGAAAACACTTTCCAGTGTTTGGTTATGTTATGAAAAATAAACTGGAAAATAATTTATACATGGTTCTCTTGGTATATAAATTTGGGGAAATAAATATTAAAAAAAGCATATAAAATACTTACACAATCAAGACAATAAAACTGTTTTGAAAATTATACAATTCAAAGTTCACAATGATTAGAAATTGCGCAATGAAATCCATCGTCCCACAAATTTATCTATATGTAACAAATATAATTAAACACTAATCATAAATTAATCAAAGCAAAATAAAACAAGCACATCTATAAATATAGCAAAAAAAATAATAATTGTGGCAAAAAAAAACATGCTTTTTAGTGTTATCAACATTTTTATATTTGATTCTGTTAATTCCCCTTATTAAACTTCCTCAGTCTCGGTGGATTCCCCTGCAATCACCTCTCATGCCCCTTCCTCTAATTCCCCTTCCCCGGTTTCTCTCATCTCCCCTTCCCCTGGTTTCTCTCTTCCCCTTCCCATTATCCCCTGGTTTCTCCCTTCCCCTGGTTTCTCTCTTCCCCTTGCCCTGGTTCCCCTTCCCCTGTTCGGTTTAGGTTTCGGTTTCTCCCTTCCCCTATCATCCCCTTCCCCTTCCCCTTCCCCTGTTCGGTTTCGGTTTCTCTCTTCCCCTTCCCCTTCCCCGGTTTCTCCCTATTTGGTTTCTGTCATCCCCTTCCCCTTCCCCTTCCCCTGTTCGGTTTCTCTAGGTTTCTGTCATCCCCTTTCCCTTCCCACTCCTCCTTCCCAGTTCTCCTCCCTCTCTCACCCGACTACTTCTACTGGGACTTGAAAAAAAAAGAGCAAGGGTTGATTAATTCCTTGATATGGTGGCTAACCAGGGACAAGGAAACCGGGTAGGGAATGCTTTTTGCTGGGAAAGTTTGGCCATTTTGCTTTGATTGGTTCACAGTAATCTTCAGGGTAGCAAGGGTTGATTAATTCCTTGATATGGTGGCTAACCGGGGACAGGGAAACCGGGTAGGGAATGCTTTTTGCTGGGGAAGTTTGGCCATTTTGCTTTGATTGGTTCACAGTAATCTTCAGGGTAGGGATTTTGCTTTGATTTGTGGTTTGTTTGGTTCTGCAGAATGTGAGTGAGGAAGAATGGAAATGATGCAATTGTTGTTGCGTCCCAATTGTTGACGAAAAGAGAGAGACCGTGATTTGAGCATGTGAGAAAAATGAGTGTAATGAAAGAAAAGGAAAGTGTTTTCCGGTTCTTCTCAAAAGGAAAACACTTTTCTTTATTAAAGTTGTGTTTTCTGTGTTGACCGGAATTAAGTTTCCGTTGACTAGTTTTCCATGTTGTTGCCAAACATGGGAAAACAAGGAAAGTGAATTCCAAGAATTCACTTTCCTGCAATCAAACACGGCCGAAGGGAAAAGGGAAGGAAAGGGGAATGGTAATGGGCCTGGCCTTCAAGAGCAAAAAGATATGACTCCACAAGCCGTGTTTACATCCACGAGCCTAAGCCCAAGCTATATAGTCTATAATTCTATGAGGTGGCTCGTCAGTGTTGTGCCCAGTATAAATTGCTGAGATCAATGAGACACTTATTAGACGCTTTGTGGAGAAAATATGCAATGATAAAAAATTATTTATATTACAAATCAATATGATTAGATTCACTCGGCATTTGCTCATCAAGGCCATGGAGGAAACGGGCGAGGGAATTTTTGGCAGCTGTGATTGCAGTTTCCACTTCCTGCTCATTTTCTTCTGCAACTCCCTTGCGTTCTTGAACTGCATGCATTCTTCACACATGTTTATGTAGTTCCTGCTTGATAGATCATTCTATCATAGGAAAGATAGATGATAAACAATTCAATATTACCATTGAAGGCATCCTTGCAACCAATTATACAGACAGACCACGCTCTCTGCTTCTTGGACTATATAATGATATAAGCATGCGTAGAATGTGTAGGGTTAAATACGCTGGGTTCCCAAGAGCCAAGTAATCGTCCGGGAAGCAATGAAGTCTCCTGTTGATAGTTCTTTATTTCTTCAGTTGGGAAAAAAAGAAGAAAGAAAGCCAAGTGATGGTTCATGTGGTGGCTTTATATGAATTCTCACCCCCTTTTTTCTTTCCAAACAACATGTTTTCATCAACAAACTCGCAGTAGGAATCGTTAGCCCATTGTTAGAGATATCTCATGAACGACTCTGATATGCAGTAACTGATACACTTAGGGTGACATTTCACTGACCTGACTGTCAAAATCAATGCTTCGAAGTGCATAAACTTCATTGATAACTTTTATGTCTCTGTTAATCAGGCCACCGAACCAACTAGTTGCTATATCAATGTACTCGTGTGACCCCTGAAAATTGTACAAGAAACATGTAATGTGTCATCTTGGAATTTTTGTTTTCCATTTTCATGTGTAATCATCATAAATCTTCAAATACAATCTCCAGCTTCCTTGGAGTTCTAATTCATTATTTCCACTTACCACGCTTATGCAAGCTTCTGCTTGCGGAAGCTAAATGCAATAAGACATAATCAAGACTAGGGAAGTGAGAATTGCATCCATAAGTTGTAGACCAAGAAAAGAGCTGTAATGATAGGTTTGCGTTCAATACCGAATTGGTAGTGAAGAAAGTTAAAATAAGATCAGTGTTGTCTTCAATTAACAGATTTCATAATTGGAGTTAGACCAGAAGAAGATTGAAGAATTTGAGATATGCGTTCATAACCCCAACTGTATTGCCATTCAAAACAACAACCGAAGGTAATAATTGCTTACCATGCCTCCTCTTCCACATTGTATTCGCTTTCTCCAGATTCTTCATTGTCATCGCCAATAATCTTTTCCTCCAGACCAGAAAATCCCTGCAGCCTACTCCAATCACCATCTTCTGTAGGCATGAATCAAAGCATCCATCAGTTCAGTTTCTACATCCCGCAACAATTTGATCCCTACCCACACATTGCACATAGCAATCAAGATTTAAGAACACATTTATAATGCTAAAACTCGATGTTAAAGATTCTCTACAAGACAAGATATACACCTATGATGTTCTTGCATGGCACACAGTTTACTTGATTGAGAGAAATAAAAGCCACACCATGAAACGAACATCTTTCTCATTAAATACGCAACAAGTCTTGTTCCACGATTAGTAACATTAAATGCATTAGCATGCACCAAAGCTAAGATTACTTCCACGCATTTGCTTCAACTTGATACCCCATATTTCACAGCAAGGCAAAACACAAACACAGACAACGTAGCTAGCTAAGCCAACCATAATCTCTTAAAAAAGTTACTCAAGGATAGTGTTTAAAAGATACAGAGCTCACTACCGATATAATTTTATTGCCTCCGCTTTCCTTGCCGCACATCCGGTCCTGGTCTCTGCGACAAAAACACGCACATTATCTTCATTTGCCTCCCTCGCTAAAAACATATAACAGCTAAAAAATCAACGCACTCCGAAAGAGTAAAGACACATAATATTACCACAGAAGTACCTTGACTAACATTACGCATCGAATACGTCTTACTCAAGTGAAGCCACCCTAGAAAATCCCAAGCAAGACACAATTTAAACTGCAAAGAATAGCTTTAACGTTGGTGATTTTATTTTATTTTTTTTTTGGGGGGGGAGGGGAATAAGAAGGGAAGTTAATTTGCGTTCACCACTTGATAATGCGTTTGATTTGAGGTGGAGAAAAAGAAGCCAGCTCCATGCCCCAACGAATGGCAAGTCGAGCCTCGCGTTTTTTCTGTTTGCGGCTTTTGTATGATTCAGAATTCGAATCGCTTGCATTTCCTCCTTGTCCAAAAATCAGAAGTTGTTTCTGGACCGCGTGATAGAAAATTAACGTTACGATTAGAAGCTGTAACTATAGTGAGAGAGAGAGACGAGGAGAGATGGCTTTGATGGATAAAATTAAAGATTTAGAGAGGAGGTAGTTGAACGCAGCATGACAGAAGCAATGGTTAGGTAGAAACGGCCATTTGCCGGATCAGACGAGCCATTGCTAACAATTGCTGCTTCTTTGAGGCGCTGCAGCTATGCTGCCATGGCAAGTCATTTTTGAAAGAAGAGTTCGAATCACGCCCGGTAATTTTGAAAACCCATACAGCGTGGGCCTAGAGCTATGGCCTATTAGAAATGGATAAATGAAGACGAGTGGCCTATCATAGACTCCACTCGCCCGCAAACTCTCCACAAAGCTTCTCCCACATGCCACACCCTCATCTACTCTCTCTCCATTACTCTGATATTAAATCTGAATCGAGAGTCAACTCAAAGTAAAACCCGAGTTACATTTGAGGAGTAGATTAACTTGAATTAATTAAAATTTAATTAAAAAAACATTAAAATAAAGTCATTTTATAAAAAAGAATATTGAAAAAAACAAGGTTAATTTTTTTATTTTTTTATAAAATACAACCTATATTGGGTTTTAAATTAACCAACCAACCCAGACAAGAATTAATAACATTGCTCATAACTCTAAAATCGTGTTCGGGAAAGCTATTGAAACTATATTTTCTTAAAATTTAAATTTAAAAAAAATAATTATATTTTTATTTTGATATATTGATTTTAAAAATAATTTTTAAAATATAAATAAAATTATTTTAATATATTTTTAAATAAAAAATATTTTAAATTACAAACCGTATTACAATTTCAAACAGATCCAACTTCCATGTGATTCCCTTCTCTTTGTATGCAAAAGCAAAAATGGTGGCTGATGCCAAGGCGTTCTCTTTCAAATGGTGTTCGTTATAGACATAGGAACTTCCATAAACAAGACACAAATTCTCCTCTAGACATAAAACTCTGATCATGGAAAGAGGGATGTCGAACAAAATTAACTCAAATTTAATTAGTTGAATCCCTTGTCATTCTTGATAGAGTGTGTTATTTTAAAAAAATATTATTTTGTTTAAAAAAATATTAAAATATTTTTTTATTTTTCTAACATCAACATATTAAAATAATTTAAAAAATAATATTTTTTTATATCAAATATACTCTTAAAATTAATTCAAAAAATAAATCGGGGTCTCATACTCGAGGTCCGGCCAATCTTTGCCGATATTGAGAACTGATGAGTGCAGATCAAATGTATCCTGAGCTGCTATGGCTATCCATAGCTCAACTGACTCCTGTCATCATTTTTCTTGAGAAAAAAAACAGACAAACGAAAAGGTAAAGATGGGGTCATGTCGTCGGACTACTTATCTTTTGTTTGAGAAAGAAAAATCACAGTCGTTTAGGCTTTCTCACTTGACATGTCTGCCCATCCTTATCCAAGAAATTGTAGTTATCCATTTTTCAAGTGGCAGAAGCCATCCTTTTCATAAGTAGAGAGACAATCGAGGCCAGTAATTATCTCCAACTCCAAGAAAATATGTAAATTTCTATCCATCACGTTATGAACAGAATCTGTATACTGTGGCTTATCCAAATGGGCATGCTATCAATTATAAACAAGATAACTTGAAAGTTAATTTCAGCTCTAGCCATCATCTAGCACAGGTCCCATCTCGCAATAAAACATTTATTAAAAGGATTTATATGCTAGCTCCAAGTGAAAAGGGAAGTCTTATTTTCCCTTGTAAATTACAAATGAAATATCCTTGTGATATTGAGGACGGATGGACACAGTTTTATGGTTTGATTTTTTTATCGTAATATATATTTAATTGTCAATATTTTATTTGATTTTGTAAACTTTATTTTGTTTTGATTAGGAAGAGAAATTGGAGATAATCTTAGGATTTGCTTTGATTTTTTTATTTGCTTTCCATGTTAAGTAGCTTTTTCAAACGTATATATCAGACGTATTAAGGTTCAAGAAAATCAAGAATTTAGTTGTTTTTTTGTTTTTGGTATTTTAAGGTTTTGACGAGGAAAAGAACTTAAATTAAATCTTTACGCTATGTATATCAAACAATAATTCTTGGACCATCGACAACTGGTTGTGGTATATCTGAGAAGGAGGCCCTGAAATATTTGATGCATGAATATCAAAGCATGTGCAGATAAGAATCTATGGTTGCAGCCTTGCAGGCCGTAAAAAAGGCAACTATTTACATGATTACAAGATTGAGGTCCGATCCTGGCTACTTGAATCCATCCCCAGTTGGAATCATCACCTCTGTATCAGCTGAAACTGATTAGGGTATCTATAATTCAGGGTTAAATCCAGCCCAGTAAACAATTTTGCAGCTACCAGCACTGATCAGTTTCCCATCTTCGCTTAGTGTAGGCAGGAAATCCAGCAGCTACAACATTTGTTTCCATTGTTGCTGCAGACATTACAAACGGAGAGCTCATTTGCCTTCCAGGTCTAAAAAGCGAGCGATCATAATCTGCACGTTTGTCAGGGTCCGACAGAGTTTCATAAGCTTCGTGTACTTTAATGAACTCATAAGCTGTGTCTTCCTTTTGAAAGTTAGCTGCAACATCAGGATGCAATGTTCTTGCTAGCTTTCTGTAAGCAGCCTTGATTTCCTGGCAAGTGGCACCCATTTGAATCCCGAGAACTTCGTAGAGAGATATTTGCGTGGCATTGCGGGATGGTGGTCGCTCGGCGGTGGAAGCGCAGGAGGCAGAGACACTGAAGGGGCGGAAGCTGGCACGAAATGGAAGCGAATGAGGCTGATTGGTCGAGAACTTTGAGCCAATGAAAGGAGAGGAGGAGGAGCTGAAAGACGCTAGAGAAGATGTGGAAGCCATGATTGAAAATACACTAACGATACTTGTGTTCCTCGTGTGCTGTGTGGTTAAGGAGGTTGAGGAGTTAAGGAAAGGATGAGTCGTTATTTATAAGGAGGTAGGAAATTGATTAACCATGGTTAGTTTGGTGGATTGGCGAATTATGGACTTATCTATTTACAGGGATCTTGTATCTTAAAGGAGGGCAAAAATTATCACTCTGATTGTGCAGTACCCTTGTGAACTTGTCTTCACAGATTAGAAACCACGATTCTCTGTAAAAACAATTATGGGGTTACCATCATATTTTATGTTTTTGATGGATGCATGTATCTCTTTTATTAGTTATTAGTGACTATGAATTATCAAGAAATGGCCTTGCAGCTTGTACCTGTATTTGATAATACAAGTTAATTTTATGAAAATAAATAAAATTTCCAGCCATTTGTGCTCTGCTAATCGCGTATTTGACGCGTTCGGACTTCTTTGTCTCGTCTCCAAGAACCATACTTGAGCATCAACTTGCAATGCCATGGGCATTTTAAAAGCTGAGCCTTGCATTAAAACCAGGTAAAGGCTATTAAAAATAATGAGGTTAGAGCCATTTCATGCTGGGATAATTCTTCTCGAATAGGAGGTGACAAAAAGACAAATTTCCTGATATAAATTGTTTCATTCGACAAAGCTTACAGTAAAACATAAGACGAACATCAACTGTTCCAATAATATAGGATAGGATCGTCTAGATAAACCGTCAAGCTGACTCAGAGATGATCACAAAGTATAGAAAATACTATTATAATGGTAAATACAAAAATAATAACTTAAAGTACTTCTGCGCCTATAATGATTCAGATTCCAGAGGTGTGACGCAGACCCACGTTAGATGAGTAAGAGATTGCTCCGTAGAAGTTGATTAATTAGAGAGAATAGTAAGATAAACAAGAGGCAGGGTAATGGAGTAGGGAACGACTAAGATTTTTTCCGTGTTCTAATTTTTTTCGAGGACGTATATTGGATTAATTTTTTAATTTTTATGTATAATACTGATTCCATAAATATGTAAATTAATATTAACCAACTAAGGTTTTCGCTCTAACCTTAGCAAAGTGTTAGATAAATTATAGCATATAGTTTTCAGTCATATTAATGTAAATATTTATAGTTGAATAACAAGATGTCTCTTGAACTACCACGAAATTTTAGTCGACGACGAGAAATTCATCTCTCTGGGTCCATGGATGTGGATAAGAAGAAACCATGGTGTCGTGGAAGAGTGGCAATGTCCCCCCCCCCCCCGGGAAAAAAAAAAAAAAGAAAAAGAACTGAGGACGAAGAAAGAGGAGCAATGTCCCTGTCAATATTTTATTGCCTTGCCTTCAACATGAACGGAGAAAAGGAAATACTTTTTTGGCAGCTCGGTGTATTTTGTTTTAATTATATTTTTTTAAAAGAATATTTATCTTAAAAAATATGGAATTGGTATTTTTATTATTATTTTTTAATAATTTTAATGTATTAATTTTAAAAGTTAAAAAATATATTTTAATATATTTTTTAAAAAAACTTTTAAAAACATTATACATTACAATATTAAATACAGCTGAAATCGGTTGGTAGCTAAAAGGGTCCATATATTGATATATTTGTGGTCCTTGAAAACTCAATCCATTTGCCAGCTTGAAGGGCACTGGACTTGATTCGTTTAACCTAAGACTGGGCTGTGTGCTTGTCGAGTCTAATCCGTGTGGTTGTACCTGCCATCTCATCCACATTTGGAGATACCGCGTCAGGAAAGGATGTCTGGTCTTGTCCCATTTCAGTTCGATTGCAACCAAACGCAAGACACCGACAAGTCGACAACGGAGCCATTGACTTGAAGGCTGTACCGATCAGGCCATTGCTACGTGCTTGCTCGCTATGCTCCATGGACACTTATAGAGATGAGTCCAGCCTTGGCCCATAATCGTAAATACCAATTGAAAGTGAGGCCCAAGTCTGTTTGACCCGGTTCATTGAGGCTGTAGACTAGTGGTTGTATATTTGGAGAACGAAAATGGGTATCAGTTCCCATCGTATTTGTTTATTTGCCTGTACTTGCTGTCTTGCTCCTCTTTTCTTCTTTTTTTGGTGAAATGCTGTCTTGCTTGTTAATACGTGGCATGGATTTTTCCATGCATTGAGCTGTTTTTTTGGCGCTGTGTTTCAATTCAAACCAAGATTGCGAGCGAGTCTTAGAACTTGTGCTTCTTTCAGTGTATTTGATATTTCTGTCTGGCAAAGCCTCTGTCTTTGGGTCACTGTTCTTGTTTTTGCTTTTGCTTTTGCTTTTTGGAACTGCTCCATCTTTTTGCGTTTCCACTTTAAAAGTAGAGGAATTGGGCACTTCAAATCGCTACACCTCTAGTTCAATCAGTGGACAAAATTCACGCATATGGCTTGTAGACATTGGACACTCTATCAGTAGTGGATAGAAAACCTTGAAACTTCCAAGTCTGTTTCAGCTTTATCTATCATTCCAGATCCCTCTCGGACCAAGATAAACAAGAATCCAATTCTCTATGAAAAAGAATCCGAGTCCATTCCTCTTGTCGGCATAAAGAAAACTCATTTTCCTTGAGATGGAGTATGTTCCAGTAGTATTATAATTTCAAGAACAGAGGGCTTGAATTTTACTGTTCAGCACCTCAATGTCAAAATCATAGCATTAGCACAAGTAAGAATTCATAATTCCAGGCTGAAAAAATGCCGCCTTGGGACATGATACAAGAGATGGAGGTCCAATCTGGACTATTTACAACAGCAAATAATCCTCAATATTTGGGGGTCAATACTGTATCTTACAATTTCATCTAGCAATCTAAGGGACTAAAATCGATTAGGATCTATGATCTTACAGCCTCTTTTCCCAGTTACCAGCACTGATCAGTTTCCCATCTCTGACTTGTATACCCAGAAAATCCTGTTGCCATTGTTGTTACAGTAGCAGCAGACATCACAAACGGAGAGCCCATTTGCCTTCCTCGTCTATAAAGGGAGCAATCATAATCTGCACGTTTTTCAGGATCAGACAGGGTTTCATAAGCTTCGTGGACTCTCATGAACTCGGAAGCCGTGTCCTCCCTTTGACCGTTAGCTGCAACATCAGGATGCAAGATTCTAGCCAGTCTTCGATAAGCTGTCTTGATCTCCTGACACGTGGCGCCCATTTGAATTCCAAGAATTTCGTAAAGAGATGATGCAGATGTTGGTGTTGCAATGCATGATGTGGGTCTCTCGGCGGTTGAAGCGCAGGCGGCGGAAACTCGAAAGGGGCGGAAGCTGACGCGAGACGGTGGTGGTGAATGAGACTGATTGGTGGAAACTTTTGAGCCAATAAAAGGAGACGCGGAGGAGCTAAAAGATGCGAGACAAGTTGTGGAGGCCATGTTTGGAAAGTAAAGCGTGTTTTGCCGTGTTGTTGTGTTGTTGAAGGATGCTGAGGAGATGAGGAACGGGTGACTTTGTTATTTATAGAGAAGTTGAGGATTGGTTAACCATGGTTAGTTTGGTTGGTTAACGAATTGTCGTGGGCTTATCCATTCGGTGGTTTTTGGATCTGTGACATGCTGACTCAGAAAACCGTCGGCGTTGCAAGAATATTGTACCTTGCAGGCGTTTGCAGCCCACGGTATGTTTTGGATGCTTGTGAATTGTTTTCTAGAAGCCTTCCCTTTCGAAACTTATTGAGTAAATTGTCTTTAGTCCCAGAATTTTAAATTCAATTATAAATTAATCCTTTTTGTTTGAAAAATTATAACTTAATTTCTATAGGAATTTAAATTATGAATTGGTACGTTAGGGGTTAAGAAGAGACCAGAAAATATTTTAACATAACAATGGTCAACTAGAGTTAAGGGACTAGGTTATAGGTTTTTAAAAATTAAAAACACAGAGACTAAAGAATAATTTACCCTATCTTGTTGGGTTTTGAACTCTAATTTCCTTGTGCACAAATCCTTCCAAATGAATCCATAGATTAATTTCTCCTACAGTTCATTCCACTGCATGTCACTTCATAGCTTTTAAAGATTAGATTTTCATGGAAATGGTAAGAGAAGAGTCTGGCATAAATTAAATACTAAGAAAATAGCGGCAAAAATCTTCTATTTAGATCTGATCAGACTTTGTCATCTATTGGCTATTACATGTCGTGGTCTTGCTTCCTAAAAGAGTTCATCTTTATATATATATATAAAACTGTATTAATAGTTATTTTTTATTTGAAAATATAATAAAATAATATATTTTTTATTTTTAAAAATTTATTTTTAATATCAATACATCAAGATAATCTAAAAATATCAGAAATAGTTGATTTTAAAAAAATTAATAATAATAATTTTTTAAAACAAAAAAACAAATAGTCATTAATCTTTGTACCAGCAGTGTAGCTTTGGATTCGTTAACACTAAAAAAATGTTACTGAAATATGAAATATAATGATAGTGTTAGAAAATTTACGGATATTGTTTATTTTTATGTTTTAAAAATGTTTTTAAAATATATTAAAAAAATATTAATATATTTTTAGATATTTTGATGCATTAATAATAAAAATAATTTGAGAAAAATCTTAGTTAGAGTGGCAAAAACCAACTCCACCTCGTCACAATTGTCTAGACATGATACGGCGAGCACTGACTCGTCCACTTATATAGGGCAAGACAAGCCTGTCTAGCTGACTCAGCCATGACAGCATGATATACTCCCGCAATAAAGGTAAATGCAAGGTCACTTTTGCTAGTGCGACTGCTGTGGCTGGTAATTTGATATTCTATTGTTATAATTTTGACTGTCTCTGGAAAAACCATAACAGTAAAAATAGATGAGACGTATTTTATTACAATTAATTATTTTAAAAATATAAAAATTCACTCTAAATAATATCCCAGGAGGGGTATTCATATGTCATGTAAACTTTATTAATAAGTAGTCAATGTAAATGAATAGGAATGGAATCACAGCAGAGGCAAAGCTGTGGATTTACGATCGTAGAAGTAGAAGTGATTATTTTTTAAATTTATTTTTATTTAAAAATATATTAAATAATATTTTTTAATTAAATTTTTTTTTATTCACATCAAGACAATACAAATATATTAAAAAAAAATAAGATTTTTTTTAAAAAAAAACGACAATACCTTCAAAACAAACATACTTTTGAGTCTTAGCTCTATGGGCAGTAGCCAGTAGCCGCGTCATCTTAGACCGTTTCACCGTTTAAATTCCGTGTCCGGGATGCAGAAAGGTTTAATTTTCTCATGTTGTTGGCTACCACCCAGAATTAAACATATTCCATGGATAAACGAAACCCAGGTAAAAAATGGAACCCTTGCTGGATACATGGTATAGCTATAAGAATTGCTTTGACCTGATTTTAAGGCTCACATGACAGATTGCATGACTTAATCTGGATTAATATGATACTGTTTTAATTTTTTTTAAAAAATAAAACAGCATTATTTAAAAAAACCCAAGTTTTTTACTAGCCAAGTTCAAATTAACCCCTGAATTAGTAAAATACTAGGCTAACCCACCAGGTTTGAAATCCAAGACTAGTGCTTGAATTAGTAAGCATAATTGAGAATGTGGTTGCGGTTGTTTTTAAAAGTGTTTTTTATTTTAAAATATATCAAAATAATATTTTTTATTTTTTTAAAATTATTTTTGATATCAACATATCAAAATAATTTAAAAATATGTTAAGCTATTAATTTAAAAAAATAACCTTTTAAAAAATATTTTTAAAATATAAAAACAAACCACCGTACTTAATTTGGCTAGTAACCGTTGTATCTGTTATTGCAACCAGGAACCATGGGACCGACAGGTAGTATTACTGTCGATGGCACATGAATTCTAGCATGGAATCTGTTTTGATGGGTCATGCCAAAGATTTAAAAACAACTTAGTTAATTCGTAACCCACTTTTTCCGAAAAAAGACGAAGGGAAACTGGTGACTTTGAGTATCCAGCGATTCAGGGGGCGACAGGTGCCCCAGGTTCCGAGATGTCGCATTCCGAGTCACATGGTGAGCACATGAATACAGAGGATGGATTTATTTGGATAAATGAGGAAGTTAGCATCAAAAATATAATTAAATATTGAAACAGCTAAAGATAAAAAATTTTTGATAAAATAATATAGTTTGAAGATATTGAAATGTCGTGGTTCATCATTATTCTGAAAAATAACTGGATATAATATGATCTAATCATTTTGATTATATAGTTTGAAGATATTGAAATGTCGTGGTTCATCATTATTCTGAAAAACAACTGGATATAATATGATCTAATCATTTTGATTATTTTAAGGTTTTTGGTTATTTTGTGTTTTAAGCATGAAAAAAAATATAAAATCATAATTTTTGTTAATCTAAAATTTTATTTATTTTATGTTTTTATAGAGTTGAAATATTTATAATTTTATCAAAATTTAGATAAAATTTCCTCCGTGTAGGAACTATGTCCAAAATTTATCTCATTTAAAAAAATCTGTAAGAAACCACAGTCAACAAATTCTAACTAAATTCAACATATTCTCATAATTCATAATAAAAAATAGGCCAAAAGATGCAAAAAAAAAAACATATACATGCAAAATTATTATAAAACAATCCAACAATACAATATTCAAATAATCATAAAATATTTAACATAAATCATCTACATATCTACGTTTACATCGTCTACTAGATAATCCAAACTTGTTAGTCGCATGACCAGATCCAGCTCGACCTCCTACCCGAGTGGCCTCGTTCTCTGCCACAACATCATCAAGAGTTAGCTTATCTTCAAAAGTTTCAAGTCCAATGTGACAAACATTAACTACTTTGACGCTACAGTATGAAGTTTTCTTTCTTTGTCAGTACTATAAAGATAAGATGCGGCATCTCGACCCCTTTCGTATCAGGAAATCAACCTAATATTAACAAGACATTAATGTTAAATTAAAAAATAAATACATAAAACTCAATGGTTAACATATATTAATCATAAAAAACTTTATTATTTACATAATGTTGAATCTGCTGAATTGTCGCATTACACAATCTAGGCAATGTAGCTCGACCATCTTAAACCATATTAGCAGGACCACTGTTGTCCATATATTCATCCTGTTGGTGTAGACAAGGAGCAATGGCTAACCTTTCTTTCGAGCAAGGCATTCAAATGACCTGCATGTTGTAAGTTAAATAAATATCAAACAACAATAATTTTGTGTAATTAAATATTTTACTTAACAAATAGTTTTAAAAAAAAATACCTGGATAGCAAGTTACTTATAAAGCTCGCTCCGATAAAATGCCAACACATGTGATGGATTATTTTCAAAAACTTTTCCAACACACCACCTAACATTAGAAACATGTTAGTTTAGTTGTTTTTTAAAAGTTTAAATAACACAATATAAATGTATATGGTTGCAAAAATAACATCACAGTATTTACATTCTAATGGGAGATTAAATGTAACCCTCGTAGTTTGGACGGTTATGTTCGGCAACCTCGATATCTAAGACCTGCCCATGTAGAGATGTTCTCACAATCACAGTTGTTATTAAAGAAAATCATTTTTGTTAATTATTTTTATACATGAAAACATTCAAATCTAAATTGTTATTTAGATTTTTTTCTATTTATTCCTGTAAAGTAGCAAACATCCCCAATCTACTTGGGCCCTTTCATGCATACAAGACATGAATGTATGTACAAGGATGCCATTACAATAGATCTCCAGAAATAAAAATAATTTATAAAAAAATTAGAATTTTTATTTATAATATTTTAAGGATAATTTAGGTCGTTCATTATGCTAGTTAGTTATTATGTGTTGTAGATGCTGATATCTGAACAGGATTTATTGCTATGGAAAGGTTGGCGTGTCAGTAGATGTTATCATTTGCAGTGGGAGATGATGATAGATTTTGGTGCATTTTCAATTTCCTATTTAACGCCACCCCAATACTTCACACAGTTTGATAATTTCCCGAGGTTTCTGCACCAAAATACCACCATGTTAGGGTCATTTTTTAAAATAATTTTATTTAGAAAAGGTATAATTCATGTTTATTTGTACATCATTAGTTTTAATAACACAATTAAAGGTTTTATTAAAAAAAACTATATATTTGGGGCGGGGGATTTGCAGGTTGCGTTAATTTATTAAATGTGCTATTTTTCAAATGTATTGCCTTCGCTTTTTTTTTTTTTAATTTTTTTTAGCAATTTTTCACCATTTTGGGACGTCCAAAGAACTGTTTGAGCCAATCTACCTTTCACTGGGTAGGACCTCTCGAGAGTGATTTGCAAAAAAAAAAAAAAAAAATCCATCAACTTAAATGACAATAAGTGATGATATTTTGATGCTTGAAGGGTTGAGTAGCTGCCGAAGAAAAATAAATTAAGGACGGGGTCCATCCAAAATAGTATGCAAAATATTTTTTCCGTAAAAATGAGATCCATTTACCAAACAAAGAGTGCCAAAAACATTTTTTTTTTAAAAGAAGAAACTTGATCTAATCAACTAACTATGCTAATGTATTTTAAAGTAGGATATTTAAAAAAATAAAAAAATTATTTACATATGACTAGTATCAGTTTAATTAATATTGTGATAACTCATGTTTATTTTTAATATGATAAATCATGTGAGATAACAAGAATTCAATGAATATGCTTTGCTATAATTTATTTTTAATTATAATATTTAATTTTGTATAATTAGGTCCATGTACATTCAAATTTCTTTTTCATGACTAGTTTAATACTAAGCATCCAGCTAGTATCTCATTTTTTTATTTTTTCCCCTTTTTAATGAACTTTCAATTACAAACTTACAACACAGTAAAAAAGCCATTAAATATTCTCTCTCTGCTGCTTTTTAGTGTGTGTTTTGTATTCTGGTGTAAAATATTTTTTAAAAATATTTATTGTTTAAAAATATAATAAAATATATTTTTTTATATATTAATACA
The DNA here is from genome assembly GCA_015852605.2 of Populus deltoides. Classification (NCBI taxonomy): domain Eukaryota; kingdom Viridiplantae; phylum Streptophyta; class Magnoliopsida; order Malpighiales; family Salicaceae; genus Populus; species Populus deltoides. Next base: position 1,283,108 of record CM027571.2, read on the forward strand.
TCAAAACTATAAAAAGAAATAAAAAAACTAATTTAATGTTTTTTCAAGCAGATATATTTTTAAAATGCTTTCAAGTGTAATTTAAAATACAAAAATAAATAGAATGTTAATAAAACTCTCGGATAAATAAGATTTAAACCTAGTCGACTAGCAAAGTATAATACTACATTTGATCCAGCTTTTCAATTAGGATCGGCAAAAGCAATAAAATCTCTATCCTGTAAAAGCACAGACCGAGAAGAAACCAGCACCAGCAGCCCAATTAATGTTTCGAAGCTCAAGAAAATCTCATCAATCATGCCATAATCTTCCATGCTGTCCACACCTATCATTTTTTCTTCCATGATTTTAAGTTGCTACCTATTTCATCTAATTTAATTTATTTTTTTTATAACTAGATTTTGAAACACTTTACTTATTCAAAAAACAACGTAATCTACAACTCTAAATCGATATGTGTGTTTGGCAGTGTGGTTGTGGTTGCTTTTCAAATAGCTTTTCGTGCCAAAATACATGCTAATGATGTTTTTTTATTTTTTAAAAATCATTTTTGACATCAGCACATCAAAATGATTTGAAAACACTAAAAACATATTAATTTGAAGTTAATAAAAAAATAAAAAATTTTCAAATTTTGTCAAAAGCGCTTTTGAAACGCAGAAACAAACAGGTCTACGTGTGCTCCTTTTCAGGTTTTAAATTTATTTTTTTTAGTAAATATTATTAGAATCATGAACTATAATACCTGTTTAAAAGTATAGTTAAAATTGTTTTTCAAAATACTTTTCACTTAGAAATATATTAAAATAATATATTTTTTTAAAATTATTTTTGAAATCAACATATTAAAATGATCTAAAAAACTAAAATAATATTAATTAAAAAAAAATTCAACTTGTTTTAAAAATATTTTTAAAATATAAAAACAGACAATTAAAAATTAACTCCAATTAGTTTTTGCTTGAAGATGACACAAAAATATATCAAATATCATGATACAAGGAACAAGGATGCAGGGAGATATGAAATGAAATATATTTTATTCTTTATGGATTTAATAATATTTTTTTAATTCATAACGGAGTAAAAATCTAATCTATAAATATCTTTACTATTAGAAAAAAAATTTGATTCTCTCACTGTTATATAAAAAATTAACCTAAAAATATCCTCACAGCTGTTATTTAAGGACACGGTTCATGTGTGTGGGGACGTGTACGTGATTTTTAATTATTTTTTATTATTATTAAGTTGAGATTTTTTTTTCAATGCGAAATTTGACTATATAATATATTTTGTTAGTTGACAAAAAGGAAGCAAGTTACTGAAGTAGCCTGTAAATTTCAAAAGTAGGGGGACTAATTTACAATATAATTTCCTACATTTAACACGGGCTACCCGTTTGTGTTTTATTAAAAATAAAAAACCTAAAAAAAAACTCTCCTCTCTCCAAACAAAAAGTAAAACTAAAAATAAAAAATCCAAATAAAGAAAAGCAATAAAAATCATTCTCTCTCCTCTCCCGATCTTTCAATAGCCAAACGCGCCGGAAAGGGCGAGAAGCAGCGGAGATAAGGATCGGAGAAGCAGCAGCGACTGTGACAACCCCAGTAACAGCGGAAAAACACAAGAAACCGACCCTCCTCAACTCCGATTCCCTTGCGGGTTAGCGGTGAGCCTCACAGCCTTCAAACACACTTTTCTTTTGGTGGGTTTTTTTATCGCCTGATTCGATCTGTCAGTGTTTTTTTCTCTTTTTTGAAACGGAAATCTGGCTGATAATTGAATCCCATTTGTAAAATTACATGAAATTTGGGTTTAATTTCTGTAAAACGTGGACTCGCAGCATCTAAAATGGAAGGAATAGAGCAGTGGAAAACTGAAGCGCAGCAATGGTTGCAACAGGGGATTGAATATGCACATCAACTACCTCCTACTCAACTGTACGCGGCTGTCGCTGTCTTGCTTTTCACCACCCTTTTGCTCTTAACAAGTAATTCTCTACTTCTGTTTGCTTATGTTTGTTTCATCTCTAATTGTGTAGCGTAACGCAAATGGCTCTTACTTGATCGTCTATTTGCTGTAACTTCAAGAGATTGAACAGCACACAATTTGATACTTAGTGTTGATTATAAGGAATTTGGAAATCTTTGACCTCATAAAGTGAAGCAGAATTATGTAGTGTCGGGATTGAGGAAGAATCAAATAGAGCACTTGATGTTGCAATATGGCCTGTAATTTGTTATCAGTACTGGCCAATTGGACCTCATTTTTTTATTAAGAATATCATGGATTTGGGCAGCAAAATCTGCAAAGGATGTCCGGTGTTGCAACTTTTGATCATGTAAAACTCTCTTACATTTCCATGTAAATTTAACTCTGTGGGCAGGATTGCTGTTTAGGATTACGGAACTAATGGATGTAAATTGATGTAAAATCGTGGTAGGACTGGTTTTGAGGTCTAGCTGGGGCTCTCTTGAAGATATCAAATGAAAAACGTAGATGTTTCACTACCTATTTACAAGGGATTGAATAGTTTTTGGAAAGAGAGAGGATTATCCTTGTTATTTGAATAGACCTCCTGAATTAATGATCTCTGTTTTGTGTTTTCTATGTTTCAACTGCATTGCATGTTTAGCAAATGTTTTAAGGAAAAAATGCAGATTGTTTCTTTTTTTAGATGTTTGGATTTGGAATCATATTTAACTTCTTCTTATATACTTTTCTTTGCAGTTCGCTTGCTGAAACGCACAAAATCCAATACCATTGTGCTCTCTGGGCTTAGTGGGAGTGGTAAAACTGTTCTTTTTTATCAAGTAATCCCCCACATTCCTTTGAGATTTTAGAGTTTGATCATTGACTTTTGAAAGTTTAGTTATGAGAGTAATCTTGTTTGTACATTACAGTTTTTGTTCTAAATTTTATTTACATCCCCGATGCATTTGCCAGCTTCGAGATGGCTCTTCACATCAGGGTACTGTCACCTCAATGGAACCAAATGAGGGCACTTTCTTACTACATTCCGAGAGTGCTAAGGTGATATATTTTAACTTGATGTGCTCAAATTTGACTCAGGCTGTGTTGATTTCTAATGACATGAAATGGGAATATGTTTTCCAAATTCAGCCAGGCATTTTAGGCGGTGCTAACCCTTCGTTTTTCCACTTCTTTATGTCCTCAACAGAAGGGAAAAATAAAGCCTGTACATGTTGTTGATGTTCCTGGTCATTCTCGTCTTCGACCCAAACTAGACGATTTCTTGCCTCAAGCAGCTGGCATTGTGTTTGTTGTTGATGCTTTGGAATTCTTACCCAACTTGAGTGCAGTTACAGAGTAATTACAAACTTCAACACATAGTTTCAGATAAAGTGCACATGTATTTGCACTCTGAAGATATAGAAATGCGGTATTCTAATTTTGATGGCCTGTATGTTACAGATATCTGTATGATATTTTGACCAAGGCAAGTGTCGTAAAAAGAAAACTTCCAGTTCTCATCTGCTGTAACAAGACAGACAAAGTGACAGCACATACCAAGGAATTCATCCGAAAACAGTTAGAGAAAGAAATGTGCGTTCAATTTCCATATATTCTCCATTGTCCTGCACTTCCGATTAATAATTTCCTATTGGCATCTCAATGAGAAGTTGTTGAGATCACGTGGTCAGTTAGGCTTTTATGCCCCTTTGTTAATGCAAAGCCATCATATGAGATACTAGAGGTGATTACCTGGGTGCTAAGGTGAGACAAAGCACCCCTGCCTTGAATGCCTCTGCCTCAAGGCAAGGTGATTTGCTTGGGTGCTGCCTAGGCGAATGCTTCTTGCAAGGTGCCAGGCGTAGGGGGCAATTTTTATTCAAAATCTACACTTGACAGTATTGTGTCAATTTGATAACATAATCTAACTTAAAAAGATGGAACATCATAGGGTCTGGTTTGCAAATTTGCTCAAGCACTTTTAATCATATAGCTTTCTGTTTTATGATTTTTATATGATTTTAATATGGTGTTGTTTTAACGATATTTGTGTTTTTCTCTATATAAAAACAAAAGAAAAGGCTTTTCAGCTATGGATTTTGTTATCAATGGAAATAAATATGTATGAAGTTGTGAAACATATATTTTGGTCAAGCTTTGCAGGAAGATATTATTTAGTGAAGCCACCTTTTCCTGTTATTATTATTTTTTGCAAAATATATACAATTTGTTAAACAAGTGCATGGTTTTACTGGGTTAAGCACCAGGAGTTGGGCCTTGTGCCTTGGATGATAAGTAAGTCTTGTTGCTTTAAAAAGTCTTTCACAGTTTAACAAACTGTAACCCATACATTAGTTAAAACTCAAGGACTGGATGAGACCTATCTACAGCTGCTTGTTCTCTAAAAAAATGTAGCCATTGTGTTTGTTATTTGGTGCTCTAATGGATGTTTTTGTAGTCGTGTTCAGATAAGATTTTTGCTTTAATCCCATTTAAAAATGCATCTCTCTCCCTCCCTCTCTCTTTCTGCTGTGCATTTCATTGTGATTGATGCAAATGCAAGTATACTTAGTCCATTTGTTCTCTCTCTCTCGGCTGTGCATTCCATTGTGATTAATGCAAATGCAAGTATACTTAGTCCATTTGTTTTCTATCTTTCAGTGAAAAATTGCGGGTATCAAGGAGCGGAGTATCAGATGCTGATATCGCAAATGACTATACTCTTGGAATACCTGGTGAAGTGTTTTCATTCTCACAATGCATTAATAAAGTTACCATTGGTGAAGCTTCTGGTTTGACTGGCGAGATATCTCAGGTGGAGGAGTTTATTAGAGCACATGTAAAATAATAAGTGGATGTACTGTTTGGCCTTCCATACTTTTTCTTGTGCATGCTTTGACAGCTGGTTGTTGTAGCCTACTGACTGTTTGAAAACTTGAGGAAGCTGCAGGGAACCCACCTGAACTTGCTAGAACAAAGTGGTGGGGAAGAGAGGATAAAAATGAAAAAGAAATACAAGTGGAGATATCCACCTAAACTATGCAAGGAGCTTGTATTTAAATAACTGTGGCAGAGGAATGTTGATTTTCGACTGATTTGATGAACATTTAACCCTTTTTTTTGGGAGCTTGGATTGACATTTAACTAACCACCAGCTTTGAATTTATTCATGGTTTATTTGGTCGAACTTTAGCCTCTTGGTACGGCTGTGTTTTTTTGCGAGGCCCCCAGTTCACTTAATGAATGGATAACATGAGAAGATCTATCTTGTTTATCAGCAGGGAGGATTACAAGGTTGTGCTGATACTCTGCGAATACCTCTTTTTTGTTTTGTTATGTGGTTATCAGTAGATGAATTGCTGTTTGTTTATAATGCCTTGATTCATTTGTCTTGAGGCTTTCATAAGTGATACATTGAAAGGAATCAGTGTCCAGTCGTTGACCTTCGCCATCGAGCATCCTTCCTTGGGCTAAAATATGGTCTTTGGATGATCACCTGGATCGTTAGGCGAATGCGTCCTGGCTTTATGAGACATAGGGCTTAACATTTCGAGTAATGATGGTGATCTATAGACTAATAAGTGAGTAGATCGATGTACAGAGGTGTCTCTGGCTCTCTGCTCTCTGCTCTCATGTTTGTAAGGCCTAGAAATGTAGGCCAACAATGAGACTTGTCCAGAGTAAAAGCTTTTTAGTTTTTGTTTTTCTAAAAAAAAAAAAAATATATATATATATATATATTTTTAATGTTTTTAAATCATTTTAATGTGTTTATATTAAAAATAATTTTTTTAAAATAAAAAAATATTATTTTATATATTTTTAAACAAAAAACATTTAAAAAATAATTAATACTACATTTCCAGGGTAATGATAATGTCACCGATCAATAGAAGTCAACTTTAAGGGTCATAGCCCCACCTATCAATATTAAGACTTCTAAAAAGTACAGAATGAAAATATTGTTTGTTTTTGTAATTTATTCATGTTTTTAAAATTTTTTATTTTTTATTTTTAATTGAGTTTTTATTTATTCATGTTTTTAGATTGTTTTAATATATTGATATGAAAAATAAAATTTAAAAATTAAAAATATTATTTTAATGAATTTCCAAGTAAAAAATATTTTGAAAAGTAAGTATCACTATAATCATTGTATACTACGAAAAATCAATTGGTTTGTAGCCAGGAAAGTATAAAGAATCAAGGTAGTGTTTGTGCTTGGATGAGGGAGGGACATGTTTTTTTGTATTTTTGTATTTTTTATTTAAAAAAAATACAAAAATTTATTTTATTGTTTGGATAATATATTTATTTTATATTTTTATCTTTATAAATAAACGTGTGTGCCCCCAACACACACACAACATTAGGTGATGTTTGTGTTTGGTTAGCATGCAAAAAGAATACAAACATATATGAGATTTCAAAACATGTAGAGTATGAGAGACATTTTGAGACTGAATTGAATAATTTATAAAATATAGAGACTTCATTTTTTTTTTTATTTTTAAAAAAGGTGCAAGGCGTAATGAATAGAGTTATCAAAAAGAAACTTTAAATTGTAAGGACTGAAGTTGAATGTTACTAAAATGTTGTTTACCCATTTCTCTTAGATGAGCTAACTGCCACTGCTGACGAACACGAAATTTAAAACACGAATTAATCACGAGTGAACTCAATGACAGGGCTTGCAACTATTTCCAACTTGCTGGGCTCATTGGGCATTTGCTTTTGAAGCTTGTTGGGCCATATATATATATATCCTTACTCTAATTAAATATTAAATAAGTGATAGAAATTGATTAATATACGATATTATTCAAAAACATAAAAATTTAAACAATGTTGTATTCGTGGATAACCTGTACACAAACAAAGCTTATCTGGAATCCATCTATAAATTATAAAAACAAATGAATTTATATATATAAAGAGTTCTACTCTTACGAGTTGGCTTCTTCAAGTTTAGTTCTTCGTTGATAGAAATATATTTAGGTTATATTTCATGGCATAGTCAGGAAAGCAAAGCAAAAGAGAGAACGTAGATATGAGTCCTTTCAGCCTCCTTTTCTACCTCTCCTCCCTCGCTGTGTTGGTGGATGGCAAATCGCTTTCCTATGACTGGACAGTTTCCTTCTCTCACCGTGCTCCTCTTGCTCCTACCAAACAGGTTCTTCAATCTTTTCTTACATCCTTTGTACTTGCTAGTGTTCATGTGCTTGAAAATTTGTTTCACTTTTCAGTGCAAGTGTTCTCTTTTCTTCTTGTTTTCAATTATGCAGGTGATTGTGATCAACGATCAATTTCCGGGACCATTGTTGAATGCAACAACAAATGATGTGCTAAACATCAATGTTCATAACAACTTGACAGAACCATTCCTTATGACATGGTATGCATTTACAATCAAGCACAGATTCTTCTATTTTTAGTACGCATGTAAGGACAGCGTGAGATTGCATAAATACAATGTAGGAACGGACTGCAAATGAGAAGGAATTCATGGCAAGATGGGGTGCAAGAGACTAACTGTCCAATACTACCTGGCCGAAACTGGACATACAGTTTTCAAGTGAAGGATCAGATCGGAAGTTTCTTTTATTTCCCATCACTTCTCCTGCACAAAGCTGCTGGTGGATATGGTCCCATTCGTGTGAATAATCGTGAGGTTATTCCTATTCCATTTCCACAACCTCATGGAGATATTGATGTCCTCATTGGAGATTGGTACAGTGCAGATCACCGGGTATGATTTCCAGGGATCTATCATATTTTCACATATAAATTGTTACAACAATTATGATTATGCATTTTTTTTTTCTCTCTAGGATTTGAGGGCTTTGCTTGATAATGGGACTGGACTTCAGAATCCCAGTGGAATTCTTATCAATGGACGGGGTCCTAATGAAACAGTTTTTGAATTTCAACCAGGTGAATTCACATATACCTTATTACGGAAATTATATTTATTTATTTAAGAATTTTAAGATTGTTTATTATTCTAGATTATTTTATTTAAGAATGCTGGTACTTATTATCTAGTAGTTAAATTTAAATTTAATTTTTTTTATTCAACAAGAATTTGTTAGGTTTTTCAAGATTGAGTTTATCTCTTTTATATTACTTTCTTAAAAATGGAGTTTATCTCTCTTGATTTGTTTTTTCAAAATCGAACGTGTAGTATCTCATGTCGTTGATTTTGATCTCTATTTTACTTTAATTTTCTTATATTGATGATTTTATTCTCTTTTATCCTGCATCAATTACATATCAAGCCTAAATTTTTTATCATGCTGATTGTCGTTCAAGCTATATCAAGTATTTTAGAGCCAAGTTGCACTTCAGGCCCAATCCAAATGGAACCTTGAGAAACAAATGAAGTTAGGAAAGGTTTCCTTCTTGTTTTCGTTTTCCTATCTAAGCTCATTGGCATTTTAATCACCTTAGCTGCTAAGCAAGTTCTTGTTTTGGGCACCAGCCTTTACTATAATGTTTTGCTGTGCAATCGAAAACAGAAACTATATATGAATTCAGAGGAACAACTTATTTGATTATGATCTTCTTGGATTACAGGGGCTACATACAGGCTAAGGATTTCAAATGTGGGCTTGAAAACTTCGTTGAACTTCAGGATTCAAGACCATCTAATGTTGTTAGTGGAGACAGAAGGGTCTTACACAGCACAACAAACTTATAGTAATCTGGACATCCATGTTGGTCAATCCTACTCAGTCTTAGTTACAGCAAAGAATCAAACTAGTGGCAAGTCCTACTACATGGTTGCAAGTTCCCGCTTAACTGACGCTGAACTTTTTGGAGTCGGCGTCATTCGCTACCCGAACTCTGATGATTTTCCATCCGGCCCACTTCCCCCAGGACCACAGTTACATGATTATTTTTACTCCATTGAACAAGCTCGTTCAATAAGGTATGCATCGCTAATCCCAAGTAAAACACGAAAAACATATGGTTAAAAGTTGTCAATTTGGTGCTTGATCAGGTGGAACTTGTCAGCGGGAGCTGCTAGGCCAAATCCTCAAGGTTCATATCACTATGGCAGCATCAACGTGTCCCGTACAATAGTCCTCAGGAACGGTGAGACCGATATAAATAGACACCTGTATACAGTCAATGGGGTGTCATTTGTGAGCCAAGGTACACCATTAAAGATGGCAGACTATTTCGAGCTTGAAACGTTGAAGACTGGAATTTTTCCAGATACCCCAACTGATAATGGTATCTCGACATTGGATACTTCAGTTATCAATGCAAATTACAGAGAGTTTTACCATTTGGTGTTTGAAAATCCTACTCCATCTTTGCAAACATGGCACCTTGACGGCTACAACTTCTTTGTTGTTGGGTGAGGCTTCTCATGCTCCATGTTTTAGTGGGGATTTTCAAAGCCATTTATTAGTGGGATAAGCTTAATTTGATTCATTTAATCCCTTCACTAAAAATTGTGAATTCTAATTGCAGCATGGAGTTTGGTACATCATCATGGGAAGAGGATATGAAGGCAACATATAACTTGAATGATGCTGTTTCTCGTTCTACAGTTCAGGTTTGTTGACTTGCAGATCATTGAACACCAATTATTGATCAAGGGATGTGAACCGATATGCCTAATACTCTTTTCATCACAAATTTGCAATCACTTGATAGGTTTATCCATTCGGATGGACGGCAGTGATGGTTATGCTGGACAATCAAGGGTTGTGGAATCTGAGATCACAGGATGTGGAGAGATGGTATCTAGGGCAAGAGTTATACTTGCGAGTCAGAGGCATTGGAGAGGAGGATCCATCAACCATTCCTGCTAGAGATGAAGTTCCAATTCCTGAAAACGCCATCTTGTGTGGAGAAATCTCTGGTTCACAGCAAACGTTATTTTAGATTCGTTTTTATTAGATTATGTATTAATTAATACATTTTTATTAGACTGTTAATTCATACTCTTTCATCTGTTGATTATTTATAGATTATTTTAGATGCATTTTTATTAATTCATGCACTTTTATCTGGTGATTAATTATAGGTTATTTAAATCCGAATCTCTAGAAGCCTGAATTCCTTGTCTCTGTTGATAAAAACACCTGTCAAATCAGTGATGGTAGACTTGTGATCAATATATTGAGCAAAAACTTAAATATTAATCAAGCTTTTTCGGCTCTTTAACTAAAGCCTATCTCGAGATTTTTATGGTGCTCAAGAAAATTATCCAGACTTTCGAAAAAGATAAAAAAATATCTCTTTTCTCATTGAAAATTATTATATTTATTTTTACTCATTTCTCTTCTCTCTAATCCTAAGATTTATAGTAAATTCTTTTTATTTTGTTAATTTAGATTTTAAATGGAGCTTGGATGTAACAATTCTTAATTTATTTCTTTGCTGATATCTTTCTAATTGTATGGTGGAAGCTAGTTTTACACAAGTGTTTGTTATATATCTCAAATCACCATGAAGCTTGTAATCGTGAGATTTATCTTTTCAAATATATGAAGCCAAAAAAAACTTGAAATTTGAAAGCATGAGATAAACACTTATCTAGAGAGAAAAGAAAAACATATCCATTCAAATAAATCGAAGATATGTCATTTGCCATATGTAATACAAGACATAGAACGGACAAAGGATGCTGAGGCAGTTGAGGATTTTAGTCCCACATCGGCAAGATAGTAAGATGGAGGTCTCCGAGCTCGTTATAAAAGAGAGAAATTAGTCCGTTGTAGAGCATGATCCTTCAGGGTTTAACGGGATATGATGAGTGGTCAGTCCTCGCAATTAAACATGCGAGATGGGTGTCCAACCCACTCCCTGGTTACGACAACAGGGCACTCCCATCTTCACCAATCTGATCCCTAACTGAAGGCATCCCCTACACCAATTAAGTATAAAATCTCGCTACTGGAAAGTCTTCTGTTATCCAGATTTCCTTGGAACAGTTACTAGGTTTAATGTCTTTTATTGGCTCTATGTTGCGATTTCTGTTAGGTATATATGCTGTCCAATTTGTTTCCTAACGAGGACTGGTTCTCGGGGCCTCGCCTGCTGAGTTTAAGGTGATCGTGTACTTTTATAGGCCTTGGAGGGGGTAAAATTTGCCCAACTAGGTAGAAAAGGAGGGTCCATTAAAGCCGTGAGAAGTGATGGTCCACGTAAGGAAATGATTGTTTAGGGCAAAAAAATCAACCACCGAAAACCTAACTTTGTCTACAAAACAAGGCACTGTGTAGTCATTGACCCCAAATACAAAACTGAAGCATTTATTGACTAGAAAGGGACGATAAAGATGCAGAGGAAAGTTGCACATAATGAGAGAGGAGTTAAATAAAATAAACAAAAAAATATATTTCAAAATAAAAAATTTTTTTGAAAGCACATTAAAGCTCTAATTATGACACCACCAGTATAATCAGAAAGATCTCAGTAAGATAAATCTATAGACATCAAGAAAATCACCAATGGTAACTCAAGTGTGCCATACTTGCCATCTAAAGATAGTGGATGACTCGCTTATCTTTGATAGTAAGTGTGACTCGCTTGAGTCACCATTGATGACCTTTATAAGTGATGTTAAATTTATCTCATCGAGATATTTTTTATGATAATAGTGGTATTGCAATTAGAATTTCGATGTGACTTCAAAGTTCTTTTCTTCTCTCTTTTTTCAAATTACAATGCAAAGAGATGAGAAACAAAAAAAACAAAAGATCTTGGAGACATACCAAAATTTTAATTACAACACTACAAGTATCATCAAATATATCTCAATAAAATAAATCCAACGACGTCAACGAAAGTCATCAACGGTGACAAGAGAGAACCACACTTGTTATCAAAGGCAAGTGAGTCACGCGTCACCTTTAGACAGTAAGTGTGACACCATTAGGTTACTTTTGATAACATTTTTTAATGTTATTAAATTCATCTTGTTAATATGTTTTCGATGACATCAATGATATTGCAATCAAAATTTGGTATGCTTTCAAGGTTTTTTATTTATTTATTTTTCTCTCATCTCTCCTCATCTACATCCCATTTCATTTTTTTAAAATATTAAAAAAAAATTGAATGTCATGTTTTTTTAATTAGAACATATACATACCGTGATATTTTATCTTTTTTTTTTTAACTTCATCAATATTAAAAAAAAGAGAGCATGTTTATAAACAAAAATAGCTGAAATTTTGCATTAAAATATTGAAGGACAAGAGCAACAGATCCGTATATTTAACCTTTCTTTCCTTTTTTCAAGAATGATTCCTTGTAACATGGTTTCCCAACCAGTGGAAAGTTTGTAGTGGCCTTGTCACAAGGATTATTTGACTGCTGGGGCCATTAGTAGCCTAAACGGGACTTTTCAAAATGAAGAGTCTTTCAAATGGAGGCGAGCTGGTGTGGAAAATAGGAGTAGCAAATGATGGGATGGGATCTTGGGAAGCAGTTCTGTAGCTTCCATGAATCGTATCTCTGCGGCTGCACTTTGCTTTTGCCAAAATCATATTTCCTTCCTTTTTGCCCCTTGCTATATATCTTGACCTTTGCTTCTCATAGAAGTTACTTTCTCCACGTTTTCCTTTTTTTCCACCAGAACTAACGAATCCCATTACTCTTGGAAATTCCTTTAACTTTGATGAAAATCCAGACAAGAATTCAAAATCTCCTCCTTCCTTGTGAGCCATCAGCGGTTTTCGAAGGAAGGGCTTGTCTTGACTCGGTTCTGAAAGGTCTGAGAAAAGTCCCAATTTACACACCTGAGAATAAATTCAAAAGGGAAATGGATTTCTGTAAGCATTATGGATCTCCAAATTTCGGTGAATAGAAGAAGAACAAAAAGTAAAAGGGACCTCAAGATTTCCCATAAATCATAAGATTCCTCCTCAGTTTGATACAGGGAAAGCAAACCAAGATGTCGTCTTTTCCGATCACAAGAGCTACCTGATTACAGAGAAAGGAAACCAACAAGGCATAATAGTTCAGAAGAAAACTAGATTATCATGACCTGGATAAAATCATACCATCCCTGTCTTTGAACAGAATAATGCCTGTGTAGATCTCAGCTGACATGGATGAGATCGGCGAGGGACAAAAACGCATGAGAGGGACACAAGTAAACCAACACAGGCTAAAAGTGGGTTAAACTAATCTAATCTCTTAGCAGATAGCTGCAAACCAACATAGGCTTCATGCCAAGTTCCAAAATCTGGTAGATGCTGGTTGGCAAGGCTCCTCCGGGTTAGTTTCCTCTCTTAGTTTTGCTTATTTCTCTTCACATTTCTTTAAAAATTTCTCTTGCCATGTCCCTTTCTGGATCTCTCATATGCGCTTTTGCCCCCTGCTAATCTCGCCTGTCTATATTGATCAGTCAGTTATTCTTCCAGCTCTCTGTTTGCTAAGATAAAATCAGATGTTAGAAATCTTACAAAAGAAGAAAAAAAGAAGCACAGCGGAGAGCAATGAATTATTATAATGAAAATAGAGTCTGTAATAACCCATCAAGGAAACTAAACTATGTACCTGACTATTTCTTCTTTCAATTCATGGAATCCATACTCCTCTTTGCCTATATCAAGCTAACTTAAGCATCTATAACGCTGCTTTTATAACAGATTACAGCCAAGCAATTTCCTCTAGGGAGGTCCATTCATGGCTTCTCGCTCGGTTTCTTAGAAATTGTATCGCTATTATGTACCGTTTACTTTACTTGTTTCACGTATAAGAAACATGAAGGAGAGTCTTGGACCGCGCGTAATTTACCATAAAACCATTCCCAACCACTGAGAATAGCCTTACTTCAATTTCTATTTTAGTCTTTTCCCTATACTTGCCAAAAAAAGGAGTCCGCCCCCGGAAACTCCCTGGCAAACCAAGCTTAAAAGAAATTAGATGGTGGTGGTTTAAAATCTCCAAACGCAGTCCCTTGGCCACTCTTTTTTCCTCTCCTGCTGTATTTTACAATTTCCTGTGCATTTGACAAATGAAACCGCAAGGAAATTAGGAACAGGCATGCCGATCTCTTATGTATAAACCAAGGTTAAAATATATTTTGATCCTATAATTTTTTGCAATTTTGTACTTTAGGTGCTGTTGTTTAGAAAAACCTCTACACCAAGTTCATGATTACTTCGATGTGTACACATGTTATTAATTGGTAACAACTAATGTAAGGAGAGCTCTCTTCTATTTTTTTTCCAGTGAAATATTTTCGCTTGTATTTTTTCTTCAAAGAACAATAAAAGAACATTTGATGTATGTTTTTGGAAGACAAAATCTGAAGAAGCAAGAAGAATTTCCAATATTCTCATAAAAAAAGAAGAAGAAAAGAAGCAGCATTTTCAATATTCCTACATGGGATGGTGCTGTATAAAACACGAAATTTTTTAGAAATTTACTCTCGAGGCTGACAATTTTCCTTCCCTCTTCCTGTGAAGCTGCTTCATCTTTTCTTCCATTAATAAAAGAGATATTCTGCTGCTTGCGTGACCACTGGATCTTATAAAATAGTTATCAACTCATGATACGTTACCGAAAAAACGAAGAAAAAGATTCATAAAAAAGCACCCAAGTCTGTGCCCCTTTTGAGTCTAATGAAAAGCCACTTTTTGGTGCCCATGTGAAGTAAACGTTAGTTTTTCTCTTACTGTAATTTTTTTCAATAATATTAATTAATTAAACTGTTTTTTGTTGTGCCTTATTTACAATTACTTTCCTAAGTTATTTATATATATATATATAAATACATTTAACCATGTTATTTAATTCTAATATATTACAAATTATGAGAGAGAACAAAAATTTATACATAATTTAGTGGATTTTGGTAGATAATATGGGCTGTACTCCAACTAGATAAAGGGTGGTGTAAGTTTTGGATTTATTTTTATGCAACGTTACACCACAATACTGTATCATTTGTTATATATATATGTAAACTAAATAAATTTTTTTTTTGTGTGTGGTTTCTCACTTTTTTTTATATAAAATCTAGCTAATTATATATAAATAAATATAAATTTTAAAATAAAAGCAGTATTCTAATTTGTCGATCTTGCTGCTGTTGGTAACTCGGTTGAGAAGTTCTGTCGAAGCGCCTCTAAAGTCTAAAGGAGCCGCAGACTGGTGTTAGAGTGGAGTGGCAAATGATGGATTAACCCCGCATTTTTTTCTCCAGAAATTAAATTCCTTCCTATTATTATACTCGCATTAATGAGAGAGTTCATAAGAATTGGACTGGAAAAAAAAACCCTATATATATAAAACAATTCTCTTATTTAATGGCTAAGCTGTGGAACGACCCCACAACATGCTTTTCTTCTCCAATTCGACATGCCCTCTTCTTGTCCCACTGAACCGACACTTAAGTGGTGACCCAGAATGCATGAGACAACAATATATGTTAGAAATTATAATGAAATTATATATAAATAATATCTAATAGTTTATTTTTTCTTAAACTAGCTGTGATTTTTTAAAATATATATCATCACTTTATTTTTCAAAATTCTCGATTCATACCAAATAAACTTTAATAAGCAATTCCAAAAAGAATTGGAGTTCTATAATAAATATCTCCAAAGTTTCACAAAAAAAACTTATTCCGATTACACATTGGTCTCGGATCATATCATAACCTGGAGAAAATGATAGCAATTATTTGTTAGAGCAAATTCTTTTGTTTTTTTATCTGGAAATGCTACTCTTTGGTCCGTTGATGCATGACCAACGTCAGAATAAAAAAGTCCCCTGAGGCAGTGGGGGCGGAGGACGCACTCAGCTTACCTCAAGCTATGCCCACTCCAGATCCCAGATGCAACCTGACATTGGCGAGGGACTAAAACGCTTAGCGGAGGGACCAAAAGCACAGTAAGAGAAAATTTTGAAGAAAATGTCAAAAAGTCTTCAGACCGTGATTAATTATTTGAAATGGCGTCGCCATCAAAATCCCAACCTTCCGTTTACTTCAATTTCTTTTTCGGTCTTTTCCAATTTCTCACACAAAACATATTGATTTCTGTATGAATATACAATTATATTCTTAATGATGTTATAAGTAGCTAGTTTGGGGCAAGATTTATATTTTTGTTACAATATAAAATTAGTCTCTTGATTTTGATAATTTGATTTATTTTTTTTAATTAAGATGGATTGAGATGAGTGTCCATGGTATTTTAGAGATTTTTTGATGGTTAAATCACTGATTTTTTTTTTAAATTATAATATTATAAAAAGATAGTCTATAAATAGGGTGTGTTTGGTATTGCGGTTGCTATTGTGATTATGGTTTTAAAAAAGTTGTTTTATAAAAAGTACTTGTAATTGAGGTTGATTTGGAAAAATATATGTTTGGTTAAAACTGTGGTTGAAATTGAGGTTGAATAAAAAGTTGTTTAATGTATTTGGTTAAAAAAATACTTTTTGAATTGAGGTTATAAAATAATTTAAAAATAATTTTAATTTAAATATTATAGATTTAACTACTATTATTACATCATAAAATAAATAATATTGATATCAAATATTTTTTATTATTCAATTAAACTATATGCAATGTCATCACATACAAAATCTACCCAACAATGACTATATTTTTCATGGTTTCTTAAGCATGCAATAACAAAAACTGAATTTTTTGTTACGTCATCAACCGAAATTCTTCTAATTTTTTGAATAAAACACAATTAAAATAAAATAAAAACTGAATTTTTTTTAACTGAGTCGGACCCAGCAAGAATATAATTAAAATTACGATCAAATTCTACAAATGCTACGTCATTATGCGATATCCTTCTAATTTATGTAGTGTTATTAAATAATATTAAATATTAGTTTTTTGAGTAAAACTCAATTTTTTAAAAAAAAAATTCCAATGTCATTACGTACAAAATTCATTCGACAAGAACTATAGTTTTCATATTTTTTGAGCATGCAATAAAATTAGGTAAAATATTATCAGGAATAAAATTGGAATTACAGTACGAGTAAATTTAATTCATCTTAAACTATTTTTTTAACAAAAAAAATATTATTCATGTTCACATGAATAGTATGAGTGAAATCAATTAATTAGACTAATTTTTTTTAAAAAAAAAACTTAAACTTTTAACAGTGTAGCACACTGGTTTTTCAAAATTAAAAAAAAAAATGCTGCTTCTCACTTTATAGTGAACATGCTCCACTGTTCACTGAAGAGTGGAGCCATCCTCCACTGTTAGATAAAATGCTGCTTCTCATGAAACTTTGGTTTCATGTGGGTCCTACCCATTAAAAATAACTTTTTTTGGGTTACCAAACGTTAATTAACGTGGCTGCGGGCGAGGTTCACCCGCAGCCACGTTCCCAAACAGCCACGAAGTATCCATGATTATATTGAAATTAGTGAATTGAATCTTGTTTGTCATGTAAGTAATTTTATGAATTTAATCCTCCATTCAATATATTCATGTAATTCGTTTCAACATGCTCGTGGAACCCATGATTATTGGATTCTTATGTGACCCTATCCTGCCTCTCCCACCTTGTTTGTTTGGTAGCCATCCATGATGGATTATCAGAGCCCCTCTAATTCAAGGGGGGACCATGGGTGGCTAGCTCATACCAAGGTCACAACATCTGGTTTGACCACAGGATCATTGGACTCGACCACTTTAATGTCTAGCTTGTTCACAAGCCAACCTGACTTAACTCGATCTCATCTTATTTATTTTATTTATGTAAATTAAAATGATAAAAATGGGAAATCTGTGTCATGTGGCTAATATTTTTTTATCTCATATATAAATTGAAACCACAAGGAAGCTACGAGAATCAAGTATAAAGTACAATTTAGTCCTATAATTCTCCCACTGATCTACTTGAGCTCTTATTATTCGAAAATCGCAGTGTCAACTTTAATTGTTCAATTTACTTTAATAACGTGCAAGCTTGCTAATTAATAATTAACCAGTAACAACAAGTAATTGGAGGCTTCAGAAAGTATCCCAATTCACTAACCGAACGAAGAATTCAGATCATAATTAACCTGTTCGACAAAGAACAAAATATGAAGTTCCTTCAAAGAGATAACAAAAACATAAATACTTACAATGTACCTTGGAGGCTTGGATAAAAAAAACGTTACCCCCCAATATTCCTTCTTTGAGGAAATGCTTTAATCCCTTGTCAAACCAAGCCAATCTAGACCTTCGACATGAATGAGATTTGCGAGGGACAAAAACGCATAAAGATACGCGAAAGTAGCAAGTTTTCTGCAAATTCGTTTATTGCTTTGTTCTTCAGATTTTTCTCTTGCACCACTTCGATCCTTATGCGTTTATGTCCCCAGCTAATCTCATCCATCAATTCTCCGGTGATTCAATTATATATACTCATTCGACCGACACTCGACTAGCATGTGGTCAATCCATCTCAGTTGCTTCCTGAAATCCTTGTTGCTCTTCGTTGTTTCCATGTAAAACTTGTACACTCGAAATTGCAATTTATAGGAGAAAATCTACACCCTAGGAATCCACCTCGAAATTTCGACACCTGCCCCATTTTTTATGTTCGTGGAAAATTCGCCGGTTTACTCAATTTCTATGTTCACACACCAATTATAATTTTATAAAGTAATCTCATTTCAAAAGTCATTAAATTACCGATTTTATGTTTTTTTTTTTTTTTGGTTTTAATATCATCATATATTAAAATTATTACACCAAATACATTTTAAGAATGATTAAAAAAATCAAACAAGCAATACCAAATCATATCATAAATTACTCTATTGGAGAATAAATTATTAATATATTAGAAACATTCCTTTATCTCATATAAAAGTGAATTCGTGAATAAATTTCATGGTGAATCATATGTTAATATTAAAAAAAATATGATGTTATTTTTTATATTTCTAATAATTAATTTCTCCTTATCACTAAAAAAGAAGAAGAAGAAACCAGGAGAGAGAGCAAGAAAAGAGGCAATTACAAAGAAAATATATAGCAAAGGAAAGACGATTTCCCTGTATGGTTGATTGAAATTTCCTCTACGAGAGACACGCGGAAAAATGGCTCATTTCTCTCGAGAGTAGGATTTTATTAGGATTTAGGACATAAAATACACCTCAGCAATACGACATGAATGTTTATGCTTCTAGTAATTAATCAAAAGTCAACGACCAACGGATGATTTATTAATTAAACCTTATGTTAAAATTATGTCTTAAATTGGGTTTTGGTTTTTAAGTGGCATGGATTAATTGGTTGGTTTGGTTAAGCACATGAAGCTTAGGCACGCCTAACAACATTCAAGCAACCGAATGGCTTTTGGAGGTGGCTTGTGTTTTTCCTAGCTGTACGTGTCATGGACGCTGCAGCAGCATGAGAGAGGAGTAACGGCGCAATAATTTATTGCGGGGCGATTAACGGCATTCCTTGTGACGGCAGCCACCTTTGTCTGTGATTTTTGCTGTCAGCAGAATTAATGTGATATGTACAAGAGATTTTTAAAATAAAAAAATGTAATTAGGTTTTGAGTTTTAATATAGAAAGAATTACCTCTGTCATTCTATTTTTAATCAAATTACACTTGTTTATTAACTTTTAAAAATAAATTTTAAAAAAATCATAGTTTATATTATTGATCAATATAAAATAAACTAATCTATAAAATAATTTAGAATATAAACTGATATACACGCAACAAAATTCAAGTTATAAATTGTAATTTTTAAAAAATTGATAAATAATTGTAATTTGGACTAAATTACAAAACGACATGAATATTTATTTCTTTAATATATTTATGTATATTTTTAATTAGTGATTGTAAGCCTTGCGATTTGAAAATAATTGATAAATTATTGTTCGCGTTAGTTTTGCACAATATTTTAAATACTATCTTTTTTATTTATTTTATGAAAGACAATAATTGATAAATTATAAAACTAATAAAACACCATTAAATCGATATAACCAATATCTAATGGGTAAACTAGGTGCTTCTGTGGCAAATCTTCTTGTCACTTTATTATCTAAGATTCTGCGCACAGCAGTAAAAAATACACATTTTAATAAATTTATCTATTTCTTTTTTGTAATTTATATGCTGTTAATTTTCTCATTTATCATTGTTATTAAATGTAAAAGAATACACATTCTAAATATAATTTAATAAATTGATGATTTAAATAATCTTAATAATTTATAATAAATTTATTGACTGGTTCATGATATTATTATTTTTATTTTTTGTATTTTTTTTCCACGAATCGAGTGCATTTCTATGCCAGACAACACCTCGGTGAATGTGTTCGGTATTGTGATAGCTTTTATGATTGTGGTTTGAAAAAAATTATTTTATAAAAAGTACTTTTCGTTGAAATTGGTTTGATATCTATATATGTTTGGTTAAAACTGTGGTTGAAATTAAGGTTAAATAAAAAGTAGTTTAATGTGTTTGGTTAAACATGTTTTTCAAATTGAGGTTATAAAATAACTAAAAAAGATATATATTAATATTGATGGTTTTTAATTTAAATATTATAGATTTAACTACCACTATTACATCATTAAATAAATAATACTTTATATCAAATATTTTTTATTATTTCATTAACTTATCTACAATTTCATCACGTATGAAATTCATCCGATAAGAATTATAGTTTTCAAGGTTTTTTGAGCGTGCAACAAAATCAGGTAAAATATCATTATAAAAAAAATTAGAATAGCGATCAAATTCCGTAAATGCTACGTTATTATGCGATGTCCTTCTAATTTATATAGTGTTATTAAATAATATTAAACACTAATTTTTCGAGTAAAACACGATATAAAAAAATTAATTTTTTTTTACTGGGTTAGACACAGTCCAATAAACAGTTGAAATATTATTCACGTGAACGGTATAAGGTAAAATTCACTCCGTACTATTCACGTGAACTGAACAGTGCCAGATGAATCAATTCACCTGATATAAACATGGCAGTAGAAGAAGCAGCTCTCAACTGCTTTGTACAAACTAGTAGTTTTAACATAAAATATATGGTTCTACACAAATAATAAATTAAATTTTAATATTACTAAACACGTTATTTACACTGTTTATTTTAAAAAGTAAAGTTAGCGCTTAAACAATCACCCTCTCGTTAATTGAGGAGGTTCATTGACCGCGCTCATTAATCTTTGATCTTTAAACTTCAATCTACGTTGCATTAATAACTTTAACTATAAATAAAACAGATGACAGTGAGGGAAAGGAAGAGAAAGCAATAAATATTGGATGTCTTGAGACAACAACAACGGGTTGAATGAGTTGGATTCTTAGCAATAAAACTAGTTACATGACCCGCGCGATATTGCAGGTCAATTTGTTTGTATAAAAAATATAAAAAAACTAAAATCTAAAAGTATTAAATTTTTTTACAAAATTATACCCAAGAGTCCTGAGTTTAAATGCAACACTTGATCCAATAGTAATATTTATAATATTAATAATAACATTAAACTTGTATGACCTAAGTTTAAGTAGATCTGACTGCAATACCAAACCCAATAATTTTGGATATGGGTCTGGTTGCAAGATCATATTATAAAAGTATGATAATTAAAAAGAAAAAAAACAAAGAAAAAAAACCAACAGAGAGAAAAAAACCAAAGAAAAAAAAAGAAAAAAATCTGAATTGACTGGGTTAACCCTTCAAACCAGGTTAACCCGTCAAATTTTTGATTCGTGTCGTGAAAGTTTGATAACTAAATAGAAAAAAAATATTTGACAGGTCAACATGGAATTAACTGGGCTACCCCATCAAACCCGAGATCCGTGTCATGGAAGTTTGATAACTAAATATAAAAAAATTGAACATTAACAAACTAAATTAAACGAAAAAAATTAATTAAAAAGAAAAAAACAAACAAAAAGGCATCAGTCTTTTCACTGTGGATTGCACTGTGCAGTCCATAGTCAAAGGCATAAAAACGACAAAAAAGCAAAAGAAAGAAAACTAAAGGCATCGGTCGATAACTAAATAGAAAAAAAATTAATATTGATGAACTAAATAAAAATAAAAAATAAAAGAAAAGAAACTTATAAGAAGAAAAAAACTAATGAAGAAAAAGAAAAAAATCTGAATAAACTGGGTCAACCCGTCAAACCTGAGATCCATGTCATGAAAGTCTGATAACTAAATAGAAAAATATTTAATATCAACAAACTAAATAATAAAAAATTAATTAAAAAGAAAAAAAAAGAAGGCATCAGCCTTTTCATCGTGGATTGCACTGTGCAGTCCATCGTGAAAGGCATAAAAAAAGAAAAAAACTAAAGGCATACAATATTAAAAGATGAAATAGAAAAAAACTAATGAAGAAAAAAAAATCTAAATTAATTGGGTTAACCCTTCAAACCAGGTTAACCCGTCAAACCTGAGATTCGCGTCATGAAAGTTTGATAACTAAATAGAAAAAAAAAATTGACAGGTTAACCCAGAATTTACTGGGTTAACCTGTCAAGCCCGAGATACGTGTCATGAAAGTCTGATAATTAAATAAAAAGAAATTTAACATTAACAAACTAAACTAAACAAAAAAATTTAATTAAAAAGAAAAAAGAAAAAAAAATTTCAGGTTAACTAGTCAAACCAGGTTAACCCTTCAAACCCGGGATCCATGTCATGAAAGTCTGATAACTAAATAAAAAAATTAACATGAACAAAAAAAATTAAACAAAAAAATTCATTAAAAGAAAAAAACACAAAGAAAAAAACAAAAAAAAAACTCATAAAGACATAAAAAATACAAATTTGTTTTTTAAATAAAGATAGCTCAGGGTTTCACTGTGGATTGTGGACTGCACCGTAAAACGCTAAGCAATTTTAGTATATGTTATAATAATAATAATAATAATATAATTATAATTATAATTATTCGTTCACCAAGTGTTTCCCTAACTTACATTCTCTGATGTAAAAGGGTCAAGGCTTGATGTATTTGTTCATTCACCATGAGTTTTTGTTCTTCAATAACCAAAAACAGAGGGCAAAAGAGAGAGGAGACGAAGTTAAAAAAATAAACGTGGTGGACATCCATCAACTCTTTTCAAGGAACAAAAGTTAAGAAAAACAAAAGAGATAAGAGTTCAAACAACGCGTGAAAAAACCTAAGAGAAAAAAAACTTTAGAACAAAAAACACAATTAGAATCCACATTAAAAATAGAGTAAATATACAGTGATTTCATGAGCTCTTTTAGTTTTTTTAATATTTTTTTTGTTTTCTTTAATATTTTTCCCGCCCCTTATTTTTTAATACAATTTCATTATTCTTTATCAATTATATACTTTTACTATCCGGACAATATTTACCAATCATAAATTTTTTACTTTCGAGAAAAATATTTGATACAAAAAATTAATATGCATTTTATTATAGTATAATTAAATAAAAAATAATTAATGGGACGAAAAACATTATTGAATCCGATGACGTACATAATTTACGTTGCAAGTTTGTTTAGTTAACTTGAATTTATTTAGTTTTTTAAAAAAATAAATGCTATTTTTTATCAATTAATATTGATTTCAAAAGATTTAACTTTTCAATTTATTTTTTTTAGATTAATTTTGTAAATTTTGCAGCTCATGACATTTTTTTATCTCAATATTAGATAAAAAAATCATTTAATTCATGATTAATATCTATTATTTTAAAAAACACGTCATTAATACCTAATTTGTTTTTTACACTTTAAATGTTTTTCTCCAACCCGAAAGTTTACCTTTCTTCACGTACCTCTATCGTCACTGGCCCAAAAGAGAAACGGCCCAGTAAGGCTGGAAAAGTGATGGGTCTGCTAGAGAAAATTGAAAGAACAAAACCACAATCCCATAAAAATTTTTTTATACATCAGTAGAATTTTGTGTTGCTTCGTGGATCATTTGTCTCTTGTTACTTAGCAGCCCAGTTGGACTGCTTCCTCGAGCACTACCTCGAACAGCACGCAGGAGTTGACAATAGCTCTTGAAGGAAAAAAAGACGACGGTTCCCAGGAGCTGTGCCTCTGCGGTGTCCATTTACCAGAGTCCTCCCTCTTTCTTCTTGCTTTTTCCATATGATAAAGGCAAGGAAGAAAAAATAATAGATAAATTATTAAATTATTAAATTAATCTAACCAATATATAACGGGCCAACTGGATGCTTCTACCATAAATCCTCCTATCAATTCAGTGTCGATAAAACTTTTACTTCTTATTGAATTTATTCACATCGTTTTCGTAATTAATATGCTGTTAATTTTCTCATTTCGTAATTATGATTAATTGTTTTAACATTAAACATAAAAAGATTCACATTCTAAATATGATTTATTAAGCTAATGACGCTGATAAATTTAATTATTTGTAATAAATTTATAGGTGGTCCATGATCTTTAATGGATGGATTATATTTATCTAATAATTACTCTCAACATTTCACTGATTTTACTATATTTTTTTTAAAATATTCCCGTCATAGTGAGGAAAAGGAAGGGAATATTGGATGTCTCGAGACAACAATGAGAGTTGAATGAGTTAGATTTTTAGCTTCTTCTTTTTTATTCTCTATCCCCATTTATATCGGGTTAAAAATAAATCGGATATTGTATAACCTGGTTTAAAACTAAGTCCATGCTATATTCCAGATCGAGTCAGCTTTCTGTAGTTTTTTTTTTTTAAATAATTTGATATATTTATATATAATAAAAATTAATATGTGCAATAATATATAATCCTATGCGTGTATTTAATTGATGAGTTAGTTTGGGGCACCCAGTCCTGCACGAGTCAGAAAGAGCAGGATCGGTTGATAAAGAACGGTTGGGCATCTAGTCCTCCTAGCTAGTTTCTCAAAAAGGTTGATTCAATGCAAGCAATACATCCTTTAAAGCGACAAAAACCCAACAATAAGAGGTGTTGGGTTCCCATTTGAAGAATCATAGGATTGGATGTTTGTCTTTTTCTTTCTCTTCTTTTTATGCAGTGGAGGATCATCCTCCATCATGTTAGAGTCATGACGATTGATGGGTACCACACTAGGGAGGGGGAAAAGGGAGGTGGAGGGGGTGTTTCAGTTTGGGTTGGCCTTTTTGATTTGGGCTCTTCTCGGTCGACTCAATATCTGTTCATGGGGATCTGAACTTAAAAAAGACGGCAATCGTTAATCTTTAGTCAGGCTTCATCAGCTTCGGTGGGCTAATCTAGGCCACGGTTTACATAGACCTCATCGGAGCTCTATCATAGGAGTCCGGAATCGCCCCCTAAAAGTCTAAAACAAGAGCTCCACTGAATGTTTACCCTTCTGTACATACCTCTATCGACACTGGCCCGGAAAGGAAACGGTCTTCGTTAGCCTGGAGAAGTGATGATTCATCTAAAGAAAATGGAAAGAACAAAACCTAATCTTCTTAACAACATAACAAGGAAACAACTCATTGTAACATTTGTTAGGGGAGTAATATACCTTGTATAATGATTGGAAATTAAAAAAAAAAAAAAACTATTCTGAATTCAACTTTCTGCCGGGCTTTCACACAATATAAGGTCCGAAATATGGTAAGATGTGTGACAACAGCATGTTTATACCGATACACCAGTAGAGTTTTTTGTTGCTTTGTGGATCATTTGTCTCTTGTTGCTATTAGCAGCCCAATTGGACTGCTCCCTTGCTTTTAGTCTTTCTGAACAATTTGGGCATGCGTTATCACTTGTTCAGCGAATAGCTGGCTGGAGTTGACAATAGCCCTTGAAGGAAAAAGGAGAAAAGCTTCCAGGAATTGTGCCTCTGCATTGACCTTTTGCCAGAGTCCATTCTCCTTCTTCTCGGTCATTCTACGGGAAGTAAACCCAAATCGAAAAAATTGCTTTCACGGAAAATTAGTCTT
Organism: Populus deltoides; assembly: GCA_015852605.2. NCBI lineage: Eukaryota > Viridiplantae > Streptophyta > Magnoliopsida > Malpighiales > Salicaceae > Populus > Populus deltoides. The sequence continues at coordinate 1,308,987 of CM027571.2, forward strand.
CTTTTCTCCACCTGCTGCGCTTTCCCTTTCCGTCCCATCAGGGCGAACATCTCCTGTTGTTCTTGATTATTCTGACTTCAAAGAATATCCAAATTCATGACCAGAAAACAGAAAATCCCATTAATGAAAATTTCCCTTTCTCCCTTGTCTGATACAGAGCATAATATAGAAATCTTTGCATGCTTTTATTTGAACAAGGCGCTTGTTGCAGGTTATAAAAATCCTTGCAAACAACACGATAGCATACGCATAAAACCCAAAAGAAATAAAGAGCATACATGCCTGATTAATTAGTGATTATGGAAATGGAATTTCAGCTTCAGAACCAAGATGACAAAAATTAAGCACGCCATTTTAAATCTCTGGTTTCCTGTCTGATTAAAAAAGGTAACGAGATGGGTGAGATTAGCGGGGGCCAAAAACGCATAAGAGAGGGGCAAAAGGAAGTCAGGGAGAAGTTTGAGGAAATAAGAGAAGAGGCTGTCAAACTAGAAGAGGAAACTAATCTAATCTCCCAGCAGAGTGCAGCAAACCAACTTCTGCTTGATCTTATGTTTCAGATCTAGACGACGTTGCTTTGCAGCATTCTGCAGAGAGATTATATAAGTTTCCTCTTTTAGTTTGGCTCGACTCTTCTCTCATTTCTTCAAACTATACTCTTACTTCCTTTTGGCCCTTTCTCGTGCCGTTTTGCCCCCTGCTAATCACACCTATCTCATCCCTTCCATCGTCTATATCAGACTCTTTGTTTGAGTCTCCATGACTCGAAGGCAGCTCTCTTTATACAGGAGAGCTTTCCTATCGAAACACGCATGGACCCCATGCACGACTTTGGAAAACGATGGCCGACGTCTTCTTAAAAAAACAAAAAACAAAAAGAAAAAACGTCTACAGTCTCAAAGACGCATCCTTAACCTCATATACGTGATTTCACCCAAAAAAAAAGAAGAAAAATTCCTATACGTGGCAGTTGTGGAGGCTACCACGTAATGCACCGTGCCGTAGCCCCAAGCAAATTACAAAGACGAGCGCGAGACGGGCGAAATAAATGAAAGTAATTAGTAGTTAATACTTTACGAGGATCACTCTAAAAACTATTCTCGTTACTTGTGCAGAAGCTAAATATAATTTATTAATTTGTCCATATCATTTTATAATCGATGTGTTATTAATTTTCCCATTTTAATAATTATGGTTATGATATTAAATAGGAAAACATTTACATTTTAAATATAATATATTAAATTGATGGTTTGGATAAATTTTTAATAAATTTGTTAGTTAGTACATGATATTAGATATGAATTGGGTTTATTTAATATTTTTTCATATATATCGACTTAAGCATCAAACTATTCCTGCTCAAAGAATGATTATTTATATCATAATTAAATAAAAACTCAAGCTAATCAGCATGCTAGTATACGTTTATGTTTATTTTTATTTTTTAGAATGTTTTTATTTTTTAATATTAAATATAAATTTTTAAAAATAAAAAAATTAATTTAATTTACTATTAAATAAAAATATTTTAAAAAGTAATAACCAGTACAAAAACTATTCATAAAAAAAATCTAGGTTTTATTTAAAATTTTCTACGACTGCGCGATTGACAGAACACACAAGTCTTCTCCCTCGAAAATGTAACTTTTTAAGACGCCGTCCTTCGCTACTTGACCTCGTATACGTGGCAGTTATCGAGATAACCACGTAATCCATGTAAAATCTGATTTTAATTTCTCTCAAAAGATTTCTCAAATGCAAAAATAATGTAATTTTAATATAGAAAAGATGCTTCCGTTTTACAAATCTTTTTATTGGTTAAAAGCACCGTGGTCCAAGCAAATCTCCCGTTGCTTGTGTAGAAACTAAAAACTACTCTTCTGGGAATTTCTTGGGGGAGGGGAGCAACGGCAATAAATATTTCTTATGGCAGGCTGCTTTTTTTATGATTTTTTTTCAAGGGAATTAATGAGATATATTTTTAGAGAGTTTTTGAGGATGTCGATGAATTAATCTTGGATAAAAAAATTATTTATATGTGTGCTTGATTAGTAATTGAAAAACTAGTAAATTGATGATCAAACCAATGTCTATTGGGTCCATTAGGTGATTTCATGAAAAATTCATTTTAATTTTTAATTTTTTAAAGTTATTAGATTTAACCGGTTCCTTTAATTTTTTTTAAATACATTTTAGTAACAAACTTTATTTTTATTTTTTTTTTAATCTTTTTTTTATGCGGAGAAAAGGAAGGGGGTCACTGGATTCTGTCTGAAAAAAAATTATTATTGGTGAAAATTTCAGCCAACTAAACAGTTGATTTTTATGTTAAATGATTTCATATAATGAAAAAAGTTAAGATTAAGTGTTTTTTTACCTTAAAAATATCTGACACATAAAAAAAACTAAACTCTACAAGATATATTAACTAGTATGTCAATATTTTAATATTAAAATTTATACTTTTAAATATTTTTTTAAAAGGAAATTATTAAAAAATAATTCGACCCTCCGCAGTATATTACGTGTAAAAAACAACCAGTACATATTAATACGTGCAGTAATAATAATAATAATAATTTAATCATATCCGTGTGTCTTTGATTAAGGAGTCGCGTGGGGGCATCAAGACTTGCAAAGGTCAGTAAGAGGAGGACTAATTCGCTGGTTAATCCAAATAGCCATCTGGAAAATAAAAGGACTTCAACGTGGAAGGCCATGCGAACCTTTTCTGAAAAGCAACGGTAGGTAATGTACTCCTGCTGGCTACCTATCCAAAAAGGTTGATTCGATGCAACAAATACATTCTCGTAAGCGACAATATCCAACAATTAATACTCTTGAATATTTTTTTTAGATTAAGATGGCTTTTCGAATCAGCTTGCGTGTATTTTAATTAATTCCATGGACTCTGAAATTAATAATCATGTAAACCTCTAATAACCATCAAATAAGCAATCACGGGGCTCAAATCCAAAACTACAGAGAAAATAAACCCTTTAATTCCAGATTTTTACCACTTGATCACCACCTAAATAGTTATTAATACTCTAAATATTACTTAGAGGTGTTGGGTTCACATAAATGATTATGATTGGGTTGTAGTCTTCTATATTTTTGCTTCTTGTTGCTTTTCTGACTTGGAATGTTATGATTGTGTTGGGTTTCATATCAGGGGAAAAAAAGAGAGGTGGGGTGTTTCCATAAAGATTTTAATATTAATATCAATCTCTAAAGTAGCTTGTGATTGTTATTCTAGAATAGAAAAAAAATACAAGGATAGAATTGTATTTTTATCAAGGATATTTTAAAAATAAAAAATAAAAAATATTATTTATGAAGACATGTTCTCTTTCTATTTTTTTATTTTAAAAATATAAAAATTCACTCTAAAATTATCTTAAAGGGAAATTTATTTTCATACATATGTTTTTTTCTCTTCAATTAAATATATATATATTTATTTATTTATTTTAAAACAGTAACTAATCGCTATCCAAGAGCAACTAGAATATGTGTGTGTTGGGCTCTTGATTTGAGCTTTTAGCGGTCGACTGACTTTCTGTTTCCGGGAGCTGAACTTAAAAAAAGACGGCAATTGTCAATCTTCAGACAGGCATCATCAGCTTCAGTGGGCTAAACTAGGCCATGGTTTACATAGACCTTATCGGACCTCTAGCATACCGGTCCAGAATCACAAACTAAAACAAGAGCCACACAGAGTGTTTCCCTTTCTCCACACACCTCTATCGTAACTGGCCCAAAAAGGAAACGGTCCAATAAGGGTGGAGAAGTGATGGTACGGACGAAGAAAATGGAAAGATCAAAACCACAATCTTCTGACAACATAACAAGGAAGCAATCAAACAACTCTTTGTACTATTATTCATTTGTATAATTCTCGGAAATAAAAAACTTTATTCTGAATTCAACCACCTGCAGGGCGTTCCCACAAATGTAAATATGGTAAGATTTGTGGAAAAAAAATTGTTCTTAACCAACTAAAAGTCTAAAAGAGTCTAAGCAATTGGATCCCAGTAGAATTTTTTGTTGCTCCGTGGATCACATGTCTCTTGTCATTTGGCAGCCCAATTGGACTGCTTCCTCACTTGTCCTTTGTCTCTCCGAAGTAGGGCACCTTCTATCTATTGTTCAGCGAACAGCTGGCAGGAGTTGACTAAAGTTCTCGCAGTAAAAAAGACAACTGCGGAGCAATTGTGCCTCTGCGGTGTCCTTTTACCAGAGTCCATCCTCTTTCTTGTTGCTTATTCCAAGCGAAGAAAACCCACAAAGAAAACACTGCTTTCACAGAAAATTACTCTTCCCTGTTTGGTCCAGAGCAAAACATAGAAACCTTAATTTGCATGCTTTTAATCGGAGAAGGTGCTAGTTGCAGGTTATAAAAATCCTTACAAACAACACGAGAGCATACGCATAAAACCCAAAAGAAATAAAGAGCATACATACCTGATTAATCAGTGATTATGGAAATGGAATTTCAGCTTCGGAACCAAGATGGCAGGTTGGTGTCAGAAAAACCAACCATGCCATTTTAAATCTCTGAATTCCTGTCTGATGGGAAAAAGTAATAAGATGGGTGAGATTAGCAGGGGACAAAAACGCATAAGAGAAGGGCAAAAGGAAGTCAGAGAGAAGTTTGAGGAAATAAGAGAAGAGGCTGTCAAACTAGAAGAGGAAACTAATCTAATCTCCCAGCAGAGTGCAGCAAACCAACTGCGGCTTGATCTTATGTTTCAGATCTAGACGATGTTGCTCTGCAGCATTCTGCAGAGAGATTATATTAGTTTCCTCTTTTACTTTGGCGTGACTCTTTTCTCGTTTCTTCAAACTCTCCTCTTGCTTCCTTCCTTTTGGCCCTCTCTCAGTTTCTCATGCATTTTTGCCCCCTGCTAATCTCATCAACCTCATCCCTTTTCCTTTTGCCTAAAAAAAAAAAAAGATCAAATCAAAATCTAGGCCATTGATTATGGAATGACACTTTGCATCATATATACCAGACTCTATGTTTGAGGGTACCACGCAATCAACTGTTCGTAGCCCCCCCAAAACAAATTAATAAAACTGTGTGTTTGGATGGTGGTTATTGCGATTAAAAAATAGATTTTAAAAAATATTTTATTTATATAAAATTAAATTTTGAAATACAATTATATCCGATACAAAATATAGACGGTATTTAATTAATCAAATATTTTTTTATTTATAATGATTATATATAAAAAAAAGTTGTCAGAATAACAGATGTATAAAAAAGAGAGGAACCTATAAAATAAATAAAAGAAGTTGTTAATTCTTCAAGGGTATCGCTGAAAAAAATATCCCTGTTATTGGGTAGAAACTAAAAAAAATACTCTTCGATCGAGGAATCTCGGCACTTTGACTATGATTTCGAGTAATTTTATGGCGGTTGATAAATTTGTAAAAAATTTATGTAATTTTTTATTGCATGTTGTTTTTTTTTTTTTTTTTTATAATCATGATAGGGATGGAAATCAATGAGGTATTTTTAAAAGAGTTTTTTTCCAGGGGTAACCGAGTTTTAAATACTGAGTTATTTATATGTGTGTTTGATTAGTATTTTTAATCCTTTTAATTTAATAATCAATTTCTTGTGGTTTCTTATATCTTTTTTATTATATATTATTACTCTTTTACGTAAAATTGCACCACATTTTAGATAATGTTTTTTCTTAATATATATTTTATGATAGACAATAATTGATAGATTATAAACCGATTAAATTACTAATTGATCCAACCAGCATCTCATGGGTCAACTAGGTGCTTTTATCACAAATCAACCTATCAGTTCCATGTTTGAAAAACTATTAGCTGAACCTATTTTATCGCATAAAATTATGAATTAAGTTGATAAATTTCTTAAATCTTATTAAAACTGTTCTTATCATTTGTATAATTGACGTGTTGTTAATTTTTTAATTCTATAACCATGATTGTAGAATTAAACGTGAAAAGATTCACATTCAAAATAATTTTTATTAAATTAATTATTTAAACAAATTTAAATATTTGTATTAAACTTGTTAACTAGTCCATAAACTCAAAAATGAATTAGGCTAATTATTTTCAATGAACTTTCACAATTAATTAAGAGATTTCAATGAAATTTCATATTTAAAATCTTTTTGAGTATTAATTAAAAATTAAATTTTAAATAGAATTTATTATCTAAAAATGCTACAAAAATAAATAAGAGAGCAACTCCTGTAATTTGCAATTCTAAAAAAAATATTAAAACTATTTTTTTAAAATACCCATTCAGTTTTTTTATTAAAAAAAGACTAAAATAAGAGAAAGGTAGTGAGGGTAATATAAAAAATAAAATAAACTGAATTTTATTTTTTAAAATATATAAATTCAATTTATTTATAAATTAAATTAAATTCAATCGCAACAAAGAATTTTTACTAACTTGACTATATTTAAAAAAAAAAACCCATCTATCTCGTTCCCCGAGTCCTTTTTTTTTTAATTCCCATGAGCTAAGTACAATGAAATGGACAGTGTTGGTCTCTATCATTTTTATTTTTATTTTTATTTTGGAATCCGCTGCATTTCTACTTAATCATTTGATTGAATAAACAATCGACCGCCCCTTTTTCTTTAGAATAAAGAATTGATCCTGCCAAAGGAGGCTGCATGAACACATTATTGTTAATTATTTCTTGGCATTAGGGTCATGAAGCTACGAGGTTCATTGGCCAAGTTCATCAACCTTCGAGCTTGTTAAAGTTGAATCTAAATTGTAACACTAATTAACTTCAGCAATAAATACTGATAAAAAGACTTCGAAAATAAATATATAAAAAAGAAAATGAAGGAAATATCGGATGCCTTACAGGCTCGGCAGGCACATATTAAAAAATATATACTACGATCCAACTCTAAAAGATAAAACAGAGACAATTATAACGGGTTGATTGAGTTAGATTTTTATGCTCTCTATTTCCATACCCATTTTAGATAGGGTTAAAATCAAATCGGATATTGTATAACCTTGTTTAAGGTTGAGCTCCTCCCATATTCTGGATTGGGTCGACTTCATATGTTATCTTAAAAATTAATAGTGCAGCAATACGTGATAATTTAATCCTATTTGTGTGTGTTTAATTAGTTAGGTCGGGGCATCAAAACTTAAAATATTCGGTAATCCAAGTGGCCATCTAGAAAATAAATGGACTTCAAACGTATAAGGCCATGGGAACCTTTTTCTGAAGAGGAACTGTTGGTAATCTAGTCCTGCTTGCTACATAACCATAAAGGTTGATTGAAAGCCAAAAAAAAAAAACATTCTCAAGAGGGACAAAACCCGCAATTAATAATTAATTGGGATATTACTACGAGGAGATGGGTTCACATTTGTGAAAGATATGATTGGATTTTATTCTTCTTTCTTGTTGCTTTTTGTTGCATGGTGGAAGAACATCCTCCATCATGTTAAGAGTTATGTTGGTTGCCATTTTAGGATGAAATCAAGGGGGCGGTTGAGGGTGTTTCGGTCAAGATTGAAGATCAATCTCTAAGAGCTACGGGAGTGTGTCTGGGTAAGGCTTCCTGATCTGGGCTATTTTCAGTCGACCCAGTTTTTGTTTTCGTGGAGTTGAACCTAAAAAAGACAGCAATTGTTAATCTTCAGACAGGTTTCATCAGCTATGCTAGGGCGGCTAGGCCATGGTTTACACAGACCTCATTGGACCTCTAGCATACTAGTCCAGAGCTACACATAATGTTTACCTTCCTCCTCATTCCTCCATTGTCACTGGCCCCAAAAGGAAACACTCAAAAAGGCCGGAGAAGGGACGGTTCAGATAAAGAAAATGGAAAGAAAAAAACCACAATCTTCTAACAACATAACAAGGAAACAACTCATTGTACTATTCATTTGTATAATGGTCGGAAATAAATAAAAAAGTTCATTCTTAATTCAACTACCTGGTGGAAGATCACACAATGTAAGGTCCAAAATATGACAAGATGAAGATGTGTGACAGTCACGTGTTAAACCAGTAGGATTTTTGGTTTCTATATGGATCATTTGTCGCTTGTTGCTATCGGCAGCCCTACTTGGACTGCTTCCTCGCTTGCTTTTAGGCTTTCCAAACAAGTAGAGCATATTTTTATCACTTGTTGAGCGAACAGCTGGGAGGGGTTGACGATATATTCGCAGCGAAAAGGGCCCAGGAACTGTACCTCTGCGGTGTTCTTTTCCCAGATCCCATTCTCTTTCTTCTCGACCATTCCGTGTACAGAAAAAAATCTTCTTCTTTTCTCCCCGGCTTTTGCATTTTCACTTTCCGTTCCATCAGAACAAACACCTCTTATTGTTCTTTGATTATTTTGACTTCAAAGAACATCACAATTCCTGACCAGAAAACAGCATATCTCATGAATGAAAAATCCTCTTTATCCCTTGTTTGATCCAGAGCTAAAAATAGAAATCTTTGCACGCATTTAATAGGAGAAGGGGCTTGTTGCAGATTATAAAAGTCCATGAAAACAACCCATAACTCCTATAAAAAAAAGAGCATACCTGATAAATTAGTGATTCGTTGAAGATGGAAATGGAACTTCAGCTTCAGAACCAAGATGACAGGCTGGTGTCAGGAAAATAACCATTCTATTTTAAAGCTTTTATACTCTCTGGTGAACAAAGTAACATGATGGAGCAACTCAAGAAAAGAGTCTGGTATATTTTTCGAGGGTCATTCCTCGATCAATATTGACCTATATTGACACCTAAAATCTGAGATGGGTGAGATTAGCGAGGGACAAAAAGGCATAAGAGAGGGACAAAAGGAAGTAAGAGAAAAGTTTGAGGAAACAAGAGAAGAGGCTGCCAAACTAAAAGAGGAAACTAATCTAATCTCCCGGCAAAGTGCAGCAAACCAACTTCGGCTTGATCTTATGTTTTAGATCTAGACGATGTTGCTTTGCAGCATTCTGCAGAGAGATTATATTAGTTACCTCTTTTAGTTTGGCTAGACTCTTCTCTCGTTTCTTCAAACTCTACTCTTACTTCCTTTTTTTGAGTTTCCCCATGACTCCCTTGCTCTTTATATAGGAAATGCAGGCCTCTTTTAGTGGATGTCTTCTTTTTTTAAAAAAAAAAAAAAAAAAAACGGGGAGACTTTTCTTTTTTAAAAAAAGAGACGATTTCTCTTGTTTGTTTTTATAGATACCCATAAAAAAACAAGAAAAATTAATTTTTTATGATTGAATTTTCTATATAATTGAATTATTCCCTCAAACTCAACTACAAAAACAAATTCACTCGTAATGTTAAGACTACCTGCTTTACAAGGCAACCACATATACGTGGCAGTTGTTGAAGCTACCACGTAATCCATTGTAAGAGATCACTAATATTATTTTAATTTCTCTCGAAAGACTTCTCTCATACAAATCATTTTTTTCTCTAAACATAAATGATATTGATTTTATTTTTTTTTTATCAAAGGGAGGTCAATTGATTAAAATTTACGGAAGTAAAATTGAAAAGATTCGCTGATTCTTGCTGTATAATTAAGAAGTTATTATGATTTGACAATGGATTAATCTAATAAATGTTGATCTACAAAAAAATAAATCTTTGTTATAGTGTATATTTAATGTTATCACCTGATTAATAAGATTAATTCTCAAAATAAAAATTTTAATTTTGAGTTGGCAAGTTAGATCCAGGTGTAAGAACTTCTAAAATTTTAATAAATTTTAAAGAAGAGATTTTATTAAAAAAATCCTAATTTTTTGTTAGTGTAAAATTAAAAAATAAAATTCATAAAAAATTGTCATTTGCTTTTAGTTTCCCAACACTTTTGTTTTAGGTTAAAATGGTTTTTCCAGGAATATTATAGTTATTGTGTTTCACTTAAAAATATATTAAAATAATATTATTTATTTTTAATTTTTTAAAATTTATTTTTAATATTAGTACACTAAAATAATAAAAAAATAAAAAAAATAATTTTTTTTAATAGCAAAACAATTCAACAATAACACCAAACAATCACTGACTTCTATTCAAAGGGACCCTTTTTCTCCATGTCAACTGAAATTTTTACTCGGAGAAGGGCAAGGAATCACGCGGAGAAAAGACAGATTCTTTTCGGCAATCAGTCTGTAACATGCAAATAAATTATGAAAGACCTTATCAGCCAATAACGGTGAAAGAGTGCATAAAATTAATGTTTTCGAGTTTGCTGCCGCGTACAAGGCATAAGGAATGCTGCTAGCTTCTGCCTTCCAGCCCAGTCAACTTGCCCAACTACCCTCCTTTATTAAGCTGAAGGGGTCACCAAAAAATTCAGCTTTCTTTAATGCTTCCAAGTTTGCAGCCGCGTACAAGACTTTCGAGAGGAATTCTAACCGATAGTGATGCAGCTTGGTAAACGGAGGAATATCTCTCGGTTTTCGAGGGCGGCTTTTTTTTATTTTTTTGAACACTTAGATTTTGCGTCATGAGCAGTGATGGAAACATGAGAGACCGGCAGGTGTCCGGGCCGGCTCTCCGGGGAAAAAAAATTCAGCTTTCTGTTTGAAAAATTTTAAATTTTTACTCTAAAACTAGTAAAATCTAATTTTCTTATTTGCCCCAACAGAATTTCCTATGAGACTAGATTTCTTCGTGCTCCGAGTCGTGAGTAAAATGTAAACATCTAAATTTAATTTCTTAATATATTTAATACATGTGTGATTTGCATAAAATAACTTTTTAATATATTTAATGGGTGTGTGATTTGCATAAAATATTTTACAGTGTTTATATTTTAATATATATTTACATAAAATTTAACAGTGTAATGAAAAATATAGTTATAATAAAATAACAATGATGGGTGTGGTATCGACTGTGACAAAGGTTTTGATGATGCTGGTGGCAATAATAACTAGTGTTTTGAAACCCGGTCCTTTTCGGTGGGTCGATCCGGGACCCAGCCGACCCGGGCATGGAATCGGGCCGGGTTGATGAAAAAATAGCATAAGCCATGACCCGGTGTGACCCGGCTGATCCAATAGGTTGACCCGGAAAAACCCAGTTGCAACCCGTTGACTTTTGTTTTGTTTTTTTACTAAAACGACGCTGTTTTGAATTTTTTTAACATAGAAATTGACCCAGCCGACTCGATCAAAACCCGATGATCCGATTAAAACCCAGAATCCAGGCCTTGAATCGGGCCGGCCACCGAGCTAGATTTAAAAACTTTGATAATAACTAAAAAGAGGTGGGGTTGGTGTTGATATCAGATGCTGCCACGATGGGTAAGCCTACAACAGCGACTACACTAGTAGTCACATCAGGTGTGGCTGCAAGCCTTCACCATCTTAAAGCCTATTTATATTTAAAAATATGTTGTTTATTATTTTTTAAAATATTTTTTATTTAAAATAATATATTTTTTATTTTTTAAAAATTATTTTTAATATTATGGCATCAAAATTATTTAAAAATATCAAAAAAATATTAATTTAAAATAAAAAAAAATTTAAATTTTAAATTTTTTCAAAAACACTTTTGAAACGCAAAAATAAAAAGAACGAGTAAGTTAAAATATATTTAAAATATTTTACAAAACATTATGACTACAAATATTTTTTAATATATCAACTAAATTAAGTAATTATATATATATATATATATATATATATATATATATATATTATAAAATTCTTAATGCAAAACAAATATAACAAAATTTGAAAACATTTTCCTATCAATTATTTTATATATAACAAATTTCATTCGTACCAGAGATGATAGTATATTATGTAAATTTATTTAAAGTGCTGTAGCTTATTTGGAAGTTTAAATAGTTATTTTTTAAAGTAATTTTTATTAAAAAATATATTTTTTATTTTAAAAAAATTATTTTTAACATTAAAATAATATAAATATATATATATATATATATAAAAACATTAATTTAAAAAAATTAAAAATATTTTTTTAACACAAAAATAAACACAAATAACATCTAGAAAACATAAACATAGATGAAGATAACATATTTTAACATGTTAAAATCATCATATTAAGGTACAGGTTTCAGATGTTTCTCCACACTGGTGAAGTGCGGAACCATCCTCACATTGAACATACACAATCACTTTAAAAAAAAAAAAAGGTAACATGGAAGTTGCCGACCGCCGGGAAGGGGATGGTAGATTGGAAGCACATGCTGGGCAGATTGGCTGATGATGGTCCTAAATCGGCTATAGTGGCAAACTAGAGCGTAGCCATCAATGTAATGAGGGGAAATAAAACGACTCCCAGATCAGTAGAGGTTTTCTCCACAGAAACTCCACTGGCAAAAGGAAGGTTTCTCAGTAAGTTTTGGGAATCACTGGCCCCAAAAGGCTGATTCAAAGCAGAAAAGGGCACACTAGTGCCTGAGAGGGGCTGGTTCAGAGAAGAAAGTGGTTGAGTAAGGCCTGACCGAGGCTGATTAATGTCTTGCGGTGGATTATTCAGCTCTTGTTGCTGCTGGTAACCCAGTGGAGACTGTTGCCCTTGGTTGCTTAATGGTTTTCCAAAAGGAGGCACGTTGTTTAGAATAGAAGCAGCAACCGGAGGGGAAGCACGAGCCGGTGTATTTTCATCATTTGGTGGGACGTCTAGGACATGCTGATCTGCAACTGTTGATAAAGCTTGTGCGTTGCAAATAAAAGAAACGAGGAAGATGAGAAAAACATAGAGAAGAATACAATATTTGCGTGACTTGGAGACCCCCATTGTAATGAATTCAATGCATTCGTGCACCAGAGACCTTATATAACCAGGGAATTTAGCACACGTTGCTAGTTTTAACTGCTAAACTCGAGTAGGAGCAGTTGGAATAGGAAGTGGCATGAAAGAGGAAGCAGTTGAAAGCAAGTGAAGTAAGCCAAACTAGTTCAACAACTATAATCTTGTAATAAAACCATCTTGCTGTTCAGAAATAGAACGCCACATATCTATGATTTTGAACCAGAAAATATATGATCCACTAGCTACCAATCAATGTCATTATTACTGCTGTGACATAGATATCATCATAAACAAGGGCCTTGTGGACTAGAATGGGAAATTTAACAAGAGGGTATGCATGGAAAGATGCGATTCAGAAGGGAAGCCAATACTTGCAACAGGATTAGACAAAGAAAACTCTTATTGCTAGGAATCTAGGCCATCTATTACATCCCGAATATAGGTGTTTGATGATCCATGTTGTCTTTCATCCATTAAGGATGACAATGGATGCCTACGGTAAGATTTTGTATAATTGATACCGAATCTAAATCCAAAATAATTACTCATCCTACCTTGAACATGCATGGATTTTTTGGATACCAAATCTTCTTTGGCTTTGAGTATCTATTTGATATCTATAACCTAATTCAAACATCTAAATATTATAATTTACAATTTACAATTATTTAATATATAATTAGCTTGGTATACTTGTAATTTTTTCAAACTTTAAGATTATTTAAGGTCAAGTTCGGATTTGAGTAGGGGTTCGGGTTTAAGTTGGATAGACCAATATCCATAACCAACCCAAACCCGATTTTCTTGCTTCAAGTTTTACCCGAACCCGACCCAAAACCTGATTGGATCTACGAATTTCCTAACCATTTGACCCAGTTTAGGTCCGTCTGCTTAGGGTAAAATTGCCATGCCAAGCACCAATCTCCCCAACCGGAGAAGTTTCAGTGCTCCAGATCAATGCCCAAAAGTCCCCTCTTTTTATTGGCCGCAGAGAACTACTGAATTTTGATGATTATTTACAGTTTGTAAACGTGTGGATATGATTATAATCAACACATGGATGAAGTTCAGAGCCAGCCAGGGCATATGAACAACTTAAAGTTATTAACAGAATAAAAAGCAAAATCAAGTGAAAAGAAAATTAAAGGTTCAGCTGGATTGCCTCGAGCTGACTATGAATGTTCAACACTTACCCTGGATAATATACAATTCCAAAACTTCACAACAGAGAAGGTCACACATCAAAACAATAAGCGGAGCACAGAAGTGCAGAAGCACTTCACAATAGATGCAGTGTAGTTACATACACGTGCACAGATGTGAAGAGGCCCGGGGAAGGGGTCAGAGAGTAGAATTTAGTTTCAGCATGATATTTTCATTCATCAACAATTCAGAATCAGAATATTTTGGATGAACAAAATGAGTGCTGATGGTGATTTTAAAATGCCCAAAAGTTGTCAACGAGCTCCACTAGAGGTAGCACTGACGGGTCTTCCCAGGGAGCCAAAACATTTACAAAGGTTTTAATGCAAATCCTTCTCCAGTGAAAATTTTTAACTCCATTTAGTCAGCTTCAGATTTTATCAGAAAATACTCACCTGATCTCCCAGTCGTTCTACAAGAAGGATCTTCAGAATTGTTAAGAATCATAGCAGCAATCCCACAAACCCATTTCACTCGTTCACCAATAATCTCCACAAGAACAAACTCCACCTTTAAACTGATGGAACCGGTTTGTGTCTCTAACAAAAATCTCTCTCCCTTCAAAGTCGGATATGAATTTTATAACAGCATGACAATCACGACAGATTCTAAGGTTCTTGATAACCTGAAGCGGAAATCCTGGCTTAGTATTTAGAAGCCCCAGCACTACAGCCAGCTTCTCACTATGGCCACAGAGGATCTGCTCCTTATCCTGCTCCTCCACATCTTGTAGCACAAAGTCAGTATGTGGAACATAACCTGACTTTTTCATCTCCACAGTCAATTTAGCCAACTTCTCAATAATTTGGGGCATTTGTGGATGGGAACTGTCACCAGCAAGGAGCATATGCACTTTGTTCTTGATTTCAATCCAGCTGTAGCCAGGGTTTTTCTTCAAACCTCTACTTCTCATCATATCCCTCACCATATCTACTTCAACCCACATCGCCTTCGAAGCATAAATATTGGACAGAAGAATGTAATTACCAGGATTTCTTGGTTCTAACTCGAAGACTCTCTTTGCTGCAATCTCACCTAAATCCACTCTGTTGTGAACTCTGCATGAACTAAGTAGAGCACCCCAAACACAAGAATCTGGTTCAAATGGCATTTGCTTGATCATGGCATATGCCTCTTCCAGCCTTCCACTACGACCAAGAAGGGTCACCATGCATGAATAATGCTCCATTCTAGCTTCAACGCCATGATTTCTGGACATGCTATCAAAATAAAACCAACCTTCCTCCGTTAAGCCACCTTGGGTGCATGCAGATAATACACAAGTGAAGCTAACATGATCAGGCTTTTGCCCACATCTTTGCATCAATTCAAAAATATTTATAGCTTCAAAAGTCTTTCCATGCATTGCATACCCAGCCATTAATGAATTCCAAGAAACCAAGTTCCTGTTGGGCATCATATCAAAACAAAGCCTAGACGCCAGCATTCTTCCACACTTAGCGTACATATCAATCAGCGCGCTACCCACATAAACATCATTGAAGATTCCATTTCTAAGTGAAAAGCAATGGGCTGCCTTCCCGTGCAGTAATGCTGCAATATTTCCACAAGCCGGCAACAAGCATGGGATCGTTACAGAGTTCGGTTTAACTCCCTCAATCTGCATCTCTCTAAAAAGATCCAAAGCCTCGATATCTTTTCCATTCTGAGAGCAACTGGCAATCATGGACGTCCATGAAACAACATTCAGATCCATCCCTTTAAACTGTTTAAATACCTCCAATGCATTGTCAACAAGTCCATTTCGTGAGAGCCCGGTAACTAAAGCATTGCAAGCTCCTACATCAACCTCATCCATTTCATTGAACACTCCTGACATCTCAGAAGCACACGCACACTTACCATACATATCAATCAGCGCACTAACCACAAACTTGTCCGGTCCTAAACCATGCTTAATAACATAACAATGAATCTGAATCCCCATCAACGGCATTTCCAAGTCACCAACAGCTGGAAGCACACTAGAAACACTAGTTCCATCAGGCTTCAATCCTTCCAGGTGCATGTTTTGAAACATAAGAACCGCATCAAGATAGCTGCCACTACGATTAAAACCAGAAATCATACCGTTCCACGATACCAAATTAAGCTCAACACCTAAATCTCTTGTCTGATAAAACAACTCCTTTGTCTCCTTTACACGCCCCTTCCGCGCAAAACGCGAAATCAAAGCACTAGACGTAACCACACCTGGTTGAGGCAATTTATCGAACACATTGCGAGCATCCTTTAAACGGTCGAATTGAACGTACATATGTAATAAAGAGGACAGGACAACGGAGTCCAAACCCAACCCAGATACCACTGCAAAACAATGCATCTGTTTTCCGGTTTGCAATGCCGATAGCGCAGCACATGTCTTGATGACAGTAGGCAGGACACGGCTATGAGGCACGATACCTTGTGTGAGCATGTAAGAGAAGACGCGGATTACGTGACCAAAATGATTGAGCTTTGAGAATATTTGAATGGTCTCCGGCAGTGAAATGCCAGTTTTGAGGATGTGGGCATGTGCTTGTGATAAAGAAGCTTTTGTGGCTGAACAAAGGCAGTGGCTAAAGTTTTCGAACAGAGGGAGTGCTTGCCGAGCCATGACAGTTCTCCATGACAGCTCTCCTGCCACCGCCAAATCTTAAGTATTTTTATTCGGCCCAAAATAAGTAAGGGAATTTTTATTTTTTTTTATTAACATCTGTTGATACTTATTATTTATATCTCAATTAATCTTATAAATTTTAAATTAAAATTCTTATAAACTTCTAATGACAGAGAATTTTAATACTTTCAAGTCTATGGTTTAAAATTTACAAACATAGTTGCCATATTTTACATGAGAATTAACTCCAAAAAGTTACTTACTAGTTGGATTTTTACGTCAATTTATAATTTATATATTATTGGCTAAATAATTTTTATTAAAATCATAACATATTATTTTATTCATTTTTTATTTAAGATTGAAGGGCCAAGTTTTTACCCATTTTAACTGGGTTAATCAAGCCATAAAAACTGATTTAATCAATCTTAATTCGTATTAGATTTTAAATTCTAAATTTTTAAAGTGCTATATTTACCAGTATTATACCCACGGTTAAATAATTAATGTAAAAGTTCATTTGAAATGAAAAAAAAAATCATATTCTTCATTCTTTATCTTACTTCATCTCCTTTCAAATCCCACGATAAACATCTCAACGAAATACCTAAATGTCTAAAAATACATAAGAGAGAAGATTTTCAAAAGGTAAGCTCACCACCATATTCCAGTAGCAGTTAGCAATAAACATTGTAGAACCTATAAAATTTGCTTTGAGAATTGAAAATTTTGAAAATTTAAGAACAGAGATGAGACCTTACAGGAAAAGAAATCGAGTCTACTTTGCCTCGTGCCGAAATATCAGAAATTTTTAATGCTAAGGTTTGTGATTCTTGCGCTTGGTTGTGTACCAAGAAAGCCTGTACGTAAGTTACCAAAGATTGGTATAGGTTTCGCTGTGGTTGATTGCCTCTCTTGTGGCTTTCTTTTGCACCTGGTGGCTTCGTTTTTTTCACCGAATAATATACAAGTCTTGATGCTGGAAACTATAGCAGAACCGGCGATCCATCTCTTCTAATACCTCCAGGAATGGAACTGAGAGATCAGTAAAACTATAATATTTATACTGCTGCATATAAATATTATCATATATATAAGGTATATACAAAAGAATATACATGACAGATGAGATTCGTAACTCGTAAGGGAAGCCAAATGCCTTTCAGTGTAACCACATTAAGTATGGTCTTATATTGTGTTATCTAGGCCATCCATAACATCCATAATATTAGTTTTTTGATGGTCTGATTTTTGTCTTGCTGCAAACCTTCTAACCGGTGAGTTTCCGGCACTCCTGCTCAACGTCAAAACCTGCCCTCTTTTCTTGTCTAAAGAAAATTCCTGACTTTTGCTTATTCCTGGGACTAATCTCCTCTGACATGCATTGGCTAACAAATCTCGATCTTCTTGACAAAGTTGGGCATCGTGGTTCTGGGATTGAATTCGTTGCATCTTGGTGCGGAAAACCAGTCCCCTGCGAGCTGGAGATCGAACAGGCATAGATGAGAAACCATGATCTCTCTGTCTAACTAAATTTATCAACCGGTGAAGCCATGTCACTAGTTCAAGGATGTATAGGTCAGTCTTCTGCTTATCTGCGTGATAGAGTGTCTGGAGGCGGATCAGGTTAGTATTTTCGGCTGTATTCTTGCCGAAATCATTTCTGTCAAAAAAGAAAAAACAGTGTCACTCATCTGCTGCTAAGGTGAATTACACCCTCGCAACACAAAGACAGCACAAAGGCGTTCACTGACCCAGTGTTCGCCCATTCTCCAACCCATCCAAAGCCTTGATGTGCTCTGGAGCCAATTGAAACAGAAAGGAAATAAGCATAACACAAATGCAAAGACAATAATGCCGATTCTCAAGGAGGGAAAATGAATAAAGAAAACCAAAAGCCAGGCAGTGAAAACCACTCCCAAATGAAACCCTTATCTTGTTCACACGTGTTTAAGGAATATGAGGGAAGTGAAATTAGACTCTCATTTATATAACCTACTTGGTCGTGTTTGTGGCAATGGGCGCAAGCCAATGGAGAGTCTTTTCCATTTCACCTTTCACCAGAGCCATTGTGAACTGCAGAGAAACATAGTGGAAAGCAGCTATGTAATGAGTTTGAGCATGAGGCAAGAGTAAGAACAAACACCTATCCTCAATCTCCATTTGAAGAAAAAAGTAGAAAACAGGCAGAACAAAAATATGCGCGCGTACCTCTTCCTTGGAATCAACCATCTGCAACCGTGAGCGTAGAGCTGCCTTAACACTGTTTGGCATCCCTTGATACAAACTGTCCCTCGTATTAGGAGGTAGGGAGGTGGGTCGAGAAGTCTAATAACATATGATATTTCAGTTGAATTAATCCCAGCATAGAAAAATCATACCATCTATAATAAGCATGTGACTAGTGATGAAATAAAGAGCTTTACTTACAATATTATCTATCTGGTTGATCATGTTAGCATAATGCAATGCAAGACCAGATGTGCCAAGTCTTTGAGGACCCCTGCCAGGTTCCTTGTCAGCCAATATAACACCTGCCATGGGTTGTCAATCCCTAAGAATTAATATTTAGAGCACATCTTTCAAAGCCAGAAACATTGAATTGCATGCTGTTACGATGCAAGGGAGTAAAATAAACAAAAACAGGCCTCTATAATGGCATCTTTCTTCTATATTTGACCAGATCATTGTAGAAAAGGATAGTACTGTTCTTTCATGAGCACAATTCACTAACATGTTCAAATATTCAAAACTAATGCTGCAATTCAGATTATATGTCCATCAGTTGCCTGCATAAATCCTCTTCATGCCTGTTTGGGAGTGTGGTTGTGGTTGCTTTTTAAAATACTTTTCACTCATAAATGTATCAAAATAATATTTTTTTTATTTTTTAATAATTATTTTTTATATCAGCACATCAAAATGATCTAAAAACACCAAAAACATATTAATTTGAAGCAAAGAAAAAAATAAAAAAAAAATTAATTTTTTTCAAAAGCGCTTTTGAGTGTGTTTTTGTGCTTCAGAAATAGTGGAATATATGTAGTACACAGATAGAGCTGAGATAGTATCTTCTGCCATGGCATTCACCTCTTTTATTATTCGGGTGTTAGAAACAGCTTTCATTTCTAATAAATACAATTTCCCAGACATAGTAGCGCACAAATGCACACATTTCCGGGCAACGGTTTCGGATAATAGCTCCACATGAAACCCATTATTCCACAAATAATCAACCATTTATCATGCACAAATGAAAAAACAGTGGTTCGGATCTGGGAAAACAAAAGGAAATCATTGTTGTTTGCCGACATAAATGCATGGACATGGAAATCCATCCAATTATGATTTTAATGCAAATTTCCTAATTTTATCAGGAGAAATCCTTGTCCTACCATTATTTCCAAAAGCTTCCAAGATCGCTTGTTGTAAGAAGGTAACAATATCAACAAGCTTCTCCATGATCTGCAGTTCACAAAGAAAGTTACATAATGCTCTACTGTTTGAGACAGAGCAACTAATATTCTCATGGGTTGAAATGTAACTGTGAAAAATGTTAAATCACTCTAATGAGATGAGCTACATATTCATATAAATAACAAGTTCAATTAATGTTTACTGCCATCTATTCCATATAACTGACAATGGAACCGATCAAAGCAGCTAGGCATAAATGTTGTGAGGGGGTTAGAGCCAAGATTGTAACAGTGTCCATTACAAGGCATAAAAGAGGGGAAAATTGTAATAAAATCTTCAAAACAATAGTGATCAACTTTCTCAGCAGATGTGACTAGTGGCTCATAGACATTTACCTCCTCCAAAGTTTTAGACCAAAGGGATTTCTTTTTCAAGCTCATTACAAGCTTTTTTTGCTGTTTTAGCTCACTTTGTAAAATTGTGAGACTTTCTCCTGCAATTACAAAGAAAATGACCCATTAATAAAACAGCTGCTTCACTATGGTTAGCAGGTATCAAGCAGATATTGGACATGATGCCCAAAAATGAAAGGTTTATAAATGTAATGAGCAAAAACTAATGGTTGGGTATCAACAAGAACTGATTATAAAGCAGCATGTAATTCACTTTGAAGGACATATCCTTGTAGGTAAAATAAATTGATGTCAGAGCTGCAGAAAAGGGTATGTTCAGCAACTAGAAGGACACAAAAATTGTACTCCTAAGAATTGAATATCTCAACAATGCTTAATCTTGTCAAATGTAACTATCACCTTAGATATTGCTTATTAGTCACAAATGTGTAAAACATCATGGACACACATGCTACCACAACATAAAAATGAAAGAAGAATCAAGTGAAGAGAAAAAGGTTCATCCATGCCAACCTTTTTGGGGGAGATTTAGGGATTGCATTTCATCAAGCTTTCGCTGATAATCTTGATCAAATCTGTCCAAAGCATTCAACTCGTGATATAGTTCCTGCACATGAACAGAGATTTTAAAACAGGATCACAGGAACAAAAGCTCATATGAAGACCCCAAATAAAGCCCAGCATTCTTCAACCGTGGTTAAATAAGCCAAAAATCGAGATTAGTGATCCGACAAATTCTCAAAAAGATCCATAATGCACATGTCAAACACAACTGCAAACTGCTCAACATCACAGTTCAATACAGTAGATAAGTTAAACACGTTACTGCAATGTTCACATGGACACTGTACAGCATACTTAAACGAGTGATTAAAAGAAAATCAGCAATGCTTTTTCTGAGAATTCGATAATTGAAGTTAATTAATGAAGCAAATTCCAACAGTAGTTATAGCCAGTGACCAAGTTTCAACTACGGCACTGTACAGACATTGATCAACAAGTAGCAGCATCCCAAAAAGACATGGCACAACACAATTATCTACATAAACGCAAGCATCTACTTCCTGCGGGAAAGAAAACTTACAGAAGTGTGCTGCACCAGAGTGGTCAGCTCTTGCATTGTCACCTCTGCCTCGGTTCTGTGTTGCCTCTCAAATGAGTTTTCTGAATCCAATCTGATATATTACAAAGATAGTTGCATTGTTAGAAAACATGAAGAACGTAATCAGGGAATATTACATAATAAGAATGTACCGTACTTTGAAAAATATCGACCCAGATTGTGCCATTGAGGGTCTTTACATAAATCTCCAAACCGAATCACTTCGCGTGAGAAAACATCGAATTCCTCTCTACAAAAGTACCCAATTCTTTTTATTAAATACTGAGATTACAAGACAAGGACTACGTTAGAAGTAACCAAGTCAGATGATTTTTTTAACAAGCAATAACCTTTTGTCAGAAGCAGCAATTATGAGCAACTCTTTCATGTCAGTAGAAACCAACTTGTGCACTCCTTCTGAATGTAGTACCTCTTTTTTCAAGAACTCAACATTTTTTTCTGAAAGAGATTGAAACAAGTTTGCGCCTTTGGCTATCGTATTGGCCACTTCAAATGCCAATATCGATATCCTGTTCCCTCTAGAACCCATTCCATAGGCAAATCCCCCTCTGGGATTCAAATTTGACATGCTACTTCCTAGAGTATCCAAGACTTCCACTGCTTTCTCCAGTCCCACTGTCCCAGCTTTCCCTAAAAATGACTTCTTTTGATTTATCTAGACAGAAACCAAAGGCAAAAGATAAGCCAACAATTGATAGAAATGGACATCAAAAGAAACATTATGAAGAAAAAACATAACATGACAAACAAAATCATAGAACATACCTTGTTGGCCTCTGTCCTAGCAGGCGTTGATGGCTTGAGTTCCCTTGAGAAAGACGATAAAAACTCACCAGAGTTCGACCTCTCTGGCATCGTTTTGCGAAAGTCATCCCCGTTATTATTCCTATAAGGACTCTCTCTTTTCTTGCCTATACTGTGTAATGACCTTAATTTCCCTGAAGTATTGTTACCACTATTATTTTTCTTCTCCTCCATAGCCTTCACATTCTTCCTTTTCGTTCCACCAGGACAAACCCCTCCCATTTTCCCTCCTTCCAAGCTACAGTCCCTCCAACAAAGAATTCAAAAAGATCCCATAAATGATAAAACTCCCACTTCAGAATCAAGAAGAAGAACCCAAAAAAGTATTCAAAAGTGAATGCAAAGTCAGATAAACTACAGTACTAGCAATCTAGTGGCGGTTGTTGTGATTAATTTCGATAAATGAATGAAACAAACGCGTTGTTTTTTTGGCAATTGAACGGAAGTCTCGTGGACATATGGAATTTTGAATGGAGAAATGCAAGACAGTGAAGGAAGGGAAAAAACAAAAACAGAAATTGTTGACTGTTCTCTTGTTGTTTCTCTGAATGTGTAAATTTATGAGCGGCCGAGAAAGAAATGGTGGTGGGCGTATGTGAAACTGAAAGTCATCCCCGCCTACCTTGGCTGAGTTTGGTGTGTTTCTGTCTCTGACTAAAGTCTACCCTCTAAAATTTATCGTGTTCGGAATAAAAAGAAAAAAAAACAAATAATTATATATAGTTAAATGCGTTGTTCGCCGCATAAATAAATAAATTTCAAAAAAAAAAGAGAGATATGTTCTTACGTTATTTCTGCTCTAAAAGATATAAATTTGTTTTAAAAATTATATTTATTTTTATACCATTGTTTTTGTTTTTTCTAACTACATATTTCATCTTTTTCTGTATTTATTTTTTGTACTCACAACACTTATAAAAGACAGTTTAAAGTCTAAGCTCGTTCTTCTTGTACTGTTTTGCCCCTTGTCATGTTTCATGACTCTTGAGATTGAGAGGAAAGGCTATAATAAACCATAACCATGGCACCTTGTGTTTACTATTCTACCTTGAATTGATGTTTTTTGATATTCTACATTTCGTTCTGAATAGTCAATGATTTTCTAGGATAAGAGATGGCTGTTGATGGTGGCCTAGCTGCCATCATTAAATTGATCGTTTTATATATATATATATATATTGGATTTGGGAATCCTCTGTATGTGTTTCATAAAGATTGAAGTCGTGACCATAAGAATGAAATGTTTGTGCTGATTAGATGAGAAGTTTGAGAGTTGACAACTAACCTCCAACCATAACATTAATTGGTAAGGGAAGTTGGAGCATTGGACAGTGTATTGATAATCTCACCACAAAACAAGAATACGATGTGATGTGATTTAAACTCTAGCTTCAGATCCCCTTTTCTCGAGATAGATTATGTTTTGTCTGGTTTATTTTTATGTTTTAAAAATATTTTTAAAAAAATTAATTTTTTTTTGTTTTTTTATATTTTAAATTAATATGTGTTTTGTGTTTTTAGATCATTTTAATGTGCTGATATTAAAAATAATTTTTTAAAAATAAAAAATATTATTTTAATACATTTTTAAATGAAAAGGCACTTTAAAAAGCAATCACGGCCATATTCTCAAACATTCAGTATTCTTATAAGCATATTTAACTTTAAGAATAAATTAATTAATGTTTTATAATTGTTTGATGATTTTGACTCAATGAAAAAATAAATAAAAATATTATTTTGATATATTCTCAATTAAAAAATACTCTTGAAAATATATTATATATCATAATATCAAATTTATAATCTTTGCTTAAGTTGTTGGTCGGCATAGTTAATTTATATGTGTGAAGATCAATTTATTTTTCTATTAAAATGATATTATTTTAAAATTTATAGTATGAAACGGTATTGTTTTGATAAAATTATATTTTTATTCAATATAAAACCTGATTTTAATTAAATTTTAGATAATTGGATTGCATTATCAAAACAAATCGGGTTTTATAACCGATTGAAATCCGGCAGATTAACAAGAAGAAATAGCATGGAAAGACCGAGCTTACTGTTTCTAGATCAGAAAACACTAAAGAAAGGGGAAACAGCCATCATTTCCAAGAAGATCAACAAGTTAAATCCTTATAAAACAACCACCAAACGTGAAGTCTCTGCCGGCAGCTCGAAGGCAGGAGTAGTGTAGTTTACGAATTTTGTATTCTAAAAAGAAGAATTCCCCGTGAAAGCAAGAAAAGCATCGCGTGACCTTTTCCAATCCGATTTCCATTTAAATTGCGTACGAGAGGGAAAAGGAGAGAAGACTTTTCGAGAATAGTCATTGTTCGGGACACAGTACCCTTTTAGCTTCAAACTGACACTTCTTCTCCGCTGGGCCACAGCCATTGCTCTTTTTGCTGGTCTGTGATGTAATGGCTCGAAAATTCAATGCATGACCTTTTCAAAAAAACGTGATGCCGTGAGGAGTTTAAATTAACAACGTGGAGACCTTCCATTGGTTAGGATCCCAAGCGCACTATTTCTCCTCCCGTTGGCCAGTTTCAGTTGGTCACTTCGGTCCCTGGATTCTTAATTATCTTCATCTTAGTACGACCTATCCGCCCAGATTTTACTTTTTAGAGCTAGTGAAGATAGGTTTGACGTGTCATTCTTTGACTTTTGCTAGCGAGGCGTTTAGGAGATTCAAAGTCTTTGTCTGCTATACTCGGTCAATGATTGTTTGCTACTGCATTTTTAAAAATATATATATATATTATTAAAATCATAAAAAAACATACTAGATAAAATATTAATTTAATATTTTTTTAAGTAAATATACTTTTAAAATGCATGAAGAACATAACTCAAAACACTACTATATACTCAACAAAAAAACAGAAGAGACAAATAAAAAAATATAAATGTATATGACAAAAATATAAATGTTTTATTTTGTCTGTTCAGAAATAACAATTAAATGGTAGATCACCTGATCGTCAAGGAGAAAGCCACCTGAGCTCATTTCATATCCTTGATTTTTAGAAAATGTATCTAGTTTATGTTTTTTTAAGTATGTTTCATGGTTTTTGCCTGTAAATATTTAAATTATTTAGTTTTTTTATAAAAAATACTTTAAAAGGTATTTTTAAAAGCAAATCAAACGCAGTTGAGATTTTAATATCCCTACTGTCACCTTCGTTTCTGTACCCGGGATGTTTCCGACCAGAATAGGAGTTGAAAACCGAAAATTCTTTTAAATGCCGTAGGCTGAGTAAGGGCTTAGTGAAACTCACGTCTGTTTTGAGAATTGTGCGTTACTGAACGGAACCCTAGCATCACCGTCCCGCCTTTTCTATTATTTTCGTGGCAATTCACCAGGCTAGAGCCAGGGGCGGAGTTGGGAAGGGGTTTTACTTAGGGGGCCAAATCAGAGAAAAAGATTTAGAGGGGCTGAAATTTAAAGTTTTCTGATTTAAAAACTAAAAGCATGAATTGTGAAAGAGAGCTGGAAAAGCCCCTACCAGCCCCGGGTTCCTGGGCATCTTGTTTCCTCTAATTGCATGTCAATTTATAGCATCTCAAGTTTTTTGGTCCGATCTTGCCCCGCTTGCATGCATGGGAGAAATTCGAGCTAAAACCACCGTGTAGTAGGACCGCGACGCCATGAAAATAGTCACTCTTCAACAGCGCCGCCTAGTTTCAGTCTACTTCACCTAATCCTCAACCATTAGATAAACTTAAGCAGACCTTGATCTCTTACCAACCCCTACCAATTTCCATGGAATCCAGGAAGGCCCAAATTCTAAAGCGTTTACCAAACCATCTGCTCATTCGGCATCTTGAAAAACTATAATATAGAGAATATCGATAGGCCCCTGCCATGTCATGACTCAAGTCACTAAAAAAAACCGTATGCATTGCTAACATATTTCCAGTGGGAAAAAAATATTTAACTCACGTTGATGTTAGTGTAACGTGATCTATCCATTTAATTGATTTAAAGAAAACTTCAACTATTGAACAAAATAAATAAATAAAAGTTTATACAAATTAAGTATCAACAAAATTATCTAAGATAGTGATAACTTTATGGACTAATTTAAAATAAAATAAATATTAAACAATAAAATTAAAAAATAATCAATTAAGAATTTCTTTTAAAAAATAAAATAAAATAATAAAATTAAAAAAAAAAGACCTGACCCAAACCTGTGTGCCTCTAGATGGCCTAGCACGCCTTAGATGTAATAAGAAAAGTTTGGTCATTCGTGTATTTTGTGTGTTTGTTTTTAAAGTAGTTTTTTATGGTTATGGTTTGAAAAAAGTTAGTTTGGAAAACGTGTGGTTAGACGTGATTAGTTGGATTTAGGTACGTGTTTGGTAAAAATTGTGGTTGAGGTTTATGTAAAATAAAAAACATGTATAAAATGTTTGGTTATGGTTGCTTTTCAACAATGCTTTTTACTTAGAAATGTATCAAAATAATTTTTTTTATTTTAAAAAAAATTATTTTTGATATTAGCGCATTGAAATGATCTGAAAATACAAAAAAATTAATTTGAAGTAAAAAAAAATAATAAAAAATTCAAATTAAAAAAAATGCTTTTGAAATGCAAAAACAAACAGAGTTTTACGAAACCCGGTTAAAAAACACATGTAAAAACTGCTTCACAAAAATTATATTTCAAATTCAATATTTTGATGGGCCCCACAATATAAAATACAGTTTGGTGTATTACCAAACACCTAACTGCATTTTTTACATCGCAAACGCAAAAGCAGGTGCAAAACAAAAGCACACATTCATAAGCCTGCATGTGCTTCATTATTATTATTTTTAACACAAGTTCGATGATTTTTTAAGAAAAAATAAGTAAATAATGTGTCGTTTGCTTTGTCCAGGTTTTAACGATCATAGTGATCAAGAAATCAAGCCAGGGATGTTTCGCACTCAGAATTAACCTTTTTAGAAAAAATCAATATGAAACCCTAAAACTTTCTAAGGTTGTATCTATTGTCTTATATAATTTCCATGTGAAATAACCTCTTAGCATGATACTGCTCCAAGAACGAGACATCCTGGACAGAAAGCTGGCAAGAGCGAGATAGAACTGCCTTTGAAGAATGAAACTCGTTGACATAAAAAATGATCGTTTTAACAATCATAATCAATGTTAATTGGTATTTTCTTTCTACTGCTAAATCCAGTGACTTTTTTATCTCTGATCTTAAACTAGAAACAAAAAAATAAAAGAAATAAAGTTTCAAACTAAAAGAGAATATTTTAAAAACTAAAGGGACTTGAAACAAGTTAGTTGCAAAATAAAGACTAAAGTTAACATTTTGATTCAATTTCGAAACAGCCGCAAAAGGTTTCTGTGTTTCAATTTTGCTCTTTCCCAACAAAATAAAAGCAATTGGCATTCAATTTGGCCACCAAAAAATCAAACAAACTTTAAGGATCAAAATAACAAAAATAAGAAAAAAAATCACTTCCTTCAGTTCTAGTTTCTCTTGTCATGTAATGTAACCGTAACGGGCAAAGGAAAAATATTGCCTTTTTTTTTTTTAATTAAAAGTGATTCGGGTGATTCTCAAATTACATTTTAATATATATATTATATATATATATTTTTTTTTTTATACCTGGTTATGATAGAAAATAATATCAAAATTATATAAAAAATCTGATATTTTTTTCACAAAAATCATTATTTTTTTTTCCCAACCCTCCTTGCATAACCAGTCCTTTAATAACAAAACAAAAAAAAAAACAAAAAACCAGCCCCTTAGCACACACAAAGGGAAGAAAAATATAAAACTATTCATTAATTTTATTGTATCTGTAGATTATTATCATAAAAAGGCAACAACCAGAGAAACTTGACAAGAAAAATTAAAGACTCAAATATAAAGACAACAACCATGGTATAATAAATGCTTCTTCAGCTCAAGAAAGCTGTCCACAGTCAGCAACAACAACAGGCTTCGAGGTCCTTCCATTAGAAGACCCAAACTTCTCTATAGCCTTCACAACATCCAGACCCTCCACTACTCTTCCAAACACCACGTGTTTTCCATCGAGCCATTCAGTCTTGGCTGTACAGACGAAGAACTGCGACCCGTTAGTCCCAGGCCCAGCATTGGCCATGGACAAAATCCCCGGCCCAGTATGTTTCTTTATAAAATTCTCGTCAGCAAATTTCGATCCGTAGATCGATTCCCCTCCGGTTCCATTCCCTGCAGTGAAATCTCCTCCTTGGCACATGAATCCAGGGATGACTCGATGGAAAGTCGAGCCTTTGTAGTGTAAAGGCTTGCCGCTTCGGCCTTTTCCCTTCTCTCCAGTGCAAAGAGCCCTGAAGTTCTCTGCGGTTCGTGGAGTTGTGTCGGCGAACAGTTCCATCACGATCCGGCCGGCCGGTTGGCCGCCGATTGTCATGTCGAAGTAGACTCTAGGGTTTGCCATTGAAAATATGTGGACTATGTTAGGTGAAGGTAGGGAGGGTTGGTTTTATAGAATATAGAGGAGGATGGGTTTCTAGATTCTAGTTTGGAGGTTTCATCTTGACCGCTTGTAGTGGACACGTGGATGGATATGATGGGTTTGGAAAAAAAAAAAAACTCTTCTCGGGACTGCGTGTGGTTGACGCGAGAATCTTTAGATGTTAAAGCTAGTGTTTTAGAGAAAAAAGTTGTTTTTAAAGTATTTTTAATTTTAAAATATATTAAAACAATCTTTTTAAAAACTTTTTAAAATTTATGATTTATTATATATAATGGATCAAAATTATTGCAAAACATTCGTTTTCTTATCGTTCACAAAAAAAATTAACTTAAAAAAACAAAAAACTAACTTTTGTAAAAAAAATTGAACACGGTGTAATATTTAAATAACTAATAGAGTAATAAAAGTTAGTTTTTAAAATGTCTTTTTATTTTAAAATATATTAAAATAATATTTTAATTATTACAAAATATTTATTTTTTTATAATTCACATAAATATTAACTAAAAAAACTAATTTTTTTAAAAAATTACAGATGCAGTACAATATTAAATGGGTAATAAGATATCTAAAAACATACCAAAAATTAGTTTTTAAAATGTTTTTTTACTTTAAAATATATTGAAATAATATTTTTTAAAATTTAATTTTTATATTAGCATATTAAAATATATAAGAAAATAAAAAAGTTTAAAATTTAAAATAAAAAAATTCAAGAATTAACCAAAAAAATATTCCGAACTCAATGTCAGACAACACTAATAAGCGGTGACAGAGAACAACTGATAATTGAGGTTTCTATCTTCCACGTGGCAATATATATATTTATTTATTTTATTCAGAGAGGGGCGGCCTGATTTTTAATTTTTTTTTTTCCATCCAATTGTCCATAGATGGCAATTGGGCCGACATGCGTACCTTGTCCCACAACGTCTCCACTGGACTGGTTTTTATTTATTTATTTATTTATACCAAGTAGCCTCGGTAAAGATTTTCTTAGTTGATATACATAATTAATTAGTAATTAGAATGATCAGAGTCGGGTTTAATATTTATCACTAGTAAGAGATTAATCTGATTATAATAATAAAAATAAACAATGCCAAAGGCGTCCTTTGAAGATCTCGTAGTTATGAAGATGGTGGGGTCTGTTTATGAAATATTTTTTTATGCATTTTGCAGTATATAAGCTTACGTGGTTATAAGTTAAAAAACAAATGTAGTTGGATATGGTTAGCTAGATTTAGATATGTGTTTGGTAAAAATTATAGTTGAGATTTATATATAGCTAAAAAAATATTTAAAATATTTGGTAATTGTATAGTTGTGATTGCTTTTTTAAAGTGTTTTATGCTTTTTAAAAAGCATCAAAATATCTAAAATACCAAAAAAATATTAATTTAAAGCACAGAAGAAAATAATAAAAATATTAAATTTTTTCAAAAAAGCTTTTGAAACGCAAAAATAAATAGTGTTCTACGAAACACAGTTAAAAAAGTATGTAAAAACAGTTTCATGAAAACTGCGTTTCAAACTCAATTTTTTAGTGAGTCTCACTGTATAAAACACAGTTTTTACAATTACCATATACCTTACTGTGTTTTTTACATCGCAAACGCAAAAACATGTGCAAAACAAATGCACCCTTAATCTCTCTTTTTTTTCTGAAATTCGAGATGTAAATTATAAATAAATTTTATATCTAGTATTTGTTAAAAATTATTTTTGATCATTTCTTTGTATGGGATGTATATAAATTTGAAACCTAGGTATTTGTTAAATAATTGAATTCGTAAATTTTTTATCCGTATTTGACTGGCCTAGTTAAATAGATTGATATTAGTTTATTTATTTTTTATATATTTTTATAAGCGTTATTGATTTTTATTATATATAAATTTATTGAAATTATTATTAAAGAATAAGATTTAAAAAAAAAAAACAATTCAGAGTTTAAAGTTTAGCTTGGCCATAACTCAATAACTGCATGAGTAAAGAAGAAAGACCAAATTCGGAGTGCTCTAAAACATGCTTTTATAAAATATTTCTCTGAACTCCTAAACTTAATTTATTTATAAAAACTTGATTAATATAAAATCTTTTATAACTGAATGAAAAATAAGCTTAAAACAATAAAAAAATAATTTGCAATTATTAAAAGATGAAAATATTTTATGAGACTAACTTTGCCAATAAATCATGTGCCTCGACATCAATTAATTTCTTTCCTTTCCATTTCAGAACATATTTTCTGTATGTATTAAATATATAAAAAATATTTTTAAATATATTTCATTCATTTAACGAAATAAAAAAAATATATGGAAAACATTTCTGGAAACAAGTTATTCTTCTAATTATAGTCAGTAAATGGGCTTTGTAAACCACTAAATGTCTGGGCCACGGGTCTGTGGCTCATGTGAACTGGGCTCCCGCCGAAAGACGTAGAAAACCAGTCAAACGATATCGAGCAGTCGAAGAGTGATTTTAGCAGAGGTTGATTCGGTCGAAGGATGATTAGGCATGTCCAATGATTAAGCCAAAAGGCAATGTTTCTCCATGTCATTTACTTAAAGACCGTTCTAAGAAAAGAAATTAACAATAACAATATAAACAATGACTAGTAATATAAAATGATTAGTCCAAATTCTGCTTTGATCATCACACAGCAACTATAAAAAAAAAGGCGGCAACTCCTGCTGGAGTCAAATAGGCTATCTCAATCTCTGTTTCTTCATTTGACGTTGAAGTAATTGTCTTAATTCCCATGAATTTTCCTTGAGCGTAACTGTAAGAACTTTTCCCTGAAAAGATTGCACTCGTTTTTTTTTTCTCCCCTTCAAATGATTTGTTGTTATTGGTGTTGACAGACTACTGCATACCGTGTCAATGTCTGTGCCAAAGCTGCTTGCAATTTTTTGATGGGATGTTTGCATCTTGACGTTAAAGGTTATTTTCTCTGTCTAAAGTTGCTGTTTTTCTTTCTTCAAATACAGTCTCAACTCTGGAGTTAGGCGCCGAAGAAGTATTTTTATATGTTTGCTGTTGTTTTGAATCATAATGGCAGGAATTTTAGTTGATTGGGAATCTGTAAGCTGGGATTGTATCCTCAGAGATGGCAGGAAGCTACGGGTTTGCAATGGACCAAAAGGATATTGTGAGGTTATTGATTACCACAGTGGGAAGTTTCATACAAGATCGCCTGGTCAGTAAAGAGCAAAAGAACCCAGCACAAAGAACAGTGTGCTGAGAGAATAGCAGCTGAAGATGGGAGCTGTGATAAAGATACCGAGGTTCTATACTCTGATCAAGCAGTATTAGCAAA
Source organism: Populus deltoides (assembly GCA_015852605.2). Classification (NCBI taxonomy): domain Eukaryota; kingdom Viridiplantae; phylum Streptophyta; class Magnoliopsida; order Malpighiales; family Salicaceae; genus Populus; species Populus deltoides. Next base: position 1,341,184 of record CM027571.2, read on the forward strand.
TTTGGATTGGGGTATTGAAGCCCTTGAAGAAGCCATCGACACCTCCAACACGGAGACTAAGCTGGCACGATTAGATCATGCAGAGAAGATGCTGCAAGTTTGTGCCATGTTGAACTCTCACCAAAGAACAGCTGGAGTCCCCAATTTCTATCTCTCTGCTTGGGCCCACCTCTACCTTTCGTACCTATGGAAATTGCGTAACAATACTGAGAATTCTGTTCTTCATGTCCTTGAGATGTTTATTGTTGATCCCTTCTTCTCAAGAATTGATTTTGCACCTGAACTCTGGAAAGATCTTTTTCTTCCGCATACGAGCTCTATTGTTGGATGGTATTCCGAGGCTAGACAGAGGCTTATGATGGAAGTAATTCCCGATTCTTCAGATTTGTCATTTACTGCTAACTTGGATCAGTTCTTCAATGAGTCTCTGATATATTCAATGAGGCCGGATCAGCTGGAAAAATTACAGAAGCTGGAGGAGCTTTACGGAGAATCCTTAGACGAGAATACACGGCTTTTTGCTAAATACTATAAGGATTGCATGAATTCGAATTCAACAGCAAGAAAGAAGATGGTTCCAATGTTGCCAATAGCAGAGCCTCCAGTGACTCCTCTGCATGAGGTTAGCCGGTCTATTCCTGACTACGTGAAATTTGGTCCCATCTTGCCTCATAGTGCTGGTTTCTCTCCAGTTCTTAGATATAAACATGCTGCGAGAGCAGAAAGCAGGTTAGCTTTACTCCAGCATTAAAAAAAGAAATTGTGTTATTCAGTCAGGACCATACGAGTAAAGCCATTTGCCTGTTCTGGTTCTTGTTTTATTGTATATCCACACTGAACTTTTTCTTATGTATTTAACTTGTTTATGTTATGATGGGTGCGGTTGTGATCAGATTGGGCATAATCTCGAGCCTCTCACCTAATTTAGAGGAGTCGTCTGCTACGTGTGATCCTCGAGTAAGACTGAGAACTATACTACTACTGTTACATTGCCATGAACAATTGGTTTCCAAGCTACAGGTCTCCTGATGGCATGTAATACTACAGGCTTTAGCATATTGCTATAACCAAAGTTGTGTTCTTGTTTATTATGTCAGGAGGGCAAGCCTGAGGACAGAGGAAATGATTCTGATTGCGAGCCGAGTGATACTTATTTTGATTCTGAAGGTAAAAATAACAAGTTAACAACTCTTCCCAGCATAAAATCAACCGAAAATAAGGACATTGGGGTGAGCAAACGGCCATCTAAAGCAAAGAGCCAAAAGCATTCTCCCAAAATATGCTCTCCTATGGATTCCCCAATTCACCAAAGATCATTTCTCCTAATTCAGTTGTCCAATCTAAAAGAGAACTCAAAACAATATTACGGATTCTTTCATGCCGTGCTATGGATTCTGCTATTGCTACCTCTTTACCTGATTCTCCATGCATGAGCAAGGAACACAGCAGTAGCTCACCAGACTCGGATGGTGAGGTGATAGTAAGTCATCGCCTACCTCTTTACCTGATGTCTTTGCCTATATGTCCGTGCATGAGCAAGTTGGAAAATATGAATGTTTGATTGACTGGATAGTATTTTTTGCAATTCAGGGTCTGCTGAGAAATGTCAGGAAGAACCGTGATCGAACAAGGAGAATGAGTTGTGACAACGTGAGCGGCCAAATATTCGAGAATAGGTACCTAAAAATTTCTCCCTTTCATTTAATTTTCTTTGGGCTAAGGTTTACAGTATTGAAAGACTTTTTGTCTTTTGATTATCATTCAGCTCTCTCATTCAGAGTGATGAAGGAAGAGAGAGCTGTATTTCACTGCCTACATCTGAGAAGTTGACTCCCCGTTCAAGACCACGAAAAGATTTTGTTTGCCCTATCACAGGAAAGCTTTTGAATGACCCAGTTACCCTTGAAACCGGCCAGACCTATGAGAGAGAAGCAATTCAAGAATGGATAAAAAGAGGAAACACAACATGCCCCATTACCCGCCAACCTCTCTCCGCAGATTCACTGCCCAAAACAAATTATGTTTTGAAGAGACTAATAACATATTGGAAAGAGCAGCATCCTGCGTTTGCTCAGGAATTTTCGTGCTCTGAAACACCAAGGAACTCATCCACAAGAGAGACTTCTTTGGTGTCTAATCCTAGAAGAACATTTTATTCTTGCAGTCGTAACAGCACAGAAAGTCACACGCAGCAGAGGAGAAAACGATTTGTCCGAACAGCAGTATCCACATCACCAACCAGTGTAATTTCTCAAGCTACTATTGAAACAATCGTCAATGGGTTAAAACCTTATATTTCATGTCTCTGTACTTCAGAAAACTTAGAAGAAAGCGAAGCAGCAGTTTCAGCAGTAGCCAAATTGTGGAAAGACTCAAAGGGTGATCCTGCAGTTCTTACATATTTATCTGAGCCAACGTTTGTAAATGGGATTGTAGAAATACTATCAGCTTCTGTAAACAGCGATGCTCTTAAAACTTCAATTTACATTCTCTCTGAGCTAACATTTTTGGATGAAAGTGTTGGAGAGATTCTTACCAGTGTAGATTATGATTTTGCTTGCCTATCCGCTTTGTTAAAAAATGGGCTTGCTGAGGCTGTTGTTCTGATATACCAACTGCGGCCAGCATTTGCTCAGCTTTCGGCTCACAACTTTATACCCTCACTTGTCCAGTTAATCCAGAGTAAAAGTGAAGATTTGGATGATCTTCACTTTGCAATAGAGCCCAAGGATGCTGCTCTAGCAGTGCTTGAACAGATACTTACTGGTGGGGATGAAAACATCCGGTCTGTCAGTGCTTTTGCCGTTATTCATGCAAATGGAATTCCAGCGCTGGTCAAGTGTTTGGATAGAGTGGAAGGAAGGAGGTCAATTGTTTCAATACTTCTCTGTTGCATGCGTGCTGATAGAAGTTGCCGGAACTTGATAGCAAGTACAGTCGAACCATCTCCTGTGCTTGAATTATTTCTTTCAGGAAATAATAATGCGCGAGGCTTATGTATTGACTTCCTGTCTGAGCTAGTTCACTTAAGCAGGTACACATCCATTTAGAAGATCAAATATTCCCTTCTGTGATGTAATTTGAATGCTATTCATATTATCTCCCAGCAGCCAATAGCTGGATGGCTGAGGGTGAAAATGGGCTACTGCAGTGCCCTGCACTGGTTGATCTGACTTAGTGCTGCCACAACATTGAATAAGGAAAACTGCAATGTCAGTGCGAGAAGGGGGGAGGGGGGTTTATATTCTTGTATGTAAAGGATATTGCTAGAAATCATTTTCTAAGCACGCTGATCTTACCTTTCACATCTCTACTTTTACTGAAGCCAGCCAAAGAAATCGAGTGAATGCTTTTAGACCTGGGATCTTGATTCTTCCATTGCTTCCGTTCACCATGTGTATAAAGGTTTGTTTATTTTCTTCTTGGTCAGCATCATTTCCAATAACAACAATTGAATGTCCTTACTTTTCCATGGTGTTTCAGGAGGACAACCTGTAACCAGATCTTGCAGATAATTAAAGAAGAAGGAGCATTTAGTACCATGCACACCTTTCTTGTTTATCTCCAAATGGCTCCCATGGAGCACAAACCTTCCCTTGCCACTCTTCTTCTTCAGCTTGATCTCCTGGTTTGCTTTCAGTCCTTGACATCATTCGTTTACTTTCACAGCAAAACTTGAATATCTAACCTTGGTTTCTATGGGCTGAGTTTCCAGGCTGAGCCACGAAAGATGAGCATTTACAGTGAAGAAGCTGTAGAGGCGTTAATTGAGGCACTGCACAGAAAGGAATTCTCAAATTCTCAAATGATGGCTCTGGATGCTTTAGGATCTCTTTCTGCACGTAGGACTTCATCTGGGGATCCTTACATGGAAACCTGGTTACTGAAGATTGCAGGGTTTGACCAACCTTACAATGCTTTGATGAAGACAGAGAAGCTGACGAAGAATGAAAATGATTTAGCAGAAACAAATTTGGCCGAATCAATGGTTTACTTTTTTTTTTCTTTTGCAATTTGGTATGGAACAGGAACCCTCTTGTATTAAATTTGTTCAGATCCTGAGCCTTAGATGCTTTTATGCAGGAAGATGAAGAGAGAGCAGAAAGTTCTTGGGAGAAAAGAGTAGCTTTTGTCCTTTGCAATCATGAAAAGGGCTCTATCTTTAAAGCTTTACAGGAATGCTTCAAGAGTAATTCCTTAGAGACAAAGTCATGCCTTGTGATTTCCACATGGCTCATATACATGCTTTCAGTTCTTCCTGACACTGGTGTAAAAAAGTGCTGCTCGTGAATCCTTGCTTGAGGAATTAATAAATGTCCTTCAATCATCTAGAAATATGGAAGACAAGATTTTGTCAACCCTTGCATTAAGAACTTTCGTAAGTGACCCAGGTAAGATTAGTGTAGCTAAGCATACTTACCAGTGGTTAAGAATAATTACTGACTCAAACATTCCTAATTCTTAGCTGCACTTGAAGCGTTTGGGAAGTATGCTAAATGCATCTACAGAACCTTGAGAAAACTTAAGAGAAGTTCACCAGTGGTCACTGATGTACTGAAATCTGTAATGAAAATGTCTTCTGTCAATGCAGTAAGTGGGAAACTACTTGTCTAATTGTTTTTAGCTTCTACCATGCTATAAAAAACGAGCTCATTAACCATGTGTTCTGTATTATAGACAGAGTTGTGGAATTGTACCAAAGTGGTTGAGGTAGAATCATGTGTCAATGGCAAATTGCTGTCTTTGCTTCATTTGGAAGGTCGTGTTATTAGCAGCCATTCTGACGGAACCATAAAGGTACAATCTGCCAGATCCTTTTCCCTGTGCATCAACACAATTACCAGTTGCATAAGCATTAAAGATTACTTGATGAAGATAAGATAGAAATTTTGCAACTACGTAGTGCTCGTGCTTAGGTGTGGGATGCTGGAAAGAGGGTTCTAAGGTTAATTCAAGAAGTTCGTGAACATACAAAAGCTGTCACATGCCTGTATATTCCATCTTCAGGAGACAAATTGTACAGTGGTTCCTTGGACAAAACAATTCGGGTACTTCCATAACTTTTCTGCTTTATACTTGATTCTTAAATTACTTCGTGCCATGTATGAACATATCTTGTGTTGTATCAATGAACCCTTACTAATGTAATCCATCATTTTCCTGCGTAATTCGTTGCAGGTTTGGGCAATCAAACCTGAAGAAATTCATTGTATTCAGGTTCACGATGTGAAAGAGGCAGTTTACGAGCTGGCAGCTAATGATAAAGTTGCATGCTTTGTTTCTCAAGGACCAGGAGTCAAGGCAAGTTACACCAATTATCTTACAGCAACCAGAGCAAATCTGCAGTCTTTAGCAGTTAACAGAATCCGGTGACCTGAAAATTGTATTTTAACAGGTGTACAGCTGGTCAGATGTTCCAAAGCACATAAACTTCAACAGAACCGTGAAGTGCCTTGCCATGACAGGGGATATATTATACTGCGGTGCCTCTGGTTACAGTATCCAAGAGGTGGATCTGAGCAAATTCACGTCAACAACTTTCTACTCGGGAACAAGAAAAATGTTGGGGAAACAAAGTATTTATTCCCTACATATTCAAGATGGTCTTCTGTTTGCTGGTGGTTCAGCAGTTGATGGGACAGCAGGGAAGGTAATTAAGAAACTACAATTGTTCTGATTTCTTACAGCATATGCTTTGGAAGATCACTTATTTGGGCGAACAATTTCCACATATGGCAGGTATTTTGTCACACGAGCAAGGCTGTAACAGGATCCTTCCCAACTGGGTTCGACATTCTGCGGATTTCAGTCAACGGCGACTTCATATTCACGGCCACGAGAAGTGGGACCATTGAAGTTTGGTTGAGAGAAAGAGTTGCGAGGGTTGCTTCCATCAAAGCAGGCGGCGGAGGGCACACCAGAGTTACATGCTTGGCATCAGATATGGACGGAGGAATGCTTTATGCCGGTACTTCTGATGGCAAGATACAGGTAATAGACAAACTCACCATGACAGACCACCTTAAATAGTTCCTCTTAGATCATCCCTCATTTTCTCTGCTCTGTCTGCAGGCTTGGGCTTTGGACTAGTGGAATCTGCTATCAATATCCGTACAGATTATTTTCGGAAAACAAACATGTAATCAATTCATGTATACTTGTTTTCACTCTGTTCAAGCTCCATGTTGTCGCACCCAATTTCATATAGGTATTTTTTATTTTAAAATATATTTAAATAATTTTTTTTATTTTTTAAAATTTATTTTTAACATCTATATATTATTAAAACAATTTTAAAACAAAAAAAATCAAATTTAATTTTTTAAAAAAAAGCATTTAGATCTTACTCAAAAATTGGATTACAGAGTTCCAGCCTACCAGGATCAACTCACAAACCACCAAACAACCGCTAGTCAAAGTTTTTTATTAAAATGATACTTTTATAGGAATTATAATGGATATTCATGTTAATTTATTATCGGGTAAAAAGTTTAAACATTTATACAACTTTTAATATTGATATGATATCCATTAACCAACCTACATAATTCTATTATAGGTCCAAAAGATCCGTTCGGATCAATATTTATTGTATTTGGATGATCATTATCTATCAAGTTTTTTTTATAAAAAAGTCTAGATTTCACCGGCTCGAGATCAGATCTGATTCAACTAAAATTCAAACCAGGTCAGCTCTGGCTACGAGTTTTCTGGGTTAAAACTGCAAGGCTATGAGATTTGTCAAAGTTTGAGCATTACAGACAAAGGCAACAATGTAGTAAATGCATAACAATAATATAAATCAAGATTAAAAAAAACTCAGTGGTTAGCGAGCATTCAGTATGAGTAGGAGGTGATTAATCCTGTCATGAAATTAATCGGACAAATTCACATTTATCATCACGATGCTCGCTCCACTGCAGGAAAAATAAAAAGTAAAAAAATCTTTTTGAGGTGTTAAGAGAAGAGGAAGACGAAATCATCAGAAACATTGGATCTTTACATCAGTGTTGACACAAAGTGTCTCAGACGACCGTCGTGAGAAATTTACAATCCAGATTCATCACTTGATTTCACGATCAAAGAAAGCAATAGAAAAGCATGCAGACGCAAGAAGCATATAGAGAGGAAGGAAAGGAGACAAGAGTGAGAGGACAAACTCCGGTTTTTGTTAGTGGCGATGGCACGGCCGAACTATTGGAAGCCGCTGGAGCTGCAGCGGTTTATTTATAGGAGGCTGGACGTTTTGTTATTAGGGTTTTTATCTTTTTTATGTTGACGATACTGTCCTGTTCTTTTGATTTCTATCATTCGAACTTTTTGAAGCGTATGGTCCACTGCTTGTTTAGCATTATTACCATCGGTGAAAACAGGGCCTTTTCCAAATGACGTGTTACGTCTCGATTGGGCTAGTTTTAAGGAGAATTTTAATTGACCTGTCGCATTTTGGTTGGTTTATATAACAAATTCCGTGAGTTTATTTTATGTTTGTATTTTTAAGATTTTTATGTGAAAAATAATTAGTTAACATAAATATTTTATAATAAAATATTAATAAACAACAATTAATTTGCAATATCTTCTAATAATTTTAAATATTTTTTTATCTTTATCATTATCAATCGACCGCTATCATTATTTTATTATTGTAACACATATCATTTTATATTGCCATCATGTTTTTTATATAATTAATTATCAAATATTTTAGAATGTCTTTCATCAATAAAATATTCACACAGAACTCATGTTGAGCATCATCAAACTGAATTTCCAACCATGACTCATCTAAACAAAACACATTTTTAAAATTGATAGAAAAAATAATTTTGGCAAAGGATAAATTATTCGAGGTCAATTGATATATTTTTTTAATCAAAATAATCTCGTAAATTAACAGTGACATTTGTTTAGATTTTTTTTAAAATGTAGGAATTTATAAGGATTTTTTTTTTCACACAAAACAAATACATTGTATTTTACCAATCAAACACAAGTGGCCTTAGGTTTTTAGAGTGTGTTTGGTATTGCGGTAACTGTTGTGGTTGTAATTTGAAAAAAATTATTTTATAAAAAGTACTTTTAGTTGAGGTTGGTTTAATAAAATAGGTGTTTGGTTAAAACTGTGGTTGAAATTAAGGTTGAAGAAAAAGTAGTTTAATGTGTTTGGTTAAAAAAAATACTTTTCAAATTGAGGTTATAAAATAATTAAAAATATATATATTAATATTAATGATTTTTAATTTAAATATTATAGATTTAACTACTGTTATTACATCATGAAATAAATAATATTGATATCAAATATTTTATATTATTCCATTAAACTATGTGCAATGTTATCACATACGAAATCCATCAAACAATGACTATATTTTTCATGGTTTTTAAGCGCGCAACAACAAAAACTGAATTTTTTGTTACGTCATTAAGCGATTTCCTTCTAATTTTTTGAATAGAACACAATAAAAATAAAAATAAAAACGGAATTTTTTTTTAACCCGATGGACCGAGCAAAAACATAACTGGAATTGCGATCAAATTTCACAAATGCTACGTCATCATGCGATATCCTTCTAATTCATGTAGTGTTATTAAATAATATTAAATACTAGTTTTTCGAGTAAAACATATTTTTTTAAAAAAAATTCAACAATTTCATTACGTACAAAATTCATTCGGCAATAACTACAGTTTCTATGATTTATCATGCGTGCAATAAAATTAGATAAAATATTATTATGAATAAAATTGAGATTACAGTATGAGTAAATTTAATTCACCTTAGACTAATTTAAAAAAAAAACAAAAAAAATATTATTCATGTTCACGTGAATAATGTGAGTGCAATTAATTAACTATACTAGTTATTCGAGAAAAAAAAACTTAGAGTGCTGGTTTTTTTTTTAAAAAAAATTACTATTCACTTAGTGACAGTGTGCAGTGGAGCATGGCTCCACTGTTGAAGTTCCTTTCCCATCACGAGAAGCAGCATTTTGCTGCTTCTCAAAACCCTAGGTCCAATCTCTAATTTTAGTGGGTCCTCCTAGCAAATTACATTTTATTTTCCTTAATCAAACACTGTTATGTGTGGCTGCGGGTGAACCTCACCCGCAGCCACACTCCCAAACACCCACTTAGAACTACGTTGCTTCTTTTTGATGTTATGTATTGTAAAAAATATGTTTTAGAAGTATTTTTTAATTTTAAAATAATTTTTTTTATTATATTAATTTATCAAAATTATAGTTATTAAGCATGTTAGGCCTGATAAGTTTACCCGTGGACTGGGTAACCTAAGCCCTAGTCAGGTCTGAACAATGCTAAATTTGGACATGCACATAACTAGAAGTTGATCAAATATAATTTATAAAAGATTTTTTTAAAAAAATCAAAAACTAATCTACATAAATGTGATTTTTAGACGTGGAAGATATTTGCTTATACAGGTTTTCTATAAATAATTTTTTTCATTGACAAATAAAAAATCAATTCACAAAAACTACTAAAATAGTGGTTTTACTTTAAGGGCTAGAAACAAAAGATTCCCGTTACGTTACTTCACGTACAGAGATAGCAACCGAAAGTTTTTCTCTTATTCAATTTTATACACGATAGCCAATCATACTTCTTTTTTTGGTTATTGATTTATATCAAAGTTAATTATATAAATATTAAAAGATTTTTTTAATATAGAATTAACAGCTTTTTAATATATACTTCTTATTCACATGAAGAAAACGAATGTGAGATAATAATTTTATTTTTAAATATTTTAATTTAAAATGAGAAGAAAATATATTTTTAATGTAAGATTACAAATCTTTTAAAATAATTTTGAAATTTCATTATTTATAATATATATAACATATATTTAAATAGATTGTTTTTTAATTTTTTATGTGAAATGTTAAAATCTAAAATATTTTTTTAATTTTTTTATATTAATTATAGTTGATTCCAGTTAACCGTATAATCCAAAATGCCATTGTTGTTGGCTAACTTTTATTAAGTTTAATAATTAAGATTAAAATTATAAAAAATATTAATAAAAAAATACTTTTAAAAATATAAAAAATAAAAGTTAACGTACTCATAGACACTCGGTAAGAGTCACAGACCTGTCACCACCGTGTCCAGAAAGCCAGTTGGGCAGCAACGTATGCATTCAAAAGCAGGCGCACCACGTTAATAAAAAAAAAAGCAGGCGCACCACAGCATCGAGGAGCGAGTGACACCGTCCCGGCGATTTAATCCTCACAGGCCGCCCTCAATCAACGGCGGTGCAACTAGTTCACTAAAACCAACCCCCTAAACGATTGCCTGCAGAACCACCATGCCATTTAATGGATTCTCTCCTCTCATCTCGTCTCAACTCCAGTACCTCCTCAATCACTTCCCTCACACGATCCAGGTAAAAACTGCCTCAAAAATCTCTAACCCTATATATTCTTCAAAAAGCTAATCAAATCTTCAATCTGTGAAGTTTCAATTTAGGGTTTTGTCAATTCTCGACTTACTTAGCTTGCTTTGCAGATTGAGCAGGCTTGGTCAGGCACCAGGTACTTTCCTGGAAGTCTTGATCGATTCACATTGCTCATTCCATACTGTCTAGACTACATAAAATGTTAGTATCATTTTTTTTATCAATTTGTTTAGTGTTTACTCATTTTTTTGTGGTCAGGGTTGATTTTGATCTCTAATTTATTTATTACAGGGGATATTATATACAATGCTGAATTTCCATTAGCTGCGCCGGATGTTATATTTGGTCCCGAGGATGATGGTTTCCATCCATTTCTTGTCGTAGGAAGAGAGGAAGGGGATTCGAGGCTCGTTAAGAACAGTTTGACTGATTGGAACAATAAAGATCCTTCACGGCTGTTGGCTCTCGTAATGGAATTGAGGTTGAGGACCTGAGTGGTTTAGGAGTTGGTGGTATTGTAACTTTTTTTGTGGTTGGTTGTGACTCAGTTCTTGATTTCTGTCTACCAGGGATAAATATAGGTCTTACCAGGAGAGACGCGTGGGAGAAGTTGATGATGATAGGTTGAAGTTTGAAATTAGTACTATTATATCTAGGGAGGTAATTTTTTGAATTACATTACATCTTTTATGTCTGTATCTCGTAGATGCTAATATCTTGACATTTGGGAAGGACAGCATGAGTAGTTACTTGTTTTATGTAGAAACGTTTACTGTGTTGTCACTTTGTTGTCCCTGCTTTTCTTTGTGCTCATGGTGATTATTTTTCTGCATGCCACTGAAACTTCAATCACTCTGCTGCAGGGAATTGAAATGCATATGAGTTCTGGTGTTGAAAAGGTATTTGTTGAAACAAAAATGTTTTTGTTTCGCTTAACTGGGTTATATGAGGTGATCAAATATTTCTACCTCTTAGGTTGGTGTTTAACAATATTGTTGGTTTTGATGCCTTTGAATTTTAGCGTAGCCAGGGGAGGTTAAATTTGCTGTGCCTTTAATGGACATGAATATAAATAAAATGGTGCTTGGATGCCCTTGGAGTCATCCACAAAAGATATACTTACAGGTTGGATGTTTCTTCTGTCATCCTTGTATTTATAGTTTCTCTTATATTGTTTTTCTTGTTTCCTTCTGTCTCAGTTATTCTCTCCTCATTCTTTTTTATTTTGTATGACAGCTGCTATAGTTTCATGAGTAGTTTTTGATTGGTGCAGGTTATTTATCCTGTTGGTAGAAAGTATGCACCTGCTATTTCAGCACCTCGTCTGAAATTAATGTGCACTCCTGAGTTGAAAGCCCTGTTTTCTATTGATGAAGTCAAACTTCCTGCATGGTTGGATGGAATGTAAGCTATGCATAGAATTTTTGCTTCAAATGCTTTGCATATTTATATGTTGTGTTTTATGTGAACAACTGCATGAATTGTTTTTATTGTTTCTTATTTTTTGAAAAGGTGCATGGCTGAATATCTTCCCCACCTGGAAGAACTCCTTCAGAGACAGGTTAGCTCATTTCCTCCATCTTGTGATGCCTTTAGTTGAGACATTGCTCACAACCAGTTCTTCTAATAAAGGGTTTTTGTTCCCATTTTGTAGGTCTTAGAGGCAGTTACGTTAATTGATGTTAGAAGGCAGTTTATCGAGGCATTATCTCCAGTAATTGGAAGGCCGCTAGAAGCTGATCCAGTATGCATCCTGGGAACTTCTTTGGACACCTTTCAATCTATCACGAATGAATGGCATTAACCATTGCTTTTCCTTGGCAGGTTTTTTGCAGAAAGGCTTCATTTCTTGTCTGTTCTGGACCATTTACATTCCTGGTATAGTATGATATTCACCAGTGGCAAATCCACTTATATTTGTTGCTGGGGGGGGTGGGGGGGGGGTCATATAGTTTTTTTCCTATGATCATCTTTTCCTAGGTGAGGCAAACATGAGAAAATGAGGAAAATATTTGCAAAAGCATAGTTTACACGAAACAAATGAGAGCCTAAGTTGAGATCATGTTTGGTAATCAGTTTTATACTGGGGATAGTCGGAAAGGTTTAGAAAGTACCCTTCATCACAGATTTATTTCAATGGAAATATTTCACTGCACATATTTAACGTACTTTAGCTGTTTATATGTGCTTGATTTCTTGAACTGCAGGTGCATTTTTTCCTCTCAACTCAGTTTCCAAAACAGCGGCCTTCTCTAATGTTTCAAAGTATTCAGGTGATGTTTTTTTCTTTATCCCAACCATTTTCTTTCATCCATGAAAGTGTTGCTAGAAAGATATTAAGACATGCATCTGGTGCAAATCCCTTTTTTATAGTAAGACATGCATCTGGTGCAAATTCCTTTTTCATGTGCCATTTATCAAGAATACCAGTATCGCTCCTAATCCTGGGCGGAGTCAGGATCAGGTCCCTCCAGATACTTTCATGCATTGCATACTTGATATCCTATTTCTCACGTGCAGCATATTCTTGGTAGTCTATTGATTAAGTTTTTATTTAAAGAATGCTGGTTATGGAATCTAAAGTCGATTGCTGTAGTCTTGTATTGTCATTTGCTCAATTTGGCTAGAAAATCTTGCAGTAATAATTGAGGCACGTTTGATTTTCGATTTATTTCCTATCATTAACTGAGCAACTGGTTTGCATGCAAGTCCTCTTCCTGATTGGCTTGTAATCTGTATTTAGCATTTCAATTCCCTTGGCATGCCGGTCAAGTCACCTCTGATTACAGAGTATCTATGGAGTCCTAGATGGGAACCCTCACAAATGGCTGAGCGGATGTCGTGAGTTCTTATTCTCAGTTCTTAATCGTTTACCTTTTTGTATTTTTTTTCCAGTAACTAATCCTTTTAATCACCTTCATGTGGTGTTTGCTTGTTTTGTGATCCAATTTTTACTAGTGACTTTTTGGTGGATGAATCTCTAAATTTCAAAAGGCACTGCAACGAATCTCAACTTCAACACTAGAGCAATGTCTTGAGAAGCTGTTAGCTTTCCTTGATGCCTAATACCCGACACCATTCAAGTTGTCCAAAACCGCTGCATGAAACTCCTTAATAGTACCATTTTCAATCAGTGTGGAGTAAGCTGGCCCTCCCTTTTGTTGTAATTAGTTCGATGGCAGATAAGTTTTTCTTCTGTTCTGATAGCATTGAAAAGTTTGCTAGTATTATCCATGGTTGTCAAATCGAGATTCGACTCCTGAATTGGAAAACCGAATTTTGATATCGTGAATCATATGGAATCTTGAACCATAAGATTCAGTAACAAATGAAAATGGCACTATTAACGTATTAAATATTTCGAAAACAATGGGAAAATGATCATTTACTAGACAAAATGTTAATCAAATCATTTAATTGATTAGTTCTTAGTCATTGAATGACCCCAAGTCTCAAAATACAACATTTTAGACATTTATGTTTTTTATTTGGAAATATGTTTTTTATTTTTTAAAATTTATTTTTGATATTATTATATTAAAACGATTTAAAAATACTAAAAAAAATAATTTTTAAAACACAAAACTCAATTTTATACAAAAAAATGCCTTCTAACGAATTAGAGGGGCTAAAAAGGGTATATGTATAGGGCTTGCAAGGAAAAAAATATTTCCAGCCCTTTTCCTTCAATAAATTATATTTTTAGCCTTGAAAACAGAAATTTAGAAGAAAAAAAATTCTTTAATTAGACTTTTCCAAACTAAAATTGCTAGCTGTCGCCTGCTTAAAGCTATCTTCTCCCCTGGTTCTAATAAAAAAGTAATATAATCTATTCAACTGTCAGGTTTTCCCTCCCTTAGGCGTTCTTGTTGTCTTTGGTACTGTAAAGTATATAGTTCAGTGCAGATTGTTGAGATGGAGGAGATGGCCATTAATTGTGGCTCCTTTAAAATTCTCATTCAGAAACTGTCTGGTTCCTCTGGATATCAGAATGCAGGATTCACCGGGCAAATAACTGTAATGGTTGTCTCCGTGGTGGCATCTTTACGTTTTTAAGCTTCCATTAACGGTAAAAATGGCGGAGGCACCGTTAGATTAAGTATCTCCGGTGAGATCTTTAGTCCGCCGCAGGACCCAGCTGGATGAACATATTTTATTCATCTAATGGTTTTCATAATCCTACCAGGAAGGATTAAAGCAAATATATATGCATCTTGCATCATTAGCCCCCCCTGTTTGTCTATACGTGGCCAAATCCAAATCAAATTGACGATGATAACATGGCCCAGTACAGCAAATATCATAGCTGTCAAATCTAGCTCTGGATCTTATTCAATTTAGAGCCCGGATTACTTATTTATCAAATTTATTCACGGATAAAAAACACTTAAAACATTATTCTGAGGAAAAATTAAAAAAGTAAAAAGTAATTTCTTATATAATTTTAAAAAAATCATTGGATTTGAATTAACCGATCAATTACTCACATACTTAAATGATTGGTTTTCTTTTCATTTTTGGTTTCTATTCCCAAAATTTGAAAATAGAAATAAAAAAAATTATTTTCTATTTTCATTTTGAAATTTTCTTACAGCAATTGCTAGTTTTTTTTTAGACAAATATAATCATTTTTTTGTCTTTATTTTCGAATTTGGTTTTCAAAAATAGAAACCGAAAAGCAAGAAATGGTATCAAATGAATAAAATGGAAAAAGTGTATTTTTTTCTGCATTATCATCATCGAATTAAATTCAAAATAAATTACTCATAAATATTTAATAGTAAATAGTGCCATTTTTTTGCCTGTCGATTACCAACTCCAGAAAACCTTAATCTCCAAAGAAAAAAAAAAGAAAAAAAGAAATGCCCATTGCACATGTGCGTGTGTTTATAATAGTAAATGACTGGATGGCATCAGACTATTGGACAACCGACCGGTAAAAAAAAAAACAGGGCAAACCTCAAAAAAACTCCCACTATATAAGGATAATCTCAAATAGATCCTCGGCATATTTTTCACTTAAGTCTTCAAAGTATCAATAAAGTCTCAATCATGTCCTTGTGTCAATGTAAATTAAAATAATAGTTAAGTAATTACGAGAAAAAACCTCCCGCATCGTATAATTGAATAAATTATATAAATAAACGTAAGATCTCTGTGTTTATTTATAAAATCTGGCCGTTCACCATTTGGATTATATTCGAAATTACTTTTCAAAACATTAATCTCAGAGAATTATCTTATTTCCTATAAACTTAACAATTCTATTAACGAGTGAAGGATCTTATTGAGAATTTATTTTAATGCTAGGTATGTAATTAAGATAAAGATTTTGCACTAAAAAATAAAAAATCCAGATCGTGATCCAAAACCACGACAGGGCCCACCTTCTTAACGTGAGCATCCTCCCTAGAGGCGGTTAGACAGCGCCTGTCTGTCCATCTGTTCCCTCTCTCTTCTGTTGCCTCACATGGAAACGGCACAACACTTGAAAATATCCTGTCCCGCTCTCCTGTTTTTACCATCTTAACCCCCGTCTCTCCCTCCCTCTCCTTCCATATATCAACCCCCTCCCTCTTCCTCTCCCCCATCTCTCTCTCGAGACTCGTTCCTCTCGAAAAAGCAACCAAACAAGATGAGAGAGATCCTTCATATTCAAGGAGGCCAATGCGGTAACCAAATCGGTGCCAAATTCTGGGAAGTTATATGCGACGAGCACGGAATCGATCAAAACGGAAAGTACTCCGGCGACGCGGCGTCTTCTGATCTTCAACTGGAAAGGATCAATGTGTATTACAATGAAGCTTCAGGTGGAAAATATGTGCCGAGGGCGGTCCTTATGGATCTTGAACCGGGTACTATGGAGAGTATTAGATCCGGTCCGTATGGACAGATCTTTAGACCTGATAATTTTGTGCATGGACAGTCCGGCGCTGGTAATAATTGGGCTAAAGGTCATTACACTGAAGGAGCTGAGCTGATTGATGCTGTTCTTGACGTTGTCAGAAAAGAGGCTGAGAATTGTGATTGCTTGCAAGGTATGTGCATATATCGATAGATTATTTTATTATTATTATTATTTCTTCATTTATGTACACAGCTTTAACGTCGCTTATCGCAGGATTTATTAGATCTGAATTTTAATAAATGTTGATCATAAATTTTCGAAATGTATGAAGAGAATCGATCGATTATCAATGTTTTTTTTAAAAAAAGATTTTGGAAGATTTTTGTAAGATCTTATGGTTCTTAAGCTGCCGGATTCTTCTCTATTTACCCGGCAGAAATATCTCCAACATGGCTTTTTGATTTTTGTAGTTTTTTTTTTTGATGACCTATTGTGGGTCCTGCTAGCCATGTTTGTCAGCATTGATGTTGTGGTATAACTTTCATGTTTATTATTATTATTACCTTTTTTGATGATGTGGAATTTTTATTATTTGATCAAGTGTCAATTGCAAATTTCATAATCAAAGTCTCGGGAATGAAATCTGTGATGTCTATTGCAATTTGTAGAATTATGAATTTTTTTTTTAAATCCCCTGTATTATACATAATTATGACACTGAAATAATCAAGAATGTTATATGTGTATTGTATATGCATATGTACTAAGTTGGTGGGTCATCACTCATTAGGTTGTTGTCATTCTTAATTATGATTGTTCTGTTTGTTTGGCTATTTTTATATTACAAGTTGTTGAAAGATATGGATTAATAGTGTCTGATTTTTATCATCTCATGGTTGTGATGGACCAGCAACACAGCACACCGACATGTTTTTCTACGTTAATCATGCCAACATTAAAAAGTAGATGTTAGATTTAGAGCACTCAAAAAAGTAACAATCATATTAGTGAGCTTTGAGAGACAAGGTAAAATAGTGAAATCATTCATTCAAATAATCACGTGTCAACAGATTTAGTTTAACATGGCATGAGCATTCGATTCATGTTTGTCCAATGTTTTGTGATGAAGAGAATTGTAGTTCACAGATTATGTCAAAATGTCTGGACTCATGTCTGTAGTTTCTGACCTGGATCTGAATATGAATTACACATGGGAAGGGAATTTTAAATAGTAGCAACAATAATTACTTCCACATTTGTCTTCTTTTATGTTAAATGTTGATTTGATAATGTTAAATGTTAAAGGAATTTGATCCTCATTAGAATGATGAAAAGGTGGACATGTAAACTTTGACCATGGTGGCTGGCCAAACAAATGAACCGTGACTTGAAATTACTTGTAAAGCTAGCTGTATAAATTTTTGTTGTTGCATGAATTCATGTCTGAATCTTGCATATCTTTGTGCTCTTCAGGATTTTGCTGGGGTGTGCATGTCTGCTTGACATTTTGAGAACTATTTTGAAAATGCTATTGTTTGGGAATGTGCATGCATCTGTCAGCAACTTCTTTGTCAGGACGGATTTAAACAAGAAAATAATTATCCCTTCAACCTAACTCCCCAAGAAAACTGATATTTTATAGTTTGCTGTTGGTGAATGCTGGAATAATTCTGAGTTGGGAGATAGAACTCAAATTGTTGCAATTTTTCTTGACCAGGCTTTCAGGTGTGCCACTCGCTTGGAGGTGGTACAGGTTCTGGCATGGGAACACTTCTAATTTCAAAGATCCGAGAGGAATATCCTGACAGGATGATGCTTACATTCTCTGTTTTCCCTTCACCAAAGGTCTCGGACACGGTTGTGGAGCCATATAATGCTACCCTCTCAGTGCATCAGTTGGTAGAGAATGCTGACGAATGCATGGTTCTTGACAATGAAGCACTGTATGACATATGCTTCCGGACTCTAAAGCTTAGCACTCCAAGCTGTGAGTTACTAGCTGTCTGTTGGAGTAAATATCTTTAGATAAAAATACAATTCTATTATATTGATATTAAACCGTGGCTTCTTTCTGCCTAATCTTGCAGTTGGTGACCTTAACCATTTGATCTCTGCAACTATGAGCGGTGTAACTTGCTGTCTGAGGTTCCCTGGTCAGCTCAACTCTGACCTTCGCAAGCTGGCTGTAAACCTGATCCCATTTCCCCGTCTTCACTTCTTCATGGTAGGGTTTGCACCACTCACATCTCGTGGTTCCCAGGGGTATATCTCCCTCACTGTCCCAGAGCTGACCCAGCAGATGTGGGATTCTAAGAACATGATGTGTGCTGCTGACCCTCGCCATGGCCGCTACTTGACAGCCTCAGCCATGTTCAGGGGCAAGATGAGCACCAAAGAGGTGGATGAACAGATGATTAATGTGCAGAACAAGAATTCATCATATTTTGTGGAGTGGATTCCCAACAATGTGAAGTCTAGCGTGTGTGATATTGCACCAAAAGGTCTGACGATGGCATCAACTTTTGTGGGGAACTCCACGTCAATCCAGGAGATGTTCAGGAGGGTGAGCGAGCAGTTCACAGCCATGTTCCGTCGCAAGGCCTTCTTGCACTGGTATACTGGGGAAGGGATGGATGAGATGGAGTTCACTGAAGCAGAGAGCAACATGAATGATCTCGTGGCAGAGTACCAGCAATACCAGGATGCAACAATTGAGGAAGATGGTGAATATGAGGAGGAAGGTGAAGAGAACTATGATGCCTAGGGAGCACATGATCTGTGCTGTGCTATTTCATCAAAGCTGTAATGGGGTGTTTCATCATCTGCCAACCTTGCTGGGTATCTAATACTATATTCTTTTGTTGTCTTGAAATTCTCTCTTCCACAGGGTCATTTCGTTACTTCTTTTCTATAAAGCACTTGAATAAGGAATTTCATATATGTCGGTGCCTCTTCGCAAAGGGACCGCAATTGTATTGTATTCCCTTGGCGCTCGGGAATTATTTCCTGGAAGCGCCTGGGGGCAGGGGATTGTTCATTTAGTTGTGAATTTACTGCACATGAGCATGGACGTGAAAGCCACCAGTGCAGATGCTTTGTATAAATATTAGTTATGCATGCTCTTATTATCCACCGATGTCAAATCCACATTTGGGTTTTACTGCTGTCCACGCTTCGTTTCTCAGAGCAAGATATCCAAGCCACTCTCGGAGGTTCATGCATTTCAATTCTCCGCTGCTTTCCTTTCTAGCTCCCTGAGAATGCCAAAGTTCATGCGTTAGGCTAGAAGGAAGTGAGTGTTTGTATTCTAGTATGGGCTGTTTAGGTTACAGGTCAATCGGACATTGTTTTAAGCTTTAACAGCTGCTCGATGCTTTGCTGATTTGATATGTTTAGCCGTTTGTGAGCATCATCGCTTATGAATGGTTTCCATGGCAAATTAGAGCCCCGTGAAAACTCGGTTGACTTTTCTTTCTTTCTTCAAGACTTTCCATTGTTTTAAAAAAATTGAGTTAACGCCTTGAATATCGTTCCAAAAAAGGAAATAAAATCAATACTCAGTATAGCTCCCCGTTAAGAACAGATCGGACTTGATTCGAAGAGATCACAAGAAACACGGGAGATCTTGATCGACGAAGAACAAAATGAATGCCAAGTATTGTAAGAACAAATCTGAGAAAGAAAAGGGAATCGATGAAGGACTGCAAGAAACAATAAATAGAATATTAAAAATAGAATAAAATAAAGGCAGCATCAGAGTCATGGAAGTATGAGGTTAAACACTGCTCGCGTTAAAATAAACGCGTGCTTCTCATAATCCGGTATAATCCTCGTCATTTGCTTCCCTTTTATTTTTCCCACTTGCAATAAATTATAAATCATAAAATATTAAAAGCAAGGGCACGGATAGAGAGAAGGAAGGAGAGAAAAGATTGAGTTGCACAAAAGCTAATCTGGGTCTCGAAGCAGGCAGCTTAAACTGACGACTGGGAACTGCTTCCTTCGCTAAGGTTTTATAGGAGCGGAAAAAAAACCCTAGGGTTGAGAGTTTGGCTGACAAGACTTAACCATGGTTAGTTTTGTAAAGGACGTGGAGTTATTTACCGGGTTATTGATGAGATAAAGTTAGTGATTTCCTTTGCTATCTGTGGACCAGAGTTTTTCGCAGCAAGATGGGATTTATGATGTATTCAGACTTTGGATCAAAGTCTTTGTGTTACACGGACCAATCAAGAAGTGGCAAACATACAAGAGATTGTGAGCACGAGGATATTAGCCTCACAGTTGTTTGTTGAGATTTGGCAGGAATCTCCTTCTAGACTATTGATATCTTTACCTGGGGAAGTACTGATAAAAGTTACTGTTCACAGGTCATGCGAAAAACTATTTTGGGAACTCGCGATATGCTGTAGACCGATTTAGAACATGTTTCTTTCTTGAAAAATAATTTTTGAAAAATAAATTTTTTTATGTTTGTTTGTTATAGAAAATACTTTCTAATTAAAAGAAAAATTATCATGTTTGTTTCCTGAAAAGTAGTTTCAGGAAAATTACTTTTCAAACTTTTCTGTTTTTATTTGCCATTATGAAAGTTGGTCAACGGAAAACACTTTCCGTTCACCGGAAAACACTTTCCGGTCACCGGAAAACACTTTTCAGTCAACGAAAAATTTGGTTTGGTTTCCAGGAAAGTGTTTTTCCTTTTGGCTGTGTTTTGTTTTCCGGAAAGTGGTTTTCGGGAAATTACTTTTCAAACTTTTTTGTGTTTGTTTGCCATTAGAAAAGTTGGTCAACGGAAAACACTTTTTAGTCAAAGGAAAATTTGGCTTGGTTTTCAGGAAAGTGTTTTCCTGAAAAATTTGAACGGAAAATATTTTCTGAAAGTTGTGAGAAATTTAGAAATGCCATTATTTGCTGATTATATCAAATTTTTTATTGCTATATATAATTTGTTTTGAATATTTATTTTTCAATTTCATCTCTTAAAATTTAATTTTTATATTAACTTTGATCCTTATTTTTATAATTGCTATTTGCCTTTTCCTTATCATTTTTTATTGAAATTTTTTATCTATCAAATTTGGTGTTCATTCTTTTGATTGTTACTTATTTTATTTGAAATAATTTATGAAATATTAATTATTATTATTTTAATTTCTTCAGCTTTTATTTTTTTTTAATTTTTTAGATTTGATCTCTATTATTTTGATTATTATTTATTTTATTTGAGATAATTTATGAAATTATATTTTTTTTTCAATTCTCATTCAACTTTTTAATTTGTAAGATTTGTTCCTCATTATTTTAATAACCTTAAAAAAATAAAACATTAATAAGTTATTTTCCAACTCATTTTCTATGACATAACCAAACACTAAAAAGTATTTTCCAACTTATTTTCCATTACACTACCAAACATCGGAAAATACTTTTCCGAAATTCACTTTCCAAAAAAACTACTTTCCAGCAAACAAAATGTTAGATTTTTTAACGAAAGAAAAGGGATTGTAAGGTTACGATAGTGTTTTTTAGAAAAGTAAGAAGAACCCGGCAGTAGAGTTATTAACTTGACCATATTTAATAACATTGATTAATTTAATAAATTGATTTAAATCAAACACAACAATAAAAAACAATCAATAAAAAAACATCTAACAATAATTACCTAAAAAAACAAGTCATCAATATCATATATTAAATGAGAATAAAGAAAAGATAGTTGAAGACCTGCCACCACTTCACCATGGATACCACTCACAATCAAAAGAGTTCACTGATATGGTTCAAACTCCACCATAAAATGATGCAAAATGACATCTAGAGAAGCTATTTGATTCACTAGAGCAATTCCCTGTAAAATCAAACTAAATAAAACATAATGAAGTAAGTATTGTTCTATATTTAATCACTCAAATTTATTTAATTAAAGAACAGAGTTATCTTGAGAAGATATACTTAACAAAGAACAAAACATAAAAAACCTATGGTAACCTTACCAATTTTTTTTTAAAAAAATATAAAAAGCATATTAAAAAAACACATAGATCCCATGCTCTAATAAAATAAGTATCAAAGAATAAAAGTAAATAAAAAATAGCTTAAAATAAAGATAAAAAAAAAAAAGCAACCCCTAACTAATGTTATTGGGTTGGGTTAATTTTTCAAGATGCAACCCGTGAAATTTCAAAATATGCTTAATCAAGAAGTTCAAATCAAAATCAACTCAATGTTGAATGATATAATTGAGTGTAAAAAAATATCAAATTAAAAAATTTGACAAAAAAAGAAAGAACAAAAAAAAATGAGGATAAAATCTAATAGGAAAAAAATAATCGAGAGTGAAATCACCAAAAAAATTATACTATAAAAATTATCTTAGATAACATAAATAGCAATTAAAAAAATAGAGACTACATAAAAAATTTAAAAAATCAAATGATGAAATTGAAATAAATTTTGATTTTTATAAGTTATTTCAAATAAAACACATATCAGCCAAATGATCAGGAACTAAATCAAAAATAAAAAGAAGTAAAAAAATAATCAAATGAGGATGAAATTAAAATAAATTTAAATTTCATAATTTACTTGAAATAAAAAAATAACGACAAAATCAGAAACAAAGAGAAACTAAGGGGTTGGTTTGAAAAATTACAAGGCAAGGCACAAGAATTGAGGGAGGGAAAGGGAAAAAAAAAAAAGAGGTCCTCGAAGCCAAACTAGAGCTTTGTTTTCTACACCCACCACCGTTACATGGAGAAGACAAACTAGATGAAGCTAAAGACACCCCATTATAGAATTTTTGGTTGCTAAAATTGGTTGCAAGTGCCGTTCAAAATAGCAAGTCATGCGTCAATAAAAAAAAATTAAATCAAAAGACAAAAACAACCCTTACTTTACCCAATAAAAAAAAAAAAAAACCAAGAATACAATAACAAAAGTACTCTCATATCCAAGACATGAAAAATTAAACCTCAAGGATAAGACCAAAACACTCTCTTAGCAGGTCAAAGTATTTTACATATAAGGTTAAATTAATTATTTTAATATATATTTTTGATAAGTAAAAATATAAATCTACCTCTAAACGACACTAAACAATATACTAATTGTTGTAACCCATTTTTGGGTCCCCACAAAATATATATAAAAATATGTATATAGCCAAAGGAGGTTAAAAAAAAAATAAATAAATAAATAAAAAAATAACAGGAGGCAGAAGCGCTCAGAAAATGGTTGGAAAATCGATCAATAAGGTTAAAAGTACAAAGATTGGATTTTTGACAGTATATTCTTGAAGGAGGAGAGCCCTGTTGAGAAGGAAAATTTGAAATTTGAGGAGAAAAGCCCAAATTTGGATGTTTATGGACTTAATTTGATTTTTAAAATGATTTTATAGGGGATTTGATTGCAAGAAAAATTGATTTTTAAGTCAATTTGGGTTTTAATTAGAAGAAATTTAAGTTCTGGGGCCAAAATATATTTTTTAAGAATTTATTAGGTCAAATCAGGGGCCTAATTGCATAAATATTGAAGTTTAAGGGCCAATTGGGGACTTAATTAAGAAAATTCGAAACCAGGGACCAAATTGGAAGAGGCGCGTAAATGGAGGGGCTGGAATTAATTGATTCAGGGGCCTAATTGAAGAAATTAGAAGTTTTTGATCAATTAAGGGCTCAATTGCATAATTCAGAGGCCAAGGACCAAAGTGAAAAATGCGGCCAAATATAGGGACGGGGTTCGAATTCGGCAGGGATGCAATTGAAGGGACAAAAGATAATTGAGGGCTGATTTGAGATTTAGCGCATTTTTGGCGCCACATTTAAATGAAACGGCGCGTTTTCGCCAAAACGACGCCGTTTCATGCATTCAAAAAAAAAAAACAAAAAAGAAAGAGCAGAAACGGTGTCGTTTTGAACGACACTGTTCATCTTCTTCCCCCGATCACGCAGCGGGGAAGAAGGGAAAAAGGGTTGCTTTTTTTTTTGAATTTTTGCCGGCCACTCTCGCCTGGAGCCCACCGACCGGACACAATGGCCGACCAACCACCGCGCACCACCCACCGAACCTCGGCAGCCATACAATGGCCGACCAGCCGCCGCCCCCCATGAGAGTCGAAATAAGCGGCTCCTTGGCCTCTATAAATAGAGGCCAAGAACGCTGAGGGAAAAAGACGGAGAAAAAAGAGGGAGAAGAGAGACCGTGAAGAGAAAAAAAAAAAAACAAAAAAAACAAAAAAAAAAACAGAGGAGAGAGAGAGGAAGAACCGATAGAAGAGAGAAACCGAGAGGAGAGAAAAACGTAAAAAAAAAACAGGGGAGGGAAAACAGACTGAGAGAAGAGAGGGAGGGGAAGAAAAAGAGAAGACCGAAACATAGAAAAAAAAAGGAAACGGACGTCCGGAACAGCCGCAGCGCCGCCTGGAGCCGCCGTCCGTGGGCTACGCCACCGCCACAGCCTCCGCCATAAACGACAGCGCCACCACCTCCTCCGCGCCAGGTACCCTTCTCCCTCCCCTATTCTGGCATTTCCTTATTTCCTTCTCTGCATGCAGAACGAATAGCGTTCTGCATGCAGGGGCGGGGGAGAAATTAATTCTCCCCCCGCCCGTTTTGTTGCTGGGCCAGGCGGGTCCTGGCCCAGCCCAGTCTTCTGGGCCGGGTTTGGCCCAGAAGAGAATTTTTTGGGCCGAGATCGGCCCAATATTTTTTGGGCCGACCTCGGCCCATCATTGTCCAGCCCAGTCTTCTGGGCCGGGTCTGGCCCAGAAAAGAATTTTTGGGCCGAGATCGGCCCAGTACATTTTTGGGCCGACCTCGGCCCATCATGGTTTTGGGCTGAGTCCGGCCCAGTGGTTTGGGCCGGCCCAGCCCGATTTAATATTTATTATATATATATATATATATTATATTTTGTATTATTTATATATATATATATATATTTATATATATGAAAAAATTATAAAAATTTGCAAAAATTATAGAAAAATATATGTGATTTTGTTGTAATTTTATTATTATATTTTGATTAATATTGGTTGGTATTTTATTTTGTAAAGATACAAAACTCAGTATTATAAAATACCCGGTTTTCATCAAAACATCAAAGATTTTCAAAACAAAAAATGTCTTTTGCTTTCAAAAATTTTCTAAAAAATATCTTTGAAAATATTGTTGATTTTTCGTCATTTATTTTATCAAAGTGGATTAATATTTGGTTGTATTTTTACAAACCCAGTATTAAAATACCCGATTTGCGTCAAAGCGTACAAAAATACATATTTTTTAAAAAAATGTTTTGTTTTAAAATACGGCCTAGTCTCTCCAATATATATATATAAATATTATAACATCATATTTTCACAACAAAAGAAATTTCAAAACAATATATGTATTAACATGCATTTTGGCTTTAATAACCAGTTTATTCAAGCCATGAGAAATAGGCCAATATTTCAAAAATTCTAAAAAAATCTTTTTGTCTTTGGGATTACTAATTTATACATAAAACGTATTCCTGGTATTTAAAAATATATACATAGACGTTAGAATAGTTAGGTTTTACCCGATAAGATAAGGACCTCCTTGTTGAGGAGGACTTTTCTTGAACCATAGACGGACCAACAACTGTTTTACCCGATAAGATAAGGACCCCCTTATTGAGGAGGACTTTTCTTGAACCATAGACAGACCAACAACTGTTTTACCCGATAAGATAAGGACCCCCTTTATTGAGGAGGACTTTTCTTGAACCATAGACGGACCAACAACTAGGAAACACAACGAGACCTTGAATTTTATCAGACAAATAAACAATGCAGCTTACCTTAGGTAGGGCGTATTTGGGATGCTAATACCTTCCCTTTACGCAACCAGTCCCCGTACCCAATCTCTGAGACCAGTTAGGGTTCCTAGTGACCAAAATACTAGGTGGCGACTCCCATTCCTTTTTTCACTGCTAAGAGACAAAGAATTCCTTGTCTCCCCATATTTACCAGATATATATCCCCCATCCCCTTTTACATCCATACCCATTGAGGGTGGACGATCGCCGCGACGTCGCTCACGCGCGACACTAATCTTACAGGAATTAATGATAATTTACTGTGTAGTTTAAAAGGTAGATATTTATCATTCCTTCTATCAATTTGAAAACATCAAAATTCCCTCATTGCAAAGATAACAATTCCTTTAACATCTAGCCTAGAGTTCTTTTTTTCAAAGAGCAAGGAGATAAATTTACTGTTTCGTCCACAGTAAAATATGTAGGAGAACAATGAATTTACAATCTTTTCCAAAAAAAATTAATAAAATATTTATCTTAAATAAATAAAAATTAATTGGTTTTTTTAGTGGGTTATATTGTGTCAATTCTTTTAATTTATCACGAGACTTGGCTCGAGCATGTTCGTCTGTCGATTCATCAGACCCGACCGGAGTCTTTTACCTCTTGATTTGTGATGGATTGGGCTTGTTTGGATAACTATAAATGGGCTTGTTTGGATAGATATTTTTTGTTTTTCTTTTGGTGCATAGCAAGGAGTATTCTCTTGCAATTTATAATGTAAATCGGGATAAAATAATTTTTTTCTATATAATTTTAAGGTCACACTCTCCAGGTAACCTTCCCATTTGATATAATTTAAAAATTCATTTAATAAAATTTTCTCAAATTTTGTTGCTCTAGCAAGTACTGTAGGGCAGATTTGTAATTTTCATGTTTTTTAAGAAACAAGCTTTTTTTATATATATATTTTTTCTTTTATACTTGTTATTTTTATTATTTTAAACTTGTTCTTTTTATTATTATTTTTTTTTATCTTCATTTTTCTGTCATGTTTTTTTAGTTTTTTTTTCCTTTCTGTGTTTTTATGGATAAATATATATTATTTTTTACTCTTTATTCTTTAAGTATTTATCATTTTATACTTCAACTATTTATACTATTCTTTCTGTTCTTATCTTTATTCTTTTATAATTTATGTTTTATTTTTTCTTTACATTTGTTTTTTTTAATATTATACAAAGAATAAAGAAATGGTATTTTATAGTAGCAATAACAACATTGTCCTATTTTTCTACTATATTAAAAATTAGCTTGAGATCTTACATGTTTTTATTAACGAATATAATTTTTATTATATTTTATTACATATAAATATCGATTTTTTTATTTACAATTATATTTTTTATTCAATATAAAAAAAAACATGTCAATAACACCTACACGTTAATTATTTTGTGTTAAAAAAAATTATTTGACGCGTGCACTAGACAAGTCGAAAAGACGTATTAACATTATTTTTTACATTCATTGACATAAATGGTTCTCAATTTATTTAATTAAATGCATCCATATTCTTATCATTTTTTTAAAATGACAAGTCGATTATATTTTCTCAAATGTGTTTTGTAAAAAAACACATTTGAAAAACTTGTATGTTCATTTTTTTTTACCAAAAACATTATCTGACTAGCGATGAAGTGAGAGTCAAAAAACTAGTTTTTATTCTATTCCTTATCATTTTCAAAATAATTTATTTTAATCCTTATTTTTATATATTTATCCTTATTTGAATTTCTTATCATTGTATTTTATATTAAAAAAAAATGCTTCAGTCCTTATGATGGATTTTTTCCAACTAAATCCTTGCAAGCATATAATTATTCATTGCATAGCTTTTTTTTATTCATTGAATCCCAATCTTTCCTTTTCCATTTTTTGTACGTAATTGCATCACACATCCACCTTTTCTTATTCGAACCCTTTTTTTTTTTAAGCTCCCGCATGTTAGATTAAAATTTTTTGGAATGTAAAAAAAAAAAACTAAATCAACAAAATAAATTTGATATTATTATTAAATTTATATATCAATTCAAACTTAAAAATTTATAACTCTATTCTTTATGTAGCTCGAGTTTTAAATTAAATCACATGTGAGTTGCTTTAACTTGTCCGTGTCAGTAGAGTAGGTCTAAAAAAAATTAACAAAAAAAAACACTACAAGTTTTTCCTAGTCAACCTAACAAATTCGCAACCTGAATTATGGAATCTACTAGTTTAATTATTTTTATTTTATTATAAGATAAAAAATATAAAATATTAAATGATTTCTTTTAATAAAAGCCCAAATATTAAATGAAGGAATTAGAAAAAAATAAATAAAAAAGAGCAAAAAATAATATTGACCCGACTCTTTATTAGTTTGGATTTTAAATTAAATTGTGTGGGAGTTGCTCTAACATGACCTTGTTAATTGGACAGGTCCAAAAAAAATTATATCAGGTTCATCCTAGTCAATTTGTCAAAATCATAACTCGGGTTATGAAATTCATTAGGTTAAATAAATTTATTTTATTTTATTATATGATATAAAATATAAATATTGATTTACATTTAATCTAATATTAAATAATAAAATTAAAAAAACACTCACAAGATAAATTAAAAAAAACCAGTTAAAAAAAAAACCATGAGACTGTTATAAAATATCCCGTGTGCATGGACCGGAGTTAAGACGCATACCCAAACCTTTATTTTTTATTTTTATGATTTTGTCCTTTAAAAAAAAATGCTAACATAAAATATTAATCCACAACCTTCACTAAATCAACACCATACATTAACCAAGCAAACTATAGAACAAAATAACAATATACTAACTATTTATATAAACAGTTAAACTGCTTGTCAGTCCAAACATCTAATTAAAGAATTTAGCAACCATCGCAAGCGACAATAATCATTCAAAAGAGGAAATAAACAAAGTAAGCTTAAAATAAGCTTAAGCTGCATTGCTAGTAACCAAGCAACGACAAAGAACTCTTGAGCCTCTCAACTCTTACATCATTACCTTTGCAAAAACGTGAGAATATAATATAATTCGTAAAAAATCATCTCCTTGGGAGATCTTCTAATTTACAATTAGACGCCGAACTATCACTAAGATATCTCAATATTAATTACTATATAGATTAGAGGGGGGGGGGGAGGGATGAGATCGAAGATGTAAACACCAAGATCATCAAAGCGGGAATCGTAATTTACTGGAGACATTAGAAAGCTTCTTCTTGCAAATGAGCATCCTTCTTCGTCTTGCCTGAGCAGCGATGGCCTTATTAATACTCCTGACAGTGATGGCCCCATTAACCACAGTACTCTTGTCATCAACCAGTTGTTTAACTTCAGAGTCCATCCAAGCAGGCTGCCCGATAGTTAGATTGAGATCAGGGATGCTACGTGGGCCAAAATCATCACTGGTACTAGAAGTCGTAGATGGGAACAGGGACACTCTTCTTTGGCCATAAGGGTTTGGATAGTTGCAGCCCATTTCTTGATTGTTGGCATTCTTATCTAGTATAAATGGTTGCTGCTGATAAAATGTGATGCCGGGCACGCGCAGAGAAAGATGAGCTTGATCATCAACAACATGATCAGGACATTTAACAGTTTCTTGGCCTAAATCCATTCGTAGAAGATTCAACTGATCTTCTCTTTTAATAACACCCATGGTTAGCTGCAAATTTTTAACATAAGACAAAGGTTAATTGTATAATTAAGCAACAATCTCAGGTAAAGCAATGAAAAACAATACAGAAAAGAAAAGCACACTAAAAAAGGAGCTTTGATCCATCAGGAAAACGATGAATTACCTCTTGTTTCCTTGCTTTCCACCATGAATTACTAGCTTTCAATTGATCATGATGTCGAGTCACCATTTGTATCTCCTGTTTCAACAATTTAACATGAAGGATATATTAGTAACCCCGTCTACTGTTTTCCGTGAATGGGAAAAATCCAAGAAAAGGACAAAAAGAATTCCAAAAATCTTGAAATAATAAGAAAATAAAGAGAGCTCACCCCTGTTAGCAATTCATTGCTCTTAGTAAGTTGGCTTTTAATCTTCAGCAAATCCTCTCTTCTCTGCATATGTTCCACAGAATAATTAGCAAATAAAGCATCTTTATTTTTGTCAAAGAAAAAATATAGTCAAGTCTCGAAAATAAAGCCCATTAAAGAATTAAAATCACAGATAAAACACAGGAATCAAAACTCCATAAAATCAAACAAAAATCAATAAAAAAATCCACGTATCATGTCCAAACAGGGAATTGAAAGGGACCATCAAAGAAGCAAGATTTTAAAGAACATACCTTTTTAGTATAGACTTTCCTGTTCGAGCGCTTACGCCTCTCGTCAGATTCACTAGGAAAGAAAGAAAGAGGTGTCGCAGGGCTAGTCGCCGGTTCAACTTTGACGATGATGGGTCTCTCAGGTTCAGAGGCAGCAATACGAGTAGTGTTAGTAGTGATAGCAGGACCCACGGAACCGGAT
The DNA here is from genome assembly GCA_015852605.2 of Populus deltoides. NCBI lineage: Eukaryota > Viridiplantae > Streptophyta > Magnoliopsida > Malpighiales > Salicaceae > Populus > Populus deltoides. The sequence goes on from CM027571.2 coordinate 1,371,792, forward strand.
AAAATCGGTGGCGGCGAAGGTGATACTAATGTTGGTGGTGATTGAACGGCGGGTCGTGGACCCAAATTGACCTCCGCGGATCTCCTCCTTTTACCACCCCATGTGTATGAAAGCCAAGAACTATACTTAGACATAGCAATTAAACGAGGGAAACTTGACAAGATTTCAGCAACCTCGATCTCACCATCTCCGAACTCATCGTAAAGAGTACAGTAACCATGCCTGAATGCCATTGTTTCTCTGCTTTCTTTCTCTCAGTTCAACTCCCTCTGAATTTTTTTCTCCTTCAAGAGAGAAAAAGAAAATAAATGAAGGGTTTCTTTCTTTCGCCGAGAGAGAGAGACTGTCACTTTTAAGAGGAGAAGATATGAGGAGCTAGAGAGATATAGGGACATATTGTGTTCCTTGGGGACAGGGTTTCTCTGGTTTATGAAACAGGAAAAGGGATGGCAATGTGCCACGTGTCGTTAAAAGGGAGATGAATTTTCTGTCTAGGGTTTATTATGATGATATGTGTATGTTATTTTGCGCAATTAAACAGAAGACGGAGGCAATAGTTACTTGAAAGCATGATTTTAAAACCGATCCGGGTTACATACAAAATAAAACTCGGGTTGCTTGGGTCAAAGTAAGGAGAATCAATCTGATCAACCCTATATTTTTTTAAAAAAAATTAACAAGTTGATGGATGAGTTTTGATCAAATCAAAATTAAATCAACCAAATATCCTGATTAATTCAGATTTTTTATCGGGTTAGAGGTTTTTTTCTTGAATTTGGATAAATTCAAGTTTAAAATAATGCTTGAAAATTTACTTATTAAACTTTAATAGATTAATTGTTAATGTCTGCCTTGAATTGAGTTTCAATTTGAATCAGTTTTAACTCTTGGTAAAGTGATTGTTGAATTTTTTTTTTCCAGTAAGAATCACCAGTAACTCAATGATAAAAACTCTTTCCTAGGTTATTCAATCAGACCGTGAGAGGAGTCGTTGACAACTACCCTCGAAAGTGGAAAGATCCAGGTACCTTTCCTATCCTGGTTAAAAGGGGTAAGAATTGAGGGTTAGTTGAAGTCATTGACCCATGCACGGTGAGTTTCTAACGGTTAAAATTAATCAAGTGATTCGGAAGGTAAGAAAAACAAATATGGTAAGGTCTAGCGTACCGCATTGTTCTTCCCTTTTTACCTCGGAGAATAATAAGAGGAGAATGACTTTGACTTTGAATGTTTGACATGTATGGTGATGATACCATTAAGAGAATTGTGATATTTGGGTCTTGAATCATCACAAAGCATGGGCATTCCCTGGACCGTGTGATTGATTGACGTGGCGTTGCTTTTTGGGGTGAGGATGCATGATAACTCAGGTGAAAATGTACAGCAGATGGCTAAGTTGAATTTAACAAATATTTCCAACAAGTCAGTTCGGCTTGAAATTTCATCAACACATTTTATAAACCCTATTAGCTATATGACCAGCAAAAACAAAACAAAACATTCGGTCAATACATGCATATTTTAAAGAAAGAAAAAATGAGAAAAATGAGTGTTGGATTAGAAAAAAAATAAAAAAATAATAATCCCAGCATGTATTAACTGTCATGTCTGTAACTCAAATTATTTATCAAAAGCAACAAGTTTGGAAAAACCATGAAACACAATTCTTAACAAATCAACTGTTGAATGTTGAAAATAAAAAAAAAGCAATTATAAGAAAAAAAATAACTTGAGCTCGCCTGTGTTGACCCGCTAAACCAACATGTCAGGTTATGACATCGGAATAACCTAAGATAAAAAAAAATCATGAAACCCATATTTTAAAAAAACCAATGTCGAATTCTAAGATGAGAAAAAATTAAGTAAAAAAAAAATTGATGTCAAGTCTTGTTAGCCTTTAAAACCCACATCTCGAGTCATTTGTTTGGAAGCACCAAACATGAAAAAACAAAAAAAAAATCAATCAATAACATATCAAATATTGAAACCACACAAAAGAATGCAAAAGAAAAAATAATTAAAAGCTAAAAAAAGTGTGACGCCACTTAGATTAGCCCGCCAAACCAATAGGCCATGTCATAAAATTGGAATAACCTTGAAAAAAAATGAAGAAAATCATAAAATCTATTTTTTTAAAAATCAATGTAAAGTAAAAATGATGTGAACCCGTGACCTGGCTATTTGATTGGAAGCACCAAATTTGAAAGAATTACGAAACCTAGATTTTAATAAATCAAATGTCAAATGAAGAAAATAATAATAAAAAATCACAAAAGAAATATTTAAAACAATAAATAATAATTAAAATAACGAGGATTAAATTTGAAAAAAAAATAAAGTAGAGGATGAATAATTTGGATTGAAAGGCTAAATTGAAAAGAAAAATCAATTTCACAAAAGATTTAAAGAAGAAACCATTAAGAAAATTAGGACTAGATCTAAAAAAAAATTAAACAAATTAATTTTTTTATTGAAGGGTGAAATTGAAAACAATTGAAAGTTTACAAAAGAGGCAATAAAAAAATGAAGGAATAAAAAAGACTTGAGATTAAATTTAAAAAATCAAAAAAATAAAAAACCTAGATTAAAGATGCATTTTTAAAAAATAAAAACTTACGAAAGGGTTAAGGATAAAAATTAAATAATAAAAAAATAAGGATTGATACTCAAATATACCCATCCAAAAGGACTATCCAAAAATTTTAAATACTAAGTGCGAATCTCGAGGAAAGAAAGAAGAGAGAGAAAAAGAAAACAACTCTAGTGACAATCCGTCTATGAAAGCCCAACATACATCGCGTGGAGAGGAAAAGGATGCCGTGAGAAATCCAATGACAACGGGGAAAAAAAATTTTAGCCGTCATATGATGAACGACGCTGAAGCGCCGTGGCTTCTCGCTCAAGCATGATAATTTTTTTAATATTTTTTAATTATTGTAAAAGATCAATTTACCCCACATTCAACCTTATTACAACTAAAAATACCAATTGAAAATACAAAATGGTCCTAAAGAAAGCTTGAATAAAATTTGAAACTAAGGTTATTTTAATAAATTTATTGTGCAATAAAAATTAAAGAAAAAACCCTAAAAACCAATTATCTAATTGTTTTTCTTTCAAGGTTAGTGAAGATACTTTACTGTTCTAAAAAAAGAGAGATCTTTACACCTTTAATAAGAGCAAAAACAACAAATGAATCACATGTAAGAAATCATTTTACCCTCAAATTTAGTCTTCCTAAATGATTTGATGAAGAACAAAATTATTAATTCACAATTGTAAACAGAATAATTTTTCTCTAGCGCTCCAATATTTTTCTCACACGGTCTTTTTATTGTAAATTCTTTTACAAAAACATGCTCGAATCAGATTTGAAAATTATTGTTACGTTTTTTTCATGGTTATTTTTCTGAATTCTTTTCTATAATTATATTTCAATCTTTTATTTAATTTAAATTTTATTAGCGAGTAGCGTGATTTTGCTTTTAATTATCTTAAAAAACCTGTACCAAAGTCAGGGGACCGAGTGGCAGATTCACTGCTACGTGCAAGAGAGCGCCACTACCACGCAAAAGCTTTGCCGCCATAATCATCTGACCCGAGCAAGTTATTGAATGCGAACACATTTCAAGTGAAGGGAGGATCGGAAACTAAAACCATCACCGCAGCAATTTGCTTTCGAAAACTGTATTTTGGATTGGTTATTTTGTTTTTCACCTGAAATGGGTTATTAAAAAAAGAGCCCAAAGGAAGAAAAGGAGAAAAGAGTGGTCTTCTGTGGGTGAGTTAACTTATCAGCAACCACCATCACCACCAGCTCCCTGAATTCCTGCTTCAGAAACAAGACACGGCGTACCTCCACAACTATTTCAACTTTTTGTAGGAGAGTGTCCCCTTTTCCAAAATTAGTCTCTCTCTCTGTATATATATTGAGGCATGTGACAAACTGACACCTCGTTAAATTTGGACGAGCAAATATATCAATCAATACTTTGGATTTAAACTTGAGAGGGTCTAATTTAACTGATCAGACCCGTGTTTATTTTTTATAAGTTATTAGTTCGAGTCTCATAAATTTTAAAATAATTTGAAGTTTATATGGCCATTAATTTTAGGACTCGTGAGATTAGTCAAGGTATATATAAACTAACCCAAACACTCACATTAATATATAAAAAAATACTTTTAGATTTATCAATTCACTACATCAAAGTTATTTACCCGATAGTTACTGGGTCAAGCTTGGTGTGAAAGAATAGCATAGTGGTTCATGCCATTGACATCTACTAGCATTGGTTAGAAACAAAAGAATTAGGAAAACAAAATGAATGAGAATTTTTGTACTGGCTAAGATAATATTTGAAAGTATGGTATTGATTGTTTTTTAAAGTAATTTTTATTTGAAAATATATTAAAATAATATTTTGTTCATTCTTTAAAAATTATTTTTAATATCAATATATTAAAACAATAAAAAAAACATAAAAAATAACCTTAAGCAAAAAAATACTTTCAAGATTTTTGGAAACATTTTTTGGAACACAATCACAAACAACACCGAACTCTTGAGCTCATTATATTAATAATACCCCATGAATATCACTTCACTAATTATCTTCAAAACCTTTGATATAAGAACTCATTAATTCGAACCTTATCAAGATTTAAAAAATCTTATATTTTTAAAAGAACATGGTTTCAAAGATTTTATTTTGAAAAACAAAAGCTTAAATTAACTCCAGTAAAATCATCCAATAAACGGACTATCATAAGATGCTATAGCTATGCTAACAACAAAGGAACAAAATTCATATAAATTGGACAATTAGTACACAAAATTAAAAACAAAAATGGTGAATTGACATGAGAGCAAAAAGTTTTGGCAAAATAGCACGGTTTGACCATATCATGCTTCTGAAACATTAAATTGTCAAATTGTGCTATTTTTGTCTCAGTCGGTTGACCGGTTTTGTAATGGTCAGTGAAACCGGTTGACCGGTTCTGAAAATAACAAGAAAAATCTCAATACTGTTAAAATTAAGAGACTCAACAAGATTTTTAGTATCTAAAAATCCAATGGTCCGCGTAGCGATAAAATGACTACTATAGAGAAAACGACCTTCATAAACTCCTGTAAAAATTTGAGTGTGATTTAATGATCGGATCAAGAGTAATAGTTTTTTTGAGTTGCTATTCTAGTTTGGAGCAACTAGACCTCCTCTTAAGTCTCGACATGTCTCACTGGTTCATAAATGCATATGTCAGACCATTCATGAAATTATTTTGGGGCAAATTCTCATTTAGTTATAACAAATTCATATCTGATTATTCAGAATTATTTATTATCGTGTGAACAATAACTTTTTTAAGATTTTAATTGAAGTTTATTTTTTAGTCTACAGATTAAACAAAGATGTATATTTTAACTCATAAAATATATTTGAAAGGAAAAATTTTATAAAATTATAATTTTTTGTGTGAAACGGTCAACCAATTAATAAAATTAGATCTAATTGGTCGGTCGCTTAAGGTGAATGATTGAAGTTTGGCCATGTTGTGCTTTAGAAACATGAAATAGTCCTAAATTCTTTTAATTTTCTTTTAAAGATGTTATTCTCATAAATTTTTATGTTTATTATTCTATTTTTTTAAAAAATATCCACGTAATTTAGCAATTGAATAATTCCTCGATGCTAGGAGTGATGCGACTCTCCAATAGTGACCCTTGTTCAAATGCTGACTAGCTTCAGCTTATCCCAGGCAGAATAAGAGTGTGTTTGGTATTGCGGTAGCTGTTGTGGTTGTGGTTTGAAAAAAGTTGTTTTATAAAAAGTACTTTTAGTTGAGGTTGGTTTGAAAAAATAGGTGTTTGGTTAAAACTGTGGTTGAAATTGAGGTTGAAGAAAAAGTAGTTTAATGTGTTTGGTTAATAATGCTTTTGAAATTGAGGTTATCAAATAATTTTAAAAAATATATATTAATATTGATGGTTTTTAATTTAAATATTGTAGATTTAACTATTACTATTATATCATGAAATAAATAATACTTTATATAAACTATTTTTTATTGTTCACTTAAATTTTTTAAGAGTGCGATAACATAGGTAAAATATAATCAGAAATAAAATTGGGATTACGATCAAATTCTGCAAATATTAAGTCATCAAGCGATCTTCGTCTAATTTATGTAGTGTCATTGAATAATATTTAACACTATTTTTTCGAATAAAACACAATTAAAAATAAAAAATATTTTTTTTATTTTGTTAGATCGGACCCGGTTCAATGTATTTTTAGCATTGAACCGGACCGGTCCGACCGAAACAGTGGAATATGCTCCACTGTCCATGGAAAAAACCCATGAACAGTAGAGCATGCTCCACTGTTCATGGAAGAAAACCATGAACAGTGGAGCATGCTCCACTGTTCATTAAAGGAAACCCATGAACAGTGGAGCATGCTCCACTGTTCATGAGTTTTACAACTCAAGAAGCAGCAAATTGCTGCTTCTTGCAAACTTGTGGCCGTGCCACAATTAATGGTAGGCCCCACCAGTAGAAATCTGCTGTGGGAGCATTACCAAACGGATGAGTTGCTGTGGTTGCTTCAAACGCAGAAGCAACCACGCAACCAAACACCCTCTAAGTTGATTGGAGACATGATAACACGAACAATGGCCGTTAAAGTAACGATAATTGCAATCGTAAGTAATAATCTTGATATCGGAGGTGCTTGGAAGTTAGAACTCATGTTTTTTTTTAATATATTTTGATTTGAAAAAAATATTAAATATATATTTTTAAAAATTTTAATATATTAGTATTAAATATGAAAAAGATATTTTAATATTTTTTTAAATAAAAAAATATTTTAAAAAAAACCACGCAAACCCCAATTCCAATTACCTCATTCTTCCACGTTGTTTAATCAATGGTTCTGGGAAAATGTCTCAATCTAGTTTTATGTATATTACCTTAAAATCTCAGTGCATCCTCGTAAGGCAATTATAATTCTACCCCCTAATGTTTTACTTTTTTTTTTTTTTGAAAATTCCTTCAAAATTAATTATTAAATAAGTCAAATCTCTATAAATTAATACCATGCAAACTTATTAATTAATCAATATATCATTTAATTTAAGATATCACTTAAACTTTAAATCTCAACTAAGATACAACACAAATATTATTTAATCAAGATTATTAATTTATCCATGCTATACTGTATTTCAATATTGATTTTACACGAATGCCCACGGTTCTACCCCAAGTTAATTCTGGGTTTTGAAGTGATTTGAGTGCATTTATGTAAAAAACAGTATGGAAATTGGTTCCACCGCAAGCTTTCCATGCTCTTAGTAGTCTAAAGGCAAGCCATGTTCATGTAGCCAAGCCACTCTCTGGGTAGACCACAGACAATTTTATATATATATATATAAAATAGAATTCTAAATAGTTAATTACAACTCGATTCCTGTAGTTTAACAAATTTAATTAATTAGTCTTGCGGTTTTAAAAATCATTATTCAATCTCTATTTCTAAATTTGTTAATAACTTATATTTTTCGTGGATTCCATTTTTTTTTCAATTTAGAGAAGAAGAGATAGGAAAATTACATCAAGAAAGAATGTATTTTTTAAATAAAAACTTGTTAAAATATTTTTTATACCGCAAGAACTAATTAATTAGTTCTGATATACAACAAAGCTAAGCTACAATTAATTGGTACCATACGAATAGCACCAAAAGAAGACAGAAAATTCCCAGAAAAAAAAAAGCTTCAATTAATTGAAATATCCATGGTAAGGAGCCTTCTCTCAATATTCTGGGATCGCTGGCCAATGCTTTATCAAACCATGGAATATTCAAGGTAAACAAATGATCACCACAAATGCAGCACTGGCAACTGCAAATTAGCCAAAACAATAACAGTCCTCGAGAGAGTTAAAAAATGAGAAAATGCTGGTTAGTTTAAGATGTTTTCTGCTTCTTTGTGTTTTTCCTAGTGATTAAGAAGTCATATTCGGAGCTTTCATCTCCAGCCTTACGTTTCTTAGGCTGTCTAGATGCAACTTTGGAGTCTGTTGACTTCGTTTCAGTTGAAGACAATACTTTGGTGGTGATATCCGGAGTGATATACACCATTTGCGATCCTCAAGAGAGGTTAGCTTCCATGGTGACAATTATGGCGAGATCGCCTGTCCATCGGGTATCGCGAAAAACAATTAGGGACATGACACCTGTGTCACGCCTGTGTAAGTTGGCGATACAAACCATCATCATTCCCATATGGATATGCTAGAAACCTTCCCTGCGAAGGCGGTCATAACTATCTTCCTGGATAAAGCGCATGTCGCGTCCTTCATTTTGCCGTAGTAGTTTTGGCAAACCACTGAAAACGGTCGTATAGAATGGACAGGTTATGGGCTTGGCTTAGTGATAGATCTATAAGAGATCGGAAGACAAGGTTGTCGTCTAGGAGGCCAAGGTTATGCGTTTCAGCAGTCTCAGTTCTATGATAACAAGGAAGAACAGAATTTGAAACAGGTAGAAGATTGTGTTGAGGAAACTTTAAGTCAAGGTAACCAAGCCTACTAGATCGCTAACTCCGTTTCCAGTTACCTATATATTCTTCATAAGCAGCTTCACTATTGTGACTCATACAGTAAGTTCCCGTTATCCAACCGCAACAGACTGGCAAGCACTATGGGTCTCCTGCCTCTGGCTCTGGCTGTCTTTAAGTAGGTCACGGGGTCTCTACTGTATAGGTTGCAACAGAGGGGTTCCTGGAAAACAGAGTGAAACTCACTAGTAAACTTGATAAAGGATTTAGCTCGACATAGTTTCGAGCTCTGATACCAAAATAGTCCCTATTTTTCGGATCGCCGTGTGTGGGAAACTATGAAAATATCCACACAAGGCAAGAGTAGAGCGAAAGTGAGAGAGATGTAAAGAAAACACACTTGTTTATTGCTTAGTTCAAACTAGGATGCAAGAGAGAAGTTGGCTATTGAGGGTTTCTCGATGCCTAAGCTACCAAACTTGCATCCCTTATATAGGCTGGAAGGAAGGCTGAATTATTGGTGCGGGTGCGCTTTGGCCCCATCGACCACCAAGAGCGTGTTTGGCAGTGTGGTTGCAGTTGCTTTTCAAATAGCTTTTCGCGCCAAAATACATGTCAATAATGTTTTTTTATTTTTAAAAATCATTTTTAACATCAGCACATCAAAACGATCCAAAAAGTACAAACCGCACTCAATTTTAGCAAAAAAAAAATTCAAAATTTGACGAAACACAGTTACAAACGCAATGCCAAACGCTGCCCAAGAGATTCGCCATTCACATGGTTCAGTTGGCAACCAGTCACGGGTTGCATACAAACAAACTAAAAAGAAAATAAAAGGCGCATTATTGCACACTAGTGCGCTTGACAATACGAAAAGTGCTAGGGCCCACATCACATGTCGATGTTTTGCTCTAGCACGGAGCGGTACCGGGTGAGCAGTCCTTAGCGAGATCACCTGTCCATCGGGTATCGCGGAAAACAATTAGGGCCATGACACCTGTGTCACACCTATGTAAGGTGGCGATACGAACCATCATCATACCCATATGGATATGCTGGAAACCTTCCCAGACCAAGTCGTATACGGGCACAGAGGGTGCATACAATCACTTGACAAGTATCACATATAATACGCTTTTTCCAATGTACTCCGTTGTGACAATATGCGCAAAAACGTCTAAGCTCAGGGAGATATCCTCGTTCATCCCATTGATGGTCACAAGCCTCTTGTTCTGGGCTAAGAGGGTGTGTAGCCATCCACTCAGGAACTCTTGGGTGCTTTGGATCTGGTGCTCTAGGTAGGCGGATAACAGGAAAGGCCCAATTGACTAAGGCCTTATCTAAGTTTTCATCGTATGGCAAGGCTGCAGCAGTCAAGGCCGTGGGCTCCTCGCCTGGGCCTGCTTCATGTTCTGACATACAACAAATATGGTCACTGTCTAGCTCATCCTGTTCGACTGACACGACATCCCATTCATCAGGCAGCTGGAGGTTATCCACAAAATTCACCATGTTGAGGTCACCCTTCCTTCGCGGACATTCCTTAGCAAAATGCGAAGGATCACCGCAAATATAACATTTGCACTTGGCCTCCCGTTTGCCTTTATCCTTGTTGCGGATGACTTTCACATGTGTGTGATGTGGTTTTCCTTTATAGGTTTTGGCCTTTCATAGGTCGTACTTCTTGCTTTGATAGTATCCTGGAAGGGACACTTCCTTACAAAACGTAAGGTCTTTGAGACTTCTTTGCACAGCAGCTCGTCTACACATTTTGGCAAGGTAGTTGTGTATGAAGTAGATACGGACAGGGACACCAATGGTATTTGTAGGATACTTAAGCCGGAAGGCTTCTTCAAAATCCTTACTGATCATCATTGGCAGTTTTCTGAACAGTTTCTCTGAAAGCTCGGGGCTTTGCCACATGCGTCCTGTTTTAGCCGTTATACGCAAGTAGGCTGTGAGAAAGGTGAAGATATCCTTCATGTTATCACAGGATAATCTTTCCAGGTCCTAGTAGGCACGATTTTGTTCTTTTATAGTGCCTCCATATAGGTCTTCGCCAAGAAACATTTTGCGGACTGTTGTGATGATGTTTTGCGTTTCATCTGCACCATCGATCACATTCTGATAGTCTGCTTCGAACTGCATCCGCCAGGCCATCCAGATGCATTTCTGATCTTCTCCGAGTAAATTCTTAACAAACTGGACCTTGTCAATATTGGAGTCGAATGAGCAGCTATTGACCAGGTTGAGGGTTACAGATTCCCATCTTGTTATTACGTCTGGATATTGACCAATATTAGAAGGGAGGACTAGCATAGCTCCGTGGTTGGTATGGGCCGAGGGTAGGTTCCAGAACGACTTATATGGTTTAAATGGGCCTTTATATGGAGGCAGTACATCTCGATACAGGGCTGAGCCTTGTGGGATGCCTGCACTTGCAGCTTGGGCTGGAGGATATCCTACGGGTCCCATATAGACTTCCTGTGGAGGTCTGGAACTGTTTGGCCTTCGTTGTTGGTCCACTGTAGTGGATAGAGAGCTGAGGGCTTTGTCCTTCTGGAGGAATTTCTCCTCCCATTTCTTCAGTGCTGGGTATTCAAAGGCAGCTACCAACGTTTCCACCAGTTTATCTTCTGTTTCATTGCCTGTTGTGGCCACGAATGCTACTTCCTCTGTGTTTGTACTGCTCTGTGTTGTTCCTGCTATGTGGTAGTCTGTGCTATTTAGGGTTAGTTCTGCTGTGGAAGCAGAAGATTCTTCGCTCTTGCAGGTCGAGTGTTGTAGCAGTTGGTCAGCAGCTTGGACAATATCAGCAGTTTGCTGTATAGCTTGATTCCAGTCAGTTGTGTCAACCGATGCGGTAGAGGAGCTGGAACTGGAAGCAGAATCGGAATCAGATACTCCCCCACCCTCCCCCAAAAGAGCGAATGGGTTGTCACAAGCCATTAGCGAAAGGTAATCCGTGGGAGGACTGGGAGGTGAGGCAGGTTGGGCCTGCAAAGTAAAGCAGCAGTCCGAAGGGTCAACATAAGGGTCAGGATCGTTGACAGGATCCATCGTCCAACCAGTGGGTTGGATAGGCCCAGGTGTGGGCTGTCGGGCCTAAGAAGGGGCGGAGTAACGGACTCGGTAGTCATAACCATTGAGGTTGGGCTCGCCTAAGGAGTCCCATTCAGGGCCAGTGTAGCGGGACGGAGTCCACACGATAGTGGGTTCAGGATCGGGCTGCCAAGTAAGTTGGAGATTGGGCAGCTGAACCCATATGAGAGCGAGATCCTGGAATTCAGCTTCAGGATCTTGGGCATCATCGGTGTCGGATGGGTCACGGGCTAAGGGAGTAGGGGTGTCGCGATAACTAGCAAATCGCATAGAGACAGAGCCATCCAGATTGGTCCTTGCCTGGAAATCCTGGGGACTTTAGGCTGCTCCCCGAATTGTGCTGGGTTGTAAGTGCCATTGCTGCCCATATAACTCATGAACGGAGCGGAGGGTGCCGGGCATAGCCTGAATCCCGCGACTAACAAGATAATCCATGACACCATCAACTTGGTAACCGAAGCCGGTTACACTGGTATTGGTGATGCGGCCGACAAGGCCTCTGGTAATGAGCAGATTACTTTCGCCAGCTTGCTAGTCTCCGTAGCCACAAGTCATCACGGTGACCTGGATATGATTATAGAAATCATGTATGGAGGTCATGATATCCGGAGTGATATACACCATTTGCGGTCCTCGAGAGAGGTTGGCTTCCATGGTGCCAATTATGGCGAGATCGCCTGTCCATCGGGTATCACGAAAAATAATTAGGGCCATGACACCTGTGTCACGCCTGTGTAAGGTGGCGATATGAACCATCATCATTCCCATATGGATATGCTGGAAACCTTCCCTGCGAAGGCGGTCGTAGCTATCTTCCTGGATAAAGCGCATGTCTCGTCCTTCATTGACCACGAGGACCCGTTCCTCGCTATAGTGTTGATACACCCGATGTTGGGGGTCTGACCCATGTGTAGTATAGAGAACTGTTGGGGCAAGCATAGCCCGTCTGCGAGCACTAAGTTCCAGTTCGGTATTCAGGTCGACGCGGCTTTCCAACGCGTTGCTGAATTGGTTGGAACTACAGGCCGCGGGAATGATTCTTCTGACGGCCCTCTGGGCCTCATACAGCCTACGCTGTCTTGTCCGATAACCTCGGATCTGATCTTCAAACTGGGCTGGGCACCCAGTTGTCTGTCCGTCTATCCTTCGAGATGTGCCCACAACAGGGGGCCTTTGTTGGACAGTCTCTGTCCTGGTACATGTGCCGCTCATGTTGAGCTGGAAGCACCGTCCTGGTTTCTGGCTTTAAAGTTCGGAAGAGTGAAAGGAGATGGGAGTGTAGGATCCCTCTGTTTATATGAATCCCACTCGTGATAGTCGTAAGACTTGGGCAGATCACCACGCCGAAGCTTGGGGGGTGGTTGATCAGAAACGTGAAAATGTTTGAGCTGATCAGAAAGCTTTCCGCATCACCACTGTTGTCTTCGTTTTGGTTGAAGATACTGCAGATGATGGTGTCTTTTTTGTAACAGTTGCAGACTGAATTTTCTTAGTGACACTAGCTGCTTTCACCGGCGAAGTGAGCTTATTGTTTTTCTGTTTCTTCTCATAAACTTTCTTGGCCACTTCCATAGAGAGAAAACCAGATTCCATCAACCTGCAATTACAGTCAGATGCAGCAACGTTTAAAAATGCACCCTAATACACGCAAAATATAAGTATCAAGATCATAAAGCAGACAATAGTTCTGAAGGGATGAACATCACCATTGCACTCCCAATAGCCCACATGGATTGGATTGCTAAAATCAATCAGACCAAGTCAAACTACATGACATGATCTGTATACTTGTTTTTGATTGGCCTAAAAACTAACTAGATGGGCGATCTTTAGAAAGATAGTCAAATTTCAAATCCAAAAAGCAGAGTCAACATTCACAACAGTCTCATCTGATCGCTCATAAACCAGTATCATACCTTTTCACTTTATTGAAAGTCTAAACTGTTGAATGTTTTTAGGAGGCCGCACTGCAATACATTATAGAAGAAAAGGGGTTGTGATTAGCCAGAGAATTAAACTGCTCATCTGCTACACTATACAAATAACCATACCCAAACTTTCAGTGGTGTAGCAGATGATGGAGCAGAGATAAAACCTGGGGGCGATGAACCCAAGAGCAAAGTCAACTTCTTTTCAGAGAACTGAACAGTTCCAGATACCATGTATGATAAACAAAACAAGAATAACATTTGAGACAATGATATATGCATTCCTCCCATGACCGTTATGAGATGATCATGAACAGCTGTATTTCCCCTTTCTGAACCTACCACTATTTTTGAGAAAAAAGAAGCTGTGATTGCTTTTAGACAAACGCCATATTTTGTGTCAAATTCATGGGAATTCATTAAAAAAAATGGCTCAAACGTCCAACATGAAAATAGCACATTGTGACCTTTATTAAAGATACCTGGATATAAAGAAGCCATGTCCTAGAAATAATCTGTGAATTTATGCCAATAAAACTACAATTCAGGGAGCAAACCCTTTTACTATAATCTAATATAAACAACTACAAGAAATAAGACAGTGATGTTGTTTTAATACATTATCAAAGAAATCTTTGTGTTAGCGTTGGCAAAAGCAACAGATTCTACACAAGTCATCATATGGTTACATTGCAGGCACCATAAGTTGTCCACAATCTTCTCATATGGTCTACACATCCTCAACAACCAAACATCAAATGAGAGGCTGAATAGGGAATTAGAACCATTAATACTTGTTGGGCACATTAAAAATAGGAAAAATCTAAACCAAAAATAAGGTGACCAAATATGTACACACTTGTGCAGTATATTTATGGTTCTAAGCTGACATTTACGACATTTCTATTTTGTATCAAGATCCATTTAGCTGATTTTATGCATCGATGCTCGGCATCCTTCTATGTGATGGCTAGCCTTTTGCAAACTCTTGTTTACAACCTTGCACCGTACAATTCCTATGTAAAATGTGAAACATATGTGCATGGGCAGAAAAATCATGCAAACATTGTGCTATCTGCTTACCAAGAGGCACGCCTTTATGTCTACTGTTGAGAATATAACCTATCCAATGCCTTCCATATCCACTTCGTATAAAAAAACTCTCAAGTAAATTTAGTTAGGGTGGTTTGACCACTCTCTTTATCATCAAAGCTCAAACAATTCCATCATTTGTTAAGCCAGCATGATAAATTCAAATAACTATAGATTCAGAGTTTGGAAGATCATGGTGCCCTCATTAAAGGTACAAAGAGGGTCAAGGAAGGCATTGTAGGTGATAAGCAGGTCCTTCTTAGCTAACAACAAACTTCTTTCCCAATTTCCAGGACCGAGATTTTGGTGTGATAACAAAGGGACTGGACCCTAAAGAAGGTTCATCACCAAAAAAAAAGACAGAATGTCTCACCAGAATTGTGCCATTTCACTATCCGGAATCTGCTCATACAGAGTCTCATAAAATATCCTTAATGGGTCTCTCTGCAATAATAGAAGGCAACAAACATCTTGCTTAAAAAATCAGGAAAATCAGAAGGAAAAAACCTAAACAAATCAACCAAACTACATTACCTCCTCAGGAGGATCTCTCTTCTGTCCAGGAAAATCATAAACCTTCCTCTCCCTCTTCTTCACATTCTGCTCAGCGGCCACAGACGCCTTTGTCTTCTTACTATCTTCCTCTTTTTTTACTTTCTTCTTGTTCAATTCCTTTATCTCAAACCAATCCGCAAAATAGTACAAAACCACACCCATCAATCAAATAACTCCATTCTTCTATCTAAATTAAAAACAATAAAATAAAATAATCCTAAAATCTTACACTTCAATCACATCTTTTTCACCATTTCAGTACCAGAGAAATTAAAAGATTTGCTTCCACGCACTACTTCTGTCTGTCAGCAAGCCACAGGGACTGAACAAAAATTATAAAACCTACACCTTTATGAAATGCAAGACCAAAAATTTTAACTTTTAGAAAAGGAACACACGTAATAAAGAAAAAAAAAAACCAAATCACCTTATCAGTCTTGGAAGCAGGGGTCTTTTTGAAGATGGGTTTATGATCATCATCATCGCTATTGGCTTCTTCTTACTTCACTTTAGCTACTGGTTTAGAGCTAGAACCAGAAGAACCCTTGCCCTTTCCTTTAATGGGTTCATCAAAATCGTCATCTTGGGGCTCTTCTTTCTTAAATTTGGTAACTTTAGACCCAGTTTTTGTAGCTAAAGAACCAGCATTTGTTGGGTTCTTTTTCCGGGCTTGGAGTAGGGCACTCAAGCTCTTATCTTCCACTTTTCCTTCTCCTCCTTGTTCTTTCTTTACTACGTCTTCTTTCTTCACGGGTTTTGAATCCTCTGATGGCATCTATTTAGAGAAAACCTGGAGAAGATACGGAGACAGCTTCTATGGAGGTTGAGAGTTCTGTAAAATCCTTGTGTTCTGGGAATTCAGGACTGGGGTGAGGGGAAAGAGCTGTTTCAGGGGTAGCCTACACGATGTCGTATTGATTAGTAGTAGCAGTTGCGGATCTTGATGCGACGGCGTCGTTCCCTTGAATCTTTTGATATTCAAGTTTCAATATAGGAAATACTAGATAATCGGCCCATATTATTTCGAGCGTAGATAATTTTTTTAATGTTAAAACAAATGTCCAGCGTTGCTAATGTTTTTTATTGATTTTTTTTCTTAGGTGTTAATCTAATATGATTGATAGGTAAAATATATTTTGATAAAAAAAATATTTCGGATAACATTTAAAAAAATAATAATTTTGAGACGATTATATATTGAATTAACTCAAGTTATCTTGAATTAATTGATAAATTTATAATTCTAGTTATGAAATTATAATAACCCTATAAAAATAAATTATAAATTTAATTCATAATCAATCCAGTGATTAAATATAAAATTAAAAAAATTAATATAAAAAAACTCAAGTTAAATATTAAAACATGAAATTAAAAAACAAATAATTAAAAAAATATAAAAAATAATCCAAGTCAACTTGGATTAACCCACCAAACATGTAATTTATATCATGAGATCGAGATAATCTCATAAGAAAACAAAAAAATAATTCTAATTAACCCAAGTTGTCCTTGACTAGGGTAATAAAATTGAGATAACCTCTTAAAAAACAAATCGAAACAAATCATAAGCTTAATCTCACAAATTAAATATTGAAATAAAAAATAAAAAATACCATTAAAAGAAACAGTGATTTACGGGTTGATGTAAAATAAAAATACCACATCTTTTCTGTTAATCTTAGTATAAAGTTTTATTTTATTTTATTTTTTGTTTTAATAGGTAGAGTTTGTTTTTACTTAGAGTACATGTCTCCCCATGTCCGTGTATATTTATATAGAAAAAATTCCACTTTTTTAGATGAAACCATCTTAATTTTAAATAAAGTGTTTTATTTTATTTACTTTATTTTTTTAAAAAATTAGAATATCCATGTTTTATGATAGTATTTGGTTTTTATTTTGTTACATAAGAGACAAAAACAATTGAATAAAAATAACATATTTTTATGTACCTTTTGTTTCAAAATATAAAAACTTATTTTAAATTATCCGAAAATATGTTGATATCTATTTAATTAAATATATTTATATTTATTTTATATCTGTATTTTTATCCTCAAACAGTAACCACTACTATCCTTTGAAAAATTAGCTCCGTCTTTGCATCACACGTGGACCTCAGTGTATCATTTTTCCGGAGATCCATGGGAGGCTTGTCTTTCAAATTTTTATTGCCTTCGTTGAAGTTACCACCTCAAAAAGTATTTAATAACTGAAGTAAATATTTTTTAAAAATTTTTTATTTAAAAATATATCAAAAAATATATTTTTTAATACAAAATATATATAAAAAATTAAAAATTAAAAAAAATCAATAATTTTAAAAAACATAATTAGATGGTAATGACAAAGAAGTCCTGTTGGAATATATTCCTTCTCTTTCCTTATTTCTGTACCTCTATATTCAAGTAATAAAAGTTATTAAATAACTGTTTTGGTATCAATACCAGCTAAGTGGGCATGAGTCCAAAAGAAATATGGTCGGTTGAGGATCGAATCGAAACCCCAGAATTTATGCTAAAGCAGACACTCAAAACCCTCCATCCTCCTATATAATTATAAGCCCCTTCATAAGAGAAGTAACCTCGAGAAATATAGGGCTAGGGAAGCTACTTCCGAGAGGAAAAGATGGCTTGGCTGTTGAAACATACAAGGGGGCCTGCATGGAAGCAAGAGTGGACACAGCGTACTCTAGCCTCCTTGTCTCTACCTCCTTTCCCCTTAGTTGCTATTTTCTTTATAATTATTCTCCTTCTGTCTGTATCATCATTTATGAGCTACAAGAACCTGATGCGGCACGCACTGATCAACTTCAAGTTGCTACTCTTGTTCTTGCCTGTGCTCTTGATATTTTTGGCTATGTTTGCGTCTAAGGTTGAGACCTTCATGTTTCCCAACACAAAAGCACAGTATGGCTCGGCGGATAATAGGAGTTCGAACTTGCCTTGGGGATTGGCGGTGTTGGTGGTGGTGCTTCTGGTGATGGTAAATTACAGGTCTTCTTTTCAGTCCATGTGGTCTCCAATTGTATGGAGGTCCGTTTAGTCGTCAGCTATGTGCATCATCTTTGAATATGTTGAAATCTTCTATGGTTTTACCACTGTACTTGTAAAATTCTAGTGAAAACTTAGTTTGTTTTGTCATTTTATAGATATCTGGCAAAACAGATTTTTCAGTTTTAGATATTATATATTCACTTCAGCAGATAACAAAATGGTAGAATCCTGTTTCAGAGTTTCAGTACAGGATAATGGCAAAAGAGTCATGAGGAGCCTAGGTATTTGTTGTAATTGAAAGACATCACAAATGCCAACTAAATCCAGCATTGCAACCTATGCTAACTTACACTGCACAATAAGGTCGAAGAAAAGAATGGCTTCCCAAAGGTCTGGCAACAACTTAACTTACATCAGATCGACTGGGATACAGAAAAGAAAATTATACAGAGCCAAACATCAGAGCTGAATGAAAAACTGCATGGAGAAGCTGCAACTTTGTTAAGCTGAAAGGTTAAAGAATGGCGTGAAAGGTGTCATTTAGACAGGAGTAGATGGGACCTTCACTTTAGGAATTTTGAAGGAAGAAGAGAATAATCTTGGAGCTTCAAAAACAGAAACATCCATCCTTTTCTTCTTCAAGCTTCTGATACTCTGAAATCAAAAACGGTTTGAAGTACAATTAGCTTACAGGATCAAGACAAAATGTCTAGTATTTTGAGGTTCGAATGGTTATGCTGTGGGCAAATCACAAAGAATGATGTAGATTAACATGCAACTTTTGACTATCTATTTAAGAGCCTCAAGGCTACATGACAACATGAATGAACAAGAAGCAAATTTGATATTCGGGCATTTTTTAAGCGATGACTGGTGGTAATCAGATTGTTTTTTCCGCTCTAAAGATGCATATACAATGGTCTTCCAACAGATAGGGTTTTCTAAAAGCTGGTATCTATTTTTGTTCTTTCATACGTAAGAGGAAAAAGATTATACTAGACCTCCAATGATGTACATACCAAGTCAGTCATCATCTCATACCAAAATCTAACTACATATAATGCATTATTAATTCTTTAATACCTTTTCAGCATCCTTGGAAGGAACAGCGGATTGCAATACTTTCCTGTCAACAAGGTTACAATCTCTGCCACAGCTTTTGACTCCCGAAGTGAAAGTTCTAACTGGTGCACTACAAGGTTTCATTACAGTTGTAATTTGGGCAGTTCTTAACTTTCTTAACAATTCCAACTCCCGGGAGAGTTTAGAAGTTTCTTCCTTCCATTTCTTTGTGTCAGCTTCCATCTTGGCCACCTTAGCATTCAATCTTTGAATAATTTCATTCTTCTCATCATTTGAGGATTGGAGCAACTCTGCAGTGGCAAGAACTTCTGCTATCTTCTCATTTGCCTTCTCAACTTCAGCTTCTTTAATCCTTAATTTATTGGTGAGATTGCTTTCTAGAATATCATATTGATTCCACACAAAGTTTTTCCCTTTCTGGAGAGCAGATGCTTCAGAATTCTTTTCAAAAACAAGCTTCTGGTTCTCAAGCTTTAGCATTTCTACTTCGGCTTCCAACTTTTTAGCTTCACCAGACTTTAAATCACTATGCCCGGGACCCTTTCCATTGGCAGTTTCTTTAGAATTTTCCTGATATATATCAAGCAGAGAATTAAAAATCTTACGATGGTATTTAAGGAAAAGTCCCTAAGAACCAAAATATGAAATGGAACATACTTTTAGGCTCTGAGAGAGGTAGCCAAACAATGCTTGGAAATCTGCCAATTCATCTTCTGTTTGCTCTGCAATCACAAACACCAATCAAATAAAGCAGACTTAAAACATGTAGAGTCATTACAAAGCCCTCCACGAACAAGTGCATTCCCAACAACATAATCTATGTGAAACTCACCACATATCAACACCTAAGTAAAGACTAATAAATCTGAATCAAGATAGTCACACAGAAAAGTTGGAAAGGATGAAATGTGTGAAGTGATTTTATATGCAATTCTCATAAAACTTTTAAAAAACCACCTGTAGTCAAAGGAGTATCACTCCTATGCCAACAAGATATCTTAAGTACAACAGTGTCTTACTATATTCTATTACCCCTTCTGTTCATGCCATCATTAAAATCATAAAAAGCATTCCCTTCACATTACAGCATGGAAAAAAGATTGAATGATTTAGCCCCAACTTACTTCATCTCATCTTAAAAAATCTTGCAACAGATTCTAAAATTCTCAATTTTTTTCCATTTATGTTATATAATTCAAACAAAAAATGCATAAAAACACTTGAAAAAAAAAAAAACAAATCACCTAATATCAGAATGCATTCCATATATATATATATATATAGACAATCTTTAATCATTCAGCCTCTATTAGTATTACAATGAAATCAGAACTTGCAGCAGATACTTAAATCCTCAAGATTCCCATTATTTTCATATTAATGATGTACAAACCAAGATAAGAATGCATAAAACCCTTTAAAAAGTCACTGACCAAATTTCAATTTGTGAAGAGAAACCTCTCTCTGCTTCAATCCCAACATCAAATCACCTTTAGCAGCCTCAAGCAAACACGCCATGTCTTTCTCCATCAAACCCCCCTTAATCTACGCAGGACATCACAAAAGCCTCAACTTTCAAAACCCTAATTTTAAAATCCAAAAAGAACCAAACTTTACACAAAAAATTAAACTTGCCTGCAAAATATGATCATCATAGAGACGAATATCAGAAACCCATCTATCATGTTGCGTTTTTATGCGATCTTCAAGGATTTTCCTCTCTTTTAAAAGAGTTTCGAGCTGTTCTTGTTGGTTCTTTAGTAATTTTACCAGCCCGCCAAACACTTTATCCCATTTTTCACGATCTGAAGTTACCACTTGAGTGCGCTTTGAAGTACCCATTTTTGAATCGAATTGTTAAATAAGAAGAAAGAAGGAGAAGAAGAGGAAGATTTTTTTTTTGAATTGAAAGAGAATGATTGAGATTTTAGGGCTTTCACTGTTTCAGAGCGGATTCGACCGTTGTAAATTCAAAAGAGGGTTTCCTAAAGTGGTATCTGTGCGTAGTTAAAAGGATAAGGAAATTGGGCTTTTCCTGGCTATGGTGATTTTGCGCTTATTGGGCCTGAACTGTCTCTGCTTTTTCAATTAAAAACCATTGATGTAATTGGGTTTTCATTCCCTTTTTGACTAATGTGATGGATCTAATTGGGCTATTTACTTCAGTAGGACAATGCTAAATTCATTGGCCAGCACCGTTTTTTACCGAAAAAGGGGAGTACCAATTTAATGCAATTGCAATTTTTTTAGATTTTTTTTTTCAGATTTTCATCTTCATCTAATTTATAAACGAGATAGCATCCCCGCGTGTTATTACAAGCTTATAAAATAAATATATTTAATAGTGTTATAATTGTAAATCAGTGTTAGATAAGTAATAAAAACTAAAGGTATGATGGAGCCAATATTTCATGGTGGAAAAAAAAAAATTGTTTTAGTGATAAAAAATTTAGAGACTGGACAAGATGATTTGTAGCAATCCACAGTATTTTATGAGAAAAGATACAATGCTTTCGCCACATGATTTAACTTTTATGTTAATAAAAAGTAAAAAAAAATTACAAAGCTAAATTCTCTGCCAACTTAAAATCATAAAAAAAAATTGGGAAAACACTGCAACAATTCACGGTGTTTTAAAGAAAAAAATTATAAAGTTAAATTTTCAATCAACTTAATATTAAAAAAATCAAATAGACAGAGATAATTTTTGAAAAAATTAAATTAAAAAAAAACACAAAATAAACAAGGACAAAAACCCTTACTGGAAACACTGTAGCAATTCACAGTGTTTTGTGAAGAAAGCTACAGTGTTTCCCCGCGTGATTTAGCCTTATTTGTAATGACTTATAATTATAATTCTCAATCAGCTCAATATTAAAAAAATAAAATTGACAAAGACAACTTTGAAAAAATCACAAGAAAAAAAAACTATGTGGAGAGACACTGTGGTAATACACAATGTTTTGTGAGAAAAGCTATAGTGTTTTCCTCATATAATTAAGTTTTGTTACAAAGTTAAATTATAACCAGCAAAGTATTAAAAAAAAGACATCGACAAAGATAATTTTAAAAAAAATATTACAAAAAAAACACAAAAGAAACTGGAAAAAACCATGTGAGGAAAAACTGTATCAATCCATAGTGTTTTGTGAGGAAAGTTATAGTATTTTTCTCACATTATTTAACCTTACTTGTATTTACTTGTAATTGTAATCCTTAACCAATTAATATTAAAAAAATAAAATTGACAAAGATAATTTTAGAAAAAAACATAAAAAAACAAAACAAAAACTACGTGGGAAAAGATATTGTAGCAATCCATAGTAATTTGCGAGGAAAGCTACAGTGCTTCCCTCACATATTATAATTATAATTCTTAACCAGCTCAATATTAAAAAAAATTAAAAAATAATTTTGGAGAAAATAATAAAAAAAACAAAAACAAAAAAAAAATTCATGTGGAGAAACATTGCAGTAATTAATAATGTTTTAAAGAAAAAAATTACAAAACTAAATTCTCAATCAACTCAATGTTAAAAAATAAAATCAACAAATATAATTTTAAAAAATAAAAAAATAAAATAGAAAAATCTCGTGGGAAAACACCGTAGCAATCCACAGTATTTCAAAAGAAAAAAATTACAAAGTGAAATTTTTAACTAGCAATATTATAAAAATAAAATTGATAAAGATAATTTTAGAAAAAAAATAAAAAAAAATAAAGTGCAAAAAAAAGTAAAAAAAGGAAAAGAAAAGATGACAAAAAAGTAAAAAAAAAATACATTGTAAATTGCTGTTGTAATCCACAGTGCTTTGAGTGTGGATAAACAGTAAAATCCCCACACTTTTTAGCTTGTTACTTCATGTATTTGTAACAGTTATTTTATTGCATTAATGAAGAAATACTCTTATCATTTTAGATCTTTTCTAAAAAAAATTATAATTTTTTCTAAATTTTTATGCAATCATGTACATTAAAAAAAACATGAGCCTCACATCACACCATAAGTTCATGATTTATATATTTTAAAAAAAAAAAATCTTGATGGATACTTCAGTAGGACAATGCTAAATTCATTGGAGATTTTCTAAGGAATTGATAGAGGAAAATCCCTGACAAATTTTTCACTTGTCCATTTTGGAATAAATGACACAGATGACAAATTTTTCACTTGTCCATTTTTCACTTGTCATGCGAGTAGAGAAATGGTGTGGTGGTTTTCACTTCTTGCTTAAAAATAAAATAAAATTGATATCATTTCCAATTGAAGTCTCTAAGACAACGGAGATTATGCCAATTATTATCCTTTCTCTAGGGAAGGATAAACTTTGGAATGACAAGTTAATACATGAAACTTCCCACGTCATCACCAGATCTTACAAGATTTTGACTAAAGTAATCTAGTTAGATTCTAAATTTATTTTTATTAAATTATTAATTTAAGTTTTATAAGTTTTAAAATCATTAAAAACTTATATAATTATTAACCTCAAAACTTGTAGAATTAATTAAAATGTTTGAAAATTAACTCAGATAACCACCTTAAAAAAAAAATTTCTCCGCAAGCCAACATTTTTTACCTTCTATATTTAACATGCCAAACATGAAAAAAGCATGTTCTTTTCACTAGTTAATGTTTACAGAGGTAGTGTAGGTTTCTTCGAGCAGATCCTCGTCACTTCCTAGGCCTCCTTCTTCCCTTTATATATGCTTGTATCATCTTAATTAATTATTAATAATAAATTAAAATCCATCAATGTTTTACTGAGCAAGTTTATAGTAAGATAATAAATTGTTTTTTTTTTCTAGGCTTTTATGGGTTTTTTTTAACTTTTTTCTTTGTGTTTTTTCCTTTTAATAAATTTTTTTTGTTTAATTTAGTTTGTTAATGTTAATTTTTTTATTTAGTTATCAGATTTTCATGACACGGATCTTGGGTTTGACAGGTTGACCTGAGTTGACGAGTTAACCTGAATTTTTTTTTTTTTTTTTATTTTTAATTAATAACATATACTAAAATTGTTCGATGTTTCACCGTGCGATCCAACCGTGGAAACGCTAAATGTGTTTTTTTAATTTTTTTCTGTTTTATTTATTTTATTTTATTTGCTTTTTATGCCTTTATGGGATTTTTTTGCCTTTTTTCTTTGTTTTTTTTCTTTTAATGAATTTTTTTTGTTTAATTTAGTTTGTTAATGTTAATTTTTTTTAGTTATCAGACTTTCATGACACGGATCCGGGATTTGACGGATTAACCTTATTTGACGAGTTAACCCAGATTTTTTTTTGTTTTTTTTAAATTTGACGAGTTTAACCCGGAATTATTTTTTTTGCTTTTTTTAAAGTTTGACGAGTTAACCCGGAATTTGTTTTTTGCTTTTTTTCTTTTTAATTAATTTTTTTCATTTAATTTAGTTTTTTAATGTTAAATTTTTTTCTATTTAATTATCAGACTTTCATGACACGTATCCCGGGCTTGACAGGTTAACCTGTTATTTTTTTTTCTATTTAGTTATCAAACTTTCCTGACGCGAATCCCAAGTTTGACGGGTTAACCTAATTTGAAGAGTTAACCCAATTAATTCAGATTTTTTTATTTTTCTTCATTAGTTTTTTTTCTTCATGTTGGTTTTTTTTTCTTTGTTTTTTTAATTAATCTATTTAATTATCATATTTTTATGACACGACCTTGCATCCAGACCCACATTCAAGTCTCTTGGGTTTGGTGTTGTAGCCAAACTCACTTAAACTTGAGTCATGTAAGCTTAATATTATTATTAATATTATAAATATTACTCTTGGGTCAAGCGTTGCAGCTAAACCAAAAGCTCTTAGGCATATCTTTGCAAAAAAACATAACACTTTTAGATCTTAACCTTTTTTGATATTTTTTATGCAAGAAAAAAAAATTTAACCCATGGTGTGTGCTTTTTTTTTTTTCTCTCCTTTTTTTTTTAAGTCTTTTACTGTGGATTGCACAGTATAGTCCACGGTGAAAAATGTGATGCCTTTAGGTTTTTTTTGTATTTTTTAATTAATTTTTTGTAAATTTAGTTTCTTAATATTAAATTTTTTCTATTTAATTATCAGAATTTCATGATATGGATCCCAGGTTTGACGAGTTAATTCAGTTAATTCAGATTTTTTTTCTTTTTTTTCATTAGTTTTTTTTTTCTTCCCGGACGCTTTTTTTCTCTTTGCTTTTTCCTTTTTAATTATTTTTTTTTTAAATTTATTTCATTAATAATAAATCTTTTTTCTATTTAATTATCACACTTTCATAACACGAATTTCAGGTTTGACGGGTTAACCTAATTTGACGGGTTAACTCGGTTGATTCATATTTTTTTTCTTTTTCCGCGTTAGTTTTGTTTTTTTCAATTTCATCTTTTAATATTGTATGCAGTCCACAGTAAAAAAGCTGGAGCCTTTGATTTTTTTTTCTTTTTTTTTTATGCCTTTCACGGTGGACTGCACAGTGCAGTCCACGGTGAAAAGGCTGATGTTTTTTTTTAATTAATTTTTTTATTTAGTTTGTTGATATTAATTTTTTTCTATTTAGTTATCAGACTTTCATGACACAGGTCTCAGGTCGTATAAACCCAGTTAATTTAGATTTTTTTTCTTTTTCTTCATTAGTTTTTTTCTTCTTATAAGTTTTTTTTCTTTTATCGTTTCTTTTTATTTAATATTTTTTTTATTTAATTTAGTTCATCAATATTAAATTTTTTTCTATTTAGTTATCGACTGATGCTTTTAGTTTTTTTTTTTGCTTTTTTGCTATTTTTATGCCTTTGGCTGTGGAAAGCATGCTGTAGTATACAGTGAAAAGACTGATACCTTTTTATTTGTTTTTTTTCTTTTTAATTAATTTTTTTTGTTTAATTTAGTTTGTTAATGTTTAATTTTTTTCTATTTAGTTATCAAACTTTCATGACACGGATCCCGGGTTTGACGAGTTAGCCCGATTAATTTTGTGTTAACCCATCAATTTTTTTTTTCTATTTAGTTATCAAACTTTCACGACATGATTCCAAGGTTTGACGGGTTAACCTGGTTTGAAGGGTTATCCCAGTTAATTCAAAAAAAAAAATTTGTCATTAATTTTTTTCTTCCTTTTGGTTTTTTTTTCTTTTTAATTAATCTATTTAATTATCATACTTTTATAACACGACCTTGCAGCCAGACCCACATCCAAGATTATTGGGTCTGGTATTGCAGTCAGACCCACTTAAACTTGGGTTATGCAAGTTTAATGTTATTATTGATATTATAAATATTACTTTTGGGTTAGACATTGCAGTCATACTCAAAACTCTTGGGTATAACTTTGCAAAAAAATTTAATACTTTTAAATTTTAATTTTTTTTAATATTTTTTATGCAAAAACTATTGACCCACAACATCTCGCGTTTCGTGTTACTCTATTTTGGATCCCTTTTCATCTGTTATATTACCAAGGTTTACATTCTTTGTGTTCCCTCTCAGCTGGTATGGACGTGTTTTTGCTTTCATTTTGCTTGTTTTCCTTTAAATTCTCCAAACTTTATTTATCGGACATACATAAATAATAATAATTATTATTATAATAATAAAATATTTTTTAAATATTTTTAAATATTGCATTTATAGTTTTGACCATTATTTCACTCAAACCAATAAGGGTTATTTTTTGGATAGTGAATAGGTTATGAATAATAGATAGATTTTGAATATTATCAAATTCAATCAAAAACTCATTGGAATTTAACCTAAAATTATATATTTATATTGTATAGATATATTTATTATTTTTAATTAAATAAAAAGTAATAATTAGAAAATAAATACTTGAAACTCAATAAATAATTGTATAAATTCTTTATTTAATGAATATTAGATAGAATATAAATATTAAAAAAATTCAATATAAGAATTTTACTGAATACTTCCAAAAAAAAAAAAGAAAGATAGGCCACCTAACTCACCTTAATTGTGATACCTTACCAAATAAAGAAAATCTCAAAGCACACACATTCTTCATTACTCCATGGTCAATTAGATCAATCCTTAATTCCACCTGTTCTTTTTAAATAAAGATATTACCCCACACGTACCATCCACATGCTTAGTTGGTTTAATGTTTGTTATGCTAATCCGTAATCCAACCTTATTTTTAAATAAAATATTATGAAATTGTCAGATTAATTTTTTCAGAAAATCATCTGATGCATTCATACGATTTATTTTATAAATCAATCCGATACGGCAGACCGGTTTATCACCCACCTGGAAAATGCCATTTTTTCGGTGCACACGAAAAACCAGCTCCGTTAACAAACCACGTTCAAAAAAGAGGCCATCCACCGTGACCACATAAATTCAAAGTGGGCTTGCCACCATAATCATCCATTATAATGGTTGTTGAGCAGCCTATCCCATTACTGCAGCAAAAATATAAAGTAGCAGCCCCATGTCCATCTTCTTCTTCTTACCAAACTCTCCTCATCTCCACGTGTTCTAACATAACTCGCATTGATCAGCACTCCTTGCTGCTGTTCCTGTCCCTTCCCACAGCTGATCTTGATCACAGCCTTCTCCCGTGTACCTCCTCCATAGACATCAACGATCCACGGATCTAGCATTTATTACTACATCAACAACAAAACTACTTAATTATACGTGATCACTTCACTCTCCCGTAACTGATACGCCGCATCAAAATTAGGAGCGCAGAGAGAGAGAGAGAGAGGAGAGAGTGATAGCAAGAGGAATAAAATGAAGGCAACGAAGAGGCCAGTCCAGGCAGTGGCGACATGGGTAAGGAAGCAACCACCGAAGATCAAGGTGTTCTTAGCGGTGGTTTCAGGGTTGGCAGCGTTGGTTTTTCTCAGAATGGTTGTTCATGATCATGACAACCTCTTCGTTGCTGCTGAGGCTGTTCATTCTATTGGAATCTCTGTTCTTATTTACAAGCTCATGAAGGAGAAGACTTGTGCCGGTAATGGATATGATGCATCTCTCTCTTTCTTTTATGATTATCTCAAATTTATTTATTTTATTCCGCTGATTTAATTTTCTAAGCAATTGCTTGTGAAATGCAATTGGGTTTTTTTTTTTTTTTGTGATGTTAAAGGGTGTGAGTTTAGTCATTTTAGTTCTATTTGTGGTTGTAAAGTGTAAAAGGTTTGGTTTTTTGAGATTACTTTTATTGAAGACTGTCGAGTCTTTTTGCAGGTTATTTCAAGCTGAAAAGCTCAGACCATAAAAAATGATCCAAAGATTTTTGGATGATGTTAGGGTTTTGGTCCAATCGTCATGGGGTTTATGTCAATCTTACATCATGGTTTTACCAGGGTTTCTTTTTGTTTTCTGTATATGGTGTCTAATCTTTTCATACGGGGAAATCTGTTGGTGTCAAGAAATTGTGTTGAGGGGTTAGGGTCTAATGTGCTAATTGAGGATAAGCAGTTTTTATTGAATAAAGCAAGATCAGATTTCTTTGTATAATGTATAGATAATTGCTCGGTAGATGCTACTATCTGTCTCGTTAGTGCAATAGTTTTCAATATCGATCATGTAACCCATTGCGATTAAGCGCATGTTCTACATTCTGTCTCTGTGTTTCGCACCAACTCAACTCTGGTATTTTGTTTTGTCTCTATTTTGGAGTTTTCTAATTTTAGAACTTTGTAGGACTTTCACTGAAATCACAGGACCTCACAGCTATATTTTTAGCTGCTAGGCTCTATTGCAGTTTTGTCATGGAGTATGACATACACACTCTACTTGATTCTGCTACCTTGCTGACAACCCTTTGGGTAATCTATATGATCCGCTTCAACTTGAGGTCCAGTTACATGGAAGACAAAGATAACTTTGCAATTTACTATTTGGTGAGTCTTGTGCATTTGTTGCACTGAAATAATCCACAGATAGAATTTTCTTTTCTTTTTTTTGGAATTTCTGTGTTAGGAACTTAGGATTAGGGAGTGAGTATGTTTTAGTATGGAAGTTAAACTGCAAGTGTTTTCTTAGATATTCAATCAGATAGCTAATCCTTTTAGTTAAGTATTCCTGATTTTACTCTCCCCTTAACAAGATTATCAGTTACTTTGGCTTAAGTATTAAATGATTTTAACCAAAAACCATTCTAATAGGAGACCTGATAGTTTGCCAATTTTTAGCATTTAAGTTAAACTGCAATTTTTTCCCAGGTCTTTAAACAGCTAGCTTGTCCTGTACATCTAAACATCGCTGATTATACCATGCCACCCTGCAAGATTTTATCAGTTACTCATGCATGCAGTGCTTAAGCGAGTTTAAAGAAAACCATCGTGATGTGCGCCTATTGAATTGGTGGGCCGGCACGCAATGTGCATTCTTGGTTTCATGTTGGTGTTGCCATCAATTTGCAAGATTTGTACTTAGCTTATGATGTTTTAAACCCACAAAGAAAGGAATAAACAAATTTCTTATGATGGAGTAGCTCTTTTCTTTCTTTTAATCAGGCTTATAATATAGTTTGATCATGATTTTTTTAGTCTCAATTTGCTCTTTATTGTTTTTTTCCCCCTTAGAAGTAACACGTGTCTTTTCTTCTTCTCAAACAGGTGATACCATGTGCTTTACTAGCTTTGATTATTCATCCAACAACACATCATAACATATTCAACAGGATTTCCTGGGCCTTTTGTGTTTACCTTGAATCCATTTCAGTGTTGCCTCAGCTGCGAGTGATGCAGAACACAAAGGTATGACTGAGAATAAAATGTGCACTCTTATTAACTTTCTCTAACGGATCATACTTTTTGCAAATATGGGACTGATGGTTGTGCAGATTTTCGTCTTAGTCAATGCCCAGATGATATTGGTATTTTTTTTAATGTGTAGATGACCTTCACATGACTATTCTTGCTCATCTTTCTTTTGTCTGATTTCAGATTGTTGAACCATTCACAGCACATTACGTATTTGCACTTGGAGTTGCCAGGTTTTTAAGCTGTGCACACTGGGTCCTCCAGGTTTGATGATGTGTCTTAAAACTCCTTTTAGATTTTGGGATATGACTTCTGTTATTGCAAAATTGCTGTTAGGCATTCATTGTCACAGCGCACTTGTCCAACACTAGGCTGAAGATTTGCATGCACAGAGCACAGTGATGTTTGTCCACGAAATTGATCAGAACAATTATATAATTGCTTCAAGTAGAACTTATTTTCCTCTCGTATCTAAGTTCTATTATGCTTGGAAGAGCGCTGATTATGTTACAACTATTTTTTTTGTATGAAACCATCCTCTTGCAGTCTTTACGTACAAATACACATCAATTTTCTGCTTGACCACCCCTGCCCCTGTGGACACACATGAAGCATTCACACATATGCATCGCATTTGTGCACCCATATGTATATATGGCTATCTTATTGTCCATTTTTGGTTCACTGTAAAGCTCTACGTTACTCTGCTGGGGCTAGTACTTGTGCTCGACCACAAATCAGAAGGCATAAAGTGACAATGCTAGCATGAATCATTTAAATAGCCACTCTTATCTGAGGATACATTTTATCTCTATATGCAGGTATTGGACACTCGAGGACGCCTATTGACAGCACTGGGCTATGGACTGTGGCCTTCGATGGTCCTGCTTTCAGAAATCGTGCAGACTTTCATTCTTGCTGATTTTTGCTATTACTATGTCAAGAGGTAGGGTTATGGGCAACGAGCCTTCTTTTCAGAAAACACTAGACATAACGTTTCAGATGCTCTCTCTAACATATGTTTGGTTATTTGCAGTGTTCTTGGTGGACAACTTGTTCTACGGCTCCCCTCAGGAGTGGTGTAAGCTAGCGTGCCCCGCATAATCTGCCAAGCGCCTCCACTGATAACTACCACGATGCAAAGCAGCTTTGGTTGCGTTTGGGCCATCCAGATAGTGTGATCACGCATGTTCTCTTTTGAAGGCATTAGAGTTATTGTAGTAAGTGGGACTGTGAAGTTGGGTCACGTTGCATGTTGGTATTTTGGTAACTTAATAATTAAATAGAAAAAATATTATTGAAAATGTTAGAATTCATGACCTGGATAATAAATTAACCCGAGTTAATCTAGATTAATCTTATATGCCAGCTGGATTTGAGATTAGAATCTTTTTTCATATTTCATTTAAGCTTCTGATGCAAAAAAAAATGCATCGTAAAGTACCTCTTGTTAATAGTGCTATGGTGAAATTCTCGGCAACCAGCTACAACAAAAGGAGATTAGATATATGAGTGGCAAAAGCAAGTGCATGAAGAAACTGTGTATTGCTGAGAAGAAGTACCTAAAATGTTCAAGATTTCTAATTCAATTTAATTTTATATATATTCTTATATATATTCTAAATGGTACAATTAAATTCAATTATATAATTTAGTATTTATTCTAAATATAAAAATTATAATAAATTATGAATTGAATTAAAATGACATAAAATTAAATTCAATTATTCATATGATTTGCCTGCATACAGTTAATGTTAAATAGACTACCGGTAACATAACTGCGTGGATAATCAGTGGGTATGGTGTGGTCCATGCACTAGTGTCCAAAAGGCTCTACTGGGCCTTTGGCTAATCTAGATATGGCTCAATGTTCATTAACCCACCAATGCTTTTACGTGGAACCCTAATATCTTTATCTCTTGTAGCTTTGACCGCTCTCCTTTCATCATCGATTTTCTACAGCTTTGGCTCACGCCGTGGTCCAGCTGTATGTGCATTACAGATTATCAAGGAAAAAAAAATTATTTGTAGGGTTTGGTACCGTAAAATAGGGCATGGCCGCAAAGCAATCCAAATGACGTCGTAGCACTGTAATGGCTTGGCAGGTGTCCAGAATGGCTATTTGGAATCTACGATGCGTGTCCAGATTGGTGCTCGTATTAATCGCTTTATATCTTTTTTTTTTTTACTGTGTTTGTATAATAGATTTTTTTCTAATTTTTAACAGCAATATATTAAAATTATATAAAAAAATATTTCAAAATATTAATTTAATATTTTTTTGAATTAAAAGTAATTTAAAAAGTAAAAGCGAACAAAATACATAATACAATTGTGGTAGATTAAAAATTCAATTCGAATAGCAATGATTTTAGTTTTTTTTATGCTTTTCAAAAGCATGTTTCACTTAAAAAAATATTAAATTGAAGTTTTTTTAATGTTTTTTTTAATTATTTTAAAATATTAATATTAAAAATAAAAAAATAAAAAAACTATTTAAATATATTTTCAAGAAAAACACTTTCAAAAAATATTATTTATCATTATATAAACATACACTTAAAGCCCAATTATTTTTACTGTTTAAAAATATTTTTTTATTTTAAATTACTTTTTAATATTATCAAATTATTTTAATATATTAAATAAAAAATATTTTAAAAAATAATAATTAAGTTATTCATTCACGTAGTTTGAATGCTGGTGTGTCTGCATGTAAAGGTATGTAAAAGATTCAGTACACTGCAATCCTTGTGCACTTGCATAGACAAAGGAAATTTGACAGCTAAGTGCTTTGTCAACGTTATTTGGTTGACTTTGCGTCAAATTCCAGTCACAGAACAAGGTTAATTAATAGCTCGTTTGGAGTCAAATTCAGTCAAACTTGTCCTTCCTGTGCTGTTCAATCCGGGTTCGATCAGTTTTTGCAAACCATTTCCTCCCTGGCGTGAAGACTGGCTATTAAAGAAATTAAAAAGAATGTTGAAATCGTAATTAATTTAAGAACATTATGGCAAAAACATGTGCTAAACCCATTGGATGCTATCTAACATTACAGTGTATAACTTTCTACTGTGCATATGGAAGATTCCAAAAATATTCTTCTTTCATGACCGTAAAGTAAGTTTTATAATTAATTAATTGAGGATGGATGTACATGTACATACACTTACTTTAATTTGGATTAAATATAGATTAAATAGAGATGCCTTGAACCTTTCTTTTAAAAAAATAAATAAATATAAAAATATATAAACCTACAAAACAACCGCCCCAGTAAATCTAATATGATCCCCGAGCACGAACACGTAACAAGGGACCATAGTATAATTAGTGCGTTAGATCAAACCTCGGTTTCGTATATGTATTCCAGCAGGATGTCCAGTCTTTACCTACTTTCTGTTTTTTATTCTGAAATTCTAGCTATAAATACTGCCACGGCCCTTTCTCCTATTTCATGCAGTCAAACAAGGAGTTCGAAACAAAACTGACAGCTCTAGTCTCCAGTGGTGATTATACTTCAACAATGGCTATTTCGAAGCTTTTGATCGCTTCACTTGTCGTGTCTCTTCTTGTGCTCCAGGAGGTAAAGTATTCATGAGTCTTACAGCGTATATATGTCCTCCTTTAATTTGGATTTGAGGGTTGTCGAGTTCATTTCTTTCTCTCTATTTTCTCTGAGGCTGAACCCTCGATTACTAAAAATATACATAAAAAAACATGGCATTTGAATGATGCAGGTGAACGCAAGTCAAGCTGCAAGCACTATTCCTGGGAAAAACATGGGTACGTAAACTCTTGAACCTGCCCACAGTATCATCAGTTGGCTTGTGTTAAAGAATCAATCTACCCTTAAGGTCACATGTAATTGGAATAACCTATGGTTATTTTGCATGTTAATCTAACAATATCGAGTTAAATTATTGTTTAAACATCAGCACGTACGTCTTAATTAAGTTCATGGGTGCGCGCACTTAATTCTTGCCAATTCATTTGGCTTTGTGTGTGCAGATTGTGGCGGCGCTTCCGGGACATGCAGCAAAGGATGCAAATGTGACCATAAAGGCACTTCCGGCAACCTAAAGGATGCAGTAAAGGGTGCAAATGTGACCATGAAAGATACTTGCCCTTGCTGTGGCGCCACCATGACTACTCCTGGTGGCAGACGCATGCGTCCTTGAAATTAGCTTTGGTCTACTTGTAAAATGCACGTTCTGATTCTCCACATATACCAAGAATAATCGTTGGAGTTTGAATAATCTATGTATGAAGTTGTACTTTCTTAATACATACGATCGAGGGATGTCGTTTTCTCTAGTTTTCCTTCTTTTTTTGTATTATATATTTTCTGAATTATTTGTTTTTCCAGATTTTGTTTTCCTCTATTTTCTTTACGTGAGTGAAATTTGAATCAAATTAACAATCGATCAGCTAACCAAAATCCTAAAAGAAAAATGGAGGAGGAGGAGGAGAAAATAGTAATAAATATCCGTTCTTCTATTACCTTAGATTATTTTTCAATGCCGGACTGGTACCCTCGAACCACTCTAAATGGCCATTTATTTACATTCAAAGTGAATTAAAGAAAAATACATATAATCGATCAAAAGCAATATTGCCTTGGCCTTTGCTCCTCTTTCTAATTACGAGGATTTGTGCATTTAATTAATATTTCTCAAATTTTTTAACGTTTGGAGTGTATTATACTATCCCAAATTGGGCCTCGGTTACTTGCTTGTTTATGTGCAAAAAATCCCTCTCGCTTCGGCTTAAGGTGGTAATGAAATCTCCGGCCATCAACTACGTTTTAAACCACACGTACGTACGTACTGATGGATTTCGTTCAGATTTATATAGATAGAACATTAGGATAGGGATTTAGCACTTGGTGAATTCTTT
This sequence comes from Populus deltoides, assembly GCA_015852605.2. Taxonomy (NCBI): domain Eukaryota; kingdom Viridiplantae; phylum Streptophyta; class Magnoliopsida; order Malpighiales; family Salicaceae; genus Populus; species Populus deltoides. Next base: position 1,406,761 of record CM027571.2, read on the forward strand.
TTATGACGTGAAATTTGGGTTTATATATACCTTACAGTTATGGGTTAGATAAATCTTCGACGACACTTGTGAGTCCGATCTGGGAGAGGGTGATTATTTAACTTATGTGAGAGGCCTTCGAACCATGATCTCACAAGTTTTTCATTCCACCTCTAAATCTATCAACTAGTTGTGTTTTCTTTTATCATCAACAAACATTATCCAAGAACATCTTCATCCCCATCCTAAATTACTTTCCTAATAAAAATTATCCAAGAATATATAAACTAATCGGTTCAACCAGCAAATTAAATTGTTTTTTGGTTTGGTTTAAGAGTACGGACTATTTCTTCACCTACCTATAAAAATTGGTTTAAATTAAACTTAATTAGTTAAAAAAAATTGATTCGATTCAGATCAATCTAGTACTCCTGGTCACTTGATAAAAATATAGAAATAAAAATATTGTAATTATATATTAAACTAAACTCGTTAAGTTAATTAATAAACATATAAATTAAAATATTCAATAATTTAAACTCAAAATCAATTATGAATAAAGGCGGAGGTGAAAAAAAAATATTTAGGTCTGACCCTCTTGTAACAAGAAACAAGAATTTTGAATTCTAAATGGTAGACTAATTAGTTAAATTTTGGGTTTACTTTTTAATAATCACGAGTTCGAGTTTTCTCAGGGTCACTAAAGATTTATATAATTGTTAATTTTATGATCCATAAAATTAGTCGAGATATACATAAACTGGCTCAGACGCTTATGTTAATAAAAAAAAAACAAGAAATTTGGTAGAAGGGACCATATTGAATATATCTATGCTACTAGCCAATTGTTTACGTGACTACTTCAAAAACACTATCCTTCTAATATGTTACTTGTTTTTATAGTTTTTAGATGGTATTTAGTATTGTGCTTCATTTTAGTTTTAAATTATTTATTTTAGTTTTTTCTTTAATTATTTTAATATCTTGATATAAAAAATAAAAAATATATATTATTTTAATATATTTTTAAATAAAGAGAATTGGACTATTTATAACACAAAATTTACAAGCCACGATAATATGTTATGCTAGCTTCTAATTTTATCCAAGAAACAAGTAATTATGTCACATATGACATCTGGAGCCAAATTGAATACGTTATTTCCTATCTTTCATCATTGCCCTTATTTTAGTCCTTCACGCATTATCAATCTTCATCCGTGCTATTATTGCTTTTAGTTTTTTTTTTTAAAAAGGAAAATTCTTTTTATTTTTATTCATAATCTAAATAATAAATTTAATAAGTTAATTTAAATCATTCCAACAGATTATAGTCATCTTATTATAGTCATCTTAATGTTTTGATAAAAAAAACTTACATTAAAAAAAAAATTAATTCAACCCACATCATTGATGTAGGAAGTCATTTAGTATTTACCTAAACGGAATTAATTACTCTTGATGGATTATTCCATGTTGTTTTTAGTTTATTTGGTTTGGTTTTTGATTAGCTGAACCAAACAAAGCCAAGAAAAATAGAAATTTGGTTCAATATTTACTTTTTTTTAAGTAAAATCTTCTAATTTTAGTTTTTGAATATTTTTTAAAATAAATATTTATTTAAAAGAAATTACTAGTAAAAGGTTATCCAAGATTAAACCTGTATGTAAATTAAATGACTTGTTGTTCGATGTTTTTTAAAAGTATATTTACTTTGAAAAAATATTAAATTAGTATTTTTTTTTATGATTTTGACATATCTAATGAAAAATTAAAAAAATTAAAAATTATTTTAATATATTTTTAAATAAAAAAAATAACTGTATTACCAACCAAATACACAGTACACCTTAAAGCGGGCATGGTGAGGTCCATGTACTTGTGTTCAAAAGACTTTACTTTGCCTCTGGCTATTCTAGATAAGGCTCAGTGTTTATTAACCCATCAAAGCTTTTACTTGGCCCACTTTATGTGTACGTCGTGGTCCAGCCGTATGTGTATTATAGATTATCAAGAAAAAGAAAAAAAGATTCATTTTTTTTCTTTTTTCTTGAATTAAAAATTCTTGAAGAATTTGCATTTTAGAATATTCAAGATGATGTAAATACATTTTTAAAATACCGAGGAATGTAATTTAATCTTAATTAACATGTAAATCAATCCAATAAAATCAAATGAAAAAAACCCATCACAGCTGCTATATTTCTTGTAAAATATATTTACTCTTTTTTTATGCAAGAAATAAAATATCTAGAACGCTGACGTGTCTGCATATAAAGGCATGTAAGAGATTCAGTGCACTGCAATGCTTGTGCGCTTGCAAGTCCTCTGTCAACGTTATTTGGTTGACTTGGAGTCAAATTCCAGTCACGCAACAAGGTTAATTAACAGTCAAGTTGAGTCCAACCTGTCCTTCCTGTGCTGTTAATCCGGGTTCGATCACTTTTTGCAAACCATTTCCTTTCTCCTAGATAGTTTTTTTATATTATGATAATATTTTTTTTAAAAGATATTTTTTGTTTAAAAATATATTAAATAATATTATTTTAAAAAAATTACTTTAAACAATTATACATCAAAATATTTAAAAAAACAAAAAAATATTTTTTAAAAAATATATTCAAAATTTTTAAGAAACCCGACTGTGCTATAAAAACAAACTGCTCCAGACTATTAAAAAATTTGAAGACAATGGTGAACGCGTACTTCTCCTTCATTAAGATATATATATATATATATATGGGGCAAAAACATGTGCTAAGCCCATTGGATGTTATCTAAACTTTAGAATGAAGAACTTTCTACTATGCATTTGGAAAATTCCAAAAATACTCGCCTTACCATTTGCAAGCCATGAACATATAAAGTAAGTTTTATAATTAATTAATTGAATTACTATTAGATTTCGTTGTATACATATCCACACCTAGCATGCAGAGATAATAAAAATATATATTTATTGTTTTGAAAGTATATATATAAACTTGCTTTAAAACTATCTTTTAATTACTTATTCTACTAAACATGTTTCTATCGCAACCATTCTTATTTTTTATTTTCTAAAATGACAGGTAACATAGATTAAATAGAGAGGCCTGGGACCTTTCCTTTAAAAAAAAAAACAAAAACTACAAAACAACTGCTCCAGTAAGTCTAATATTATCCCCGATTTCTAACAAGTTACAAGGGATCACCATAGTATAATCAGCGCGGTAAACCAACCCTCGGTATCGTAAATGCAAGCCAGCAGGATGTCCCGTCTCTGCATGCACCTACTCTCTGTTTTTTATTCTGAAATTCTAGCTATAAATACTGTCACGGCCCTTTCTCCTATTTCATGCAGTCGAACAAGGAGTTCGAAACAAAACTGAAAGCTCTAGTCTCCAGTGGTGATTATACTTTAGCAATGGCTATTTCGAAGCTTTTGATCGCTTCGCTTGTCGTATCTCTTCTTGTGCTCCAGAAGGTAAAGTATTCATGAGTACTCTGACAGCGTATATATGTCCTCCTTTAATTTGGATTTGAGGGTTGTCGAGTTCATTTCCTTCTCTCTATTTTCTCTGAGGTGAACCCTCGATTACTAAAAATATACATAAAAAAACATGGCATTTGAATGATGCAGGTGAACGCAAGTCAAGCTGCAAGTTCTATTCCTGGGAAAAACATTGGTACGTAAATTCTTGAACCTGCCTACAACATCATCAGTTGGTCAAGTGGCTTATGTTAATTAACGAATCAATACATAAAAAACTACTCTTAAGGTCATGTAATGGAATTCACTATGGTTATTTTACATCTTAATTCATCAATATCAAGTTAAATTATTGTTTAAACATTTGCTAGCACCTCTTAATTAAATACTTAATTCATGCGAATTCACTTGGCTCTGTGTGCAGATTGTGGCGCGGCTTGCAAAGATAGGTGTTCCTTATCCTCTAGGCCACATCTTTGCAATAGGGCTTGCGGGACATGCTGTGCACGATGCAAATGTGTCCCTAAAGGCACTTCCGGCAACCTAGATACTTGCCCTTGCTATGCCACCATGACTACTCATGGTGGCAGACGCAAGTGTCCTTGAAATCAGCCTTTACCCACTTGTAAAAAGCACATAGTGATTCTCTACATATATCAAATAATCCTTGGAGTTTGAGTAATATAGCTATGAAGTGTTGTACTTTCTTAAGAGATATGATCAGGGATGTCGTTTTCTTCAGTTTACCTCTCTTTTTTTATTGTTTGTATTATATATTTTCTGAATTATTTGTTTCTCTGGATTTCGTTTTTCTCTACTTTCTTTATGCAAGTGAAATTTGAATCAAATTAACAACAGATACATTAGGATAGGGTTTTAGCCCCTGGTGCTTTTTTTATTATTATTGCGTGGAATTTGGGTTTATATACCTTCTAGGTATGGGTTGGATAAACCTTGGACGATAGCGCAATCGATTTGACATAAGTGTTAGTTAAAATGTGCTTGTGAGTCCGATCGGCAGTCAATGATGATGCGCGAGGGGGTGCTTTTTTAACTTTTGTGGGAGGGAGGCCTTTGAACCATGATCTCACAAGTTTTCATTCCACCTTTAAATCAATCAATGAGCTACCTAACAAGTTGTGTCTTGTTTTATCATTAATAAACATTATCCAAAAATATTTTAGAGTTTTATATTCTATAGTAAAAATAATTATTTTTTATTTAAAAATATATTAAAATAATATTTTTTAAAATTTATTTTTGATAGCAACACATTAAAACAATCTAATAATGCTAATAAAATTTAATTTAAAGTAAATAAAAAATATAAAAAAATTCAAATTTATTTAAAAATATTTTTAAAACACAAAAACAAACGAGATCTTAATCCCATCATAAATTACTTTCATAAAAAATTATCAAGCAGCTTCACTCATATTTATTAGAATCAGATTGGTTAGTTCAATCAGCAAATTAAATTTTTTAATGGTTTAGTTTAAGATATAGAATATTTTTTAATCTACCTATAAAAATTGAGTTAAATTATCTATCAAGAATCAAATTGAATCGATTCAAGATCAATCCACTCCTTGTCCCTTGATAAAAATATAGAAATGAAAATACTTTTATTTATATTATTTTTAATATCCACATATAAAATTATATAAAAATAAAAATAAAAACAAGTTAAACTGCAATGCCTGTGCTCTGGAATCAGGTGCATGAACATAGTACAGCTGTGGGGTGATCCCTTACAGCTGGCAGAGCCACTCTGGGGAGGTTCTTATGAAGCTTTCAAGCACATAGGTGATAGCGGCCCGTGTTAGCATCGTTTCTACTTCATAAATAGACTTTCTATTACATTACAATTACAACATACTCTAAACCCTTGGGGGATTACTGTTCTCCACGCATAAAACACTGTGGATTACAAACAGTAATCCACAGTGTTTTCCCCTTTTTTTTAATTTTTTTTTTAAAATTATTTTTTAAAAATTCCTATTTTTCTTTTTTTTTTCAAACTTATTTTTGTTTATTTTACGTTTTAAATATTGACCTCGTTAAAATTTTTACTTTGTAATTTTTTTCTTTAAAATACTGTGAATTGTCGTAATGTTTTTCCACATAGTTTTTCTATTTTATTTCTTTATTTTTTAAAATTATATTTGTCAATTTTTTTTAATATGGAGCTGATTGGAAATTTAGTTTTGTAATTTTTTTCTTTAAAACATTGTTGATTGTTACAGTGTTTTTCCGCATGGTTTTTTTATGATTTTCTCCGAAATTATCTTTTTTATTTTATTTTTTAATATTGAGCTAGTTAAAAATTACAGTTACAATATGTGAGGAAAGCACTGTAACTTTCCTCGAAAATTACTGTTGATTGCTACAGTGTTTTTTCCCACATGGTTTTTTTTCTGTTTTTGTTATGTTTTTCCCTAAAATTATCTTTGTCAATTTTATTTTTTAAATATTAAGTTGGTTAAGAATTGCAATTACAAGTAAATACAAGTTTTTCCTCACGAAACACTATGGATTGATACAATTTTTCCTCACATGGTTTTTTTTCCAGTTTCTTTTGTGTTTTATTTTTTTGTGATATATTTTTCCAAAATTATCTTCGTCGATTTTTTTTTTAATATTGAATTGGTTAGAATTTAACTTTGTAATAAAACTTAATTATGTGGGGAAAGTATTATAGTTTTGCTCATAAAACATTGTGGATTGCTACAGTGTCTCTCCGCATGGTTTTTTTTGTTATAATTTTTTTCAAATTATCTTTTTTAATTTTATATTTTTAATATTGAGTTGTTTGTAAATTACAATTACAAGTCATTACAAATAAGACTAAATCATGTGAGAAAGTATTGTAGCTTTCATCACGAAACACTGTAAAGTGCTATAATGTTTCCAACATGATTTTTTTTTTGCTATTTATTTTGCTATTTTTTTTAAATTGTCTATGTCGATTTTTTAAAAAAATATTGAGCTGATTAAGAATTTAGTTTTGTAATCTTATTTTCTTTAAAACACTGTGAATTGTTGCAGTGTTTTTCCATGTGATTTTTTTATGATTTTTTCCAAAATTATCTTTGTCGATTTTTTTTAATATTGAGTTGGTTAAAAATTATAATTACAATAAAGCTAAATCATATGAGGAAAGCGTTGTAGTTTTTCTCACAAAACACTGTGGATTGTTACAATATTTCTCTAAATGGTTTTTTATTTTATTTTATTGGGAAAAACATTATAGTTTTCCTTACAAAACATTGTCAATTGCTACAACGTTTTTTCTCATGAGTTTTTTTTTCCTTCCAAAATTGTCTTTATTGGTTTTTTTTTAATATTAAGTTGGTATAGAATTTAGTTTTGTAATTTTTTCTTTTTATTAACTGAAAAGTTAAATCATGCGGCGAAAACACTGTATCTTTTCTCACAAAACACTAGAGATTACAACAAATTATTTTGATCAGTCTCTAAGTTTTTGATCACTAACATAACTTTTTTTTTCATCATGAAATATTTGTTTCATCATATCTTTAATTTCTATTACTTATCTAGCATTGATTCACAATTATAATATTATTAAATATATTTATTTTATAAATTTACAGCAACACGTAAACATGTCATCTCATTAAGTCATAATAAGAGTGAGCTTGACCAGGATTGACCTCCTAGGAACTAACACGCAAACATGTTATCTCGTTGAATCATAAAACGAGTGAGCTCCTAGCTTGTCAGGAACTTCGCTATCGTTCATCAACTCAGTAGTTTCCCCATTTATCACACACCAGAAATGCACCGTGCGAGTTGAACTAAAGCCTATCCATGACCTCCCCAGAGAAGAGAAAATTGGCTTGGCTGGTCCATTTTGTACCGGGACAGCTTTACCGGGGAGATTTTGGGATTGTTAGCACATAAAATTTAAAATATTAATTGCATAGCACAACTGCAAAACATCTTTGTGAAACAACACAATTTATGTTTATGAGGGTTCCAAAACACAACATATAAAAAAATCTTAATTCAAAAACATGATATTAAATAAATATTATATTTTAAAATTATAATAACTAATAAAATATCAACAAATAAGATTTAATTTCATGAAATTTCAAGATTTCAAATCACTACATGATAAATTGTCGCGTTTCAATATCTATAAATATCACAATTGAAAACATTATAAGATAAAATTGTGGTATTTTATTAAATATATATTTTTTACCAAATATTTTTTAAACTTTGCTACTCTGTCAAAAAAAAATTATAATTTATTCTGCTAATTTAATTAAAAGATAATCCTTGCAGGAGTGCAAAGTGTTGTTGGGCACCAAAACAGTGGACAGTAACAGTAGAACAAGGAGTTTGGTAGGAATATTGAACGATATCTGTGCTTCTGGCCAATCGTTTATGTGACTAGTTCCAAAACTTTGTCCCCTCAATCTGGTCATCACTTCCAAACACCCCTTAGCCTTTCAGGAGTCCTGGGGACTGTTTAGAACAGAAATTTACAAGCCACGATGATATATTATGGTAGCTTCTATTTTTCTCCATGGAACAAGTAATCATGTCACACATGACATCCAGAATCAAATTGAATACGCTATCTCCTCTCTTCCAGTGCTCATATTTTTAGTCTTTTTACGCATCATCGATCTTCATCCAAGTTCTGATTGCTTTCTAGATGGTGAAAGATCTGTCACATCTCCGCGTATAATAATTGGAGAAGGCAAGAGTACTATACACTAGTAGAGGGAGGCCATTGACAGAAAGAGCATGGGCATCCACCAAGGAATTACAAAATTTCTATGGACCCTTCCCTGGTTCGCTCTAGATGATTCCAAAGGCTCTTCTCGACCATACGTTCCTGACAACTCAACGGCACTGATATACCACTTTTCATTTTGTTCCTCTTACGCCTAGTATAATAATAATAGTATGGTCCTCGATGAACCAACCTCTCGGGGGTGAGCATTCTGGGGAAAAAAATTGCTAATTCTTTTTTTTAATTTTAAAATTTTCCAAATTCCCTGACCGGATTGTATTTTTACTCTTCAAATTATAAAATTTATTGCATTTTGGAAATTTTAAAAAAAATCAAATTTACTGAACTAATTTGAATCTTTTTTACACAACGGACCTTTTAATATGCTTCAAGAAATTTATATATATATATATTATGAATTGAAAAAAAGGGGTAATTCGGGGTACCCAAAATTTTCCCTTGCCCAGTTTTTTGAAATTTATTTAGAAAAGTTATCCGCATTTTCCCTTTTTTTAAAAAAATCACCCGAATTACTTTAGAAAATGCGAGTAATTCAATCACCCCTACGGCCCTACCCACCTTGGCCTCTTTTGTCATTGCGATCAAAACGCCTCTATAAATACCGAGACCCTTTCTCTTTAGTTTGCACGCAAAGCTTTAAGGTTTCAATTTGAGACAGAGAGATTGAGCTCTGTTGAATTAATTAGTCTTTAGCAATGGCTATGGCCACCAAGTTTCTGATTGCCTCACTTCTCCTCTCTCTTCTTGTTCTCCATTTTGCCGAGGCTGATCATGATCCGGTAGTGTTTAATTGTCTTGTTTTTTTTTTTTCCCATGTTCATGAGGTCCTTTTCTTTTCCTGTTGCTCACGTACGTAAAGTCGTACGTAATATCGTTTCATCTAATTAATAACATGTTTGTTTGATATTTGATGCAGGTGAACTCGAATCTTGCTGCGAGTTCTCCCCCTAAAAAAATTGGTAATTTTATTTCCCATAATTTAACCATTAATCAAATTAAATGATTAAATATGATCAATAAATAAAATATATCAACAGTGTCCCAACTCCAAAAGGAGGGACAAGAAGCATGTACCTTAATTATAATCACGTTCACGATTGCAAATATTCTAGCTGCAGGTAAAATTTTGATTTTTGATTTTTAAAGTTATTATACCTGATTTGTCCTATGACCTCACTCAAAACTTGGATTATATGTTGAGTGTGGTTAATCCAAGTAAATCTAAAACGATATAATTTAAAGATTATATATATATATATATATATATATATATATATATAGAGAGAGAGAGAGAGAGAGAGAGAGAGAGAAATAACATGGAAAAAAAAAAAAGGAGAAGACTTCGATCGTGCCTAATCATGCATGCATGTTAATTTGGTTTCGTTTTTCAGATTGTGGAAGCGCTTGCAAGGCAAGGTGCCAGTTATCATCGAGGCCACGCCTGTGCAAGAGAGCATGTGGGACTTGTTGTTCAAGATGCAGCTGTGTTCCTCCAGGAACAGCCGGTAACTATGAGGCTTGCCCCTGCTACGCCAGCCTGACTACCCATGGCGGCAGACGCAAGTGTCCTTGAAGCAAATCTAATTTCCGAGCATCTCATGATTTTAATCATACTTATGTTAGATTTTGGTAAATAAAAAGAGTGGAAAGAAATACAGCAGGAAGTATGAAAATCTGGTTAATTGCAATAATTATATAGTTTCAGTAAATGTACTTTGTCTTCGGTATGTAATCTCTCCTTTTTAATTTTAAGCAGTCCGAAATTCTATGGATGCCTGTCTCTTTGGAAACATGAAATGAAGATAGTTTAACTAGTGAAAAACCATCTTCAACTTTTGATCAACCGTAAGTACTTAGATACTGTTTGTTTTTAGATGCAATCATTTTGATGTTCTTTAATGAGGCGCCACCGCATGTTGGCAGAGATTGGAGGCAAATGAGGTCCGAGAGGGTTGTATACATATTTTATATGCGTGGCCCTCTGTGAAACAAAAAATTCAAGCTTTGCTCTCTCTAAAAAATTATTCTAGTTTTGGTTTCTCTCATTAATAAACGATGCCTTAGTCCCAAATTGTTTCTTGATCCGATTTAGGTTTCTGACTTTCTGGTTTTTTTTTTTAAAAAAATAGGTATATCGAATTGCTTCCAATAATAAAAAAAAAAGTATCAATCGATTAGTTGTAGGCCAGCTATGATGTCCCCAAAACAGAGCATGGACGCAAAGGAATCAAGATTAGGTCGTAGAACTATCAAGTCGGCACTTCAAATTTCATCATGTCTATGCACCTATGTGCTTTATGATAGACTGATAGTACTCCTTATGCATTATTAAACTCAGTTAAGAAATCGGGTTCTAGATTTTATGGGTCAACTCCGGTTAATTCAGGTCAATTTAAAAAAATTAAAAAAATTTAAATTTTTAATATTTTATATAAAAAAATCCATGTCAATATAGGTTATACATAATGTAAACAATGAAGTTTAAAAAAATATTTTAAAAAGTTTTTTATCCCACATTAAAAAGATATTATGTTAAACTTTTAAGTTGAAGTATTTAAACCAAAAAATATTTTTATCCTACATTGAAAAAACATAAATTTTTTCTTGGAAACATAAAATATATATATACTAATAGGCTTCAAATTCCACATTGAAAAAAAATAACTTTTTTCATGGGAACATAAAGTGTATATACGAAATGACTTCAAATCCCACATTGAAAAGATACTTTGTTATTTTTTTAAGTTAAAGTATTTAAATCAAAAGGTTTTTTATCCCACATTAAAAAAACATGATTCTTTTCTTGAGAACATAGAGTATATATACTAATGGGTTTCAAATCACACATTGAAAAAACATAATTTTTTTTCATGAAAACATAGAATATATATATAAAATGACTTCAAATCCCACATTGAAAAGATACTATATTATTTGTTTAAATTGAAATATTTAAATTAAAAAAAAAATTATTCCTAATTATAAAAATATAATTTGATACGACAAGCAAATTTGACATTTGGATCATCTTGGATAAGTTAATAATTTCATAACATTGATGCCTGGGATGATACTGAAGAGCAGTAGTGTGAAGTTATGCATATAGGTAGAGGAAAATATATCTTAGCAAGATGAGCCGCGAGCAGTGCCCTGCTTGCTCATGCATAGATATTCTTAATATGGTATATACACAGTATTTATCTCTTTAATCATGGTGGGAACGAAGTCCTTTTCTTGATTTTGAGGTTAGTCAACAAAGAGTTTTGATGTATATACATGTTATTTTTTCTTAAAAAATAGAGAAATAATCCAACATATCTAAGATTTGACAGAATATCAAGCCTAAATTATATGGAAATGGCTTGCTTTCAAACCGAACATAATTGAGTTTTAAAATATCATCTATGCTGTTGTGTCTGCAGATAAACTATTGAAAAGATTCAGTGCACTGCAATAATTGGTGCAGTTGTATAGATAGATGGAGACATTACAGCTTTAAAGTCTTTTGTCTTCGCATTATCTACCAAGTCACAAAACAAAGCTTAATAGCTAGTTTAGTCCAAACGAGTCCGCCTTAGCCATCTTTCACTCTTTGATTTTCACAAGCCATTTTTTCTACGATAAAAAAAAAAAGGAGTGCTGATTGTTTATATGAAAGAGCAGGAAGTGAAATGGGGTTGCCTTTCTTTTTCCTTTGAATTCGAGAAAGTTTGTTTCTAATTTTATATTGCGTTTTAAAAAGGCATTTAATATGAAAAAATATTAAATTAATTTTTATTTTTGTATTTTTCAATTGTTTTTATATGCGGATATCAAAAAATAAAAAAATCTAAAATAAAAATTATTTTAATATATTTTTAAACAAAAAAATATTTCTAAAAACATCATCTATTGTATATATAAAAAACTGCTCCGGATTATCGTAATATATATTCTGCTCAAATCATACCAAGTGACAATAGTATAATTAGAGTGGTAGACCAACTTCAGTTTCGTATATGCATGCCAGCAGGATGTCCCGTCCTTGCTTGCACCTACTCTCTGTTTTTATTCTTACAGAGTGGCTACAAATAGTGGCACCCTTTCTCCTGTTCACAATGCAACAGAGTTCGAAACATAACTAAAGATCCAGTCTCCAAGGGTCTAATTAAGCTTTATCAATGGCTATTTCAAAGCTTTTGATTGCTTCCCTTCTCGTATCTCTTCTTGTGCTCCATCTTGCCGAAGCTGATCAGAAGGTAAAGTATTAATTCTTCAAGAGTATGTGCTCCTTTTAGATTTGAGTGTTGTCGAGTTCTTTTAGTATTAAAAAGATAGAAAACGACACTGCATTTGACTGATGCAGGTGAGCTCAGATCAAGCAGCAAGCTATGTTCCTGGAAACAATATCGGTACGTAAATAACAGAACCCTATTCACGTATTTAATTGCTTAGTTTATCAAGATTAAATTAAAATATTGTTTACTATTCATTTACTTGATTAATGCGCCTTAATTTTGTTATCTATGCAGACTGTGGTGGCGCTTGCCATGCTAGGTGTTCGTTGTCCTCTAGGCCTCGTCTTTGCAAGAGGGCTTGCGGGTCATGCTGTGCCCGATGCAAATGTGTCCCTCAAGGCACTTCCGGCAACCTGGATGCCTGCCCTTGCTATGCCACCTTGACTACTCGTGGAGGCAGACGCAAGTGTCCTTGAATTTAATCAGCCAATTTGCCCATCACTAAAATCTACGCATTCTCTACACGTATCGAGAATTAATAACCATTGGACTTCCCAAAAAAAAGATGCGAAGTTGTACTTTCTTACCAGATACGAGAGACATGTCGTTTCCTTTATCTTTCTTTAGTTTGTAATGTTTTTTTCTTGAATTATTTGTGATGAATATTGAATTGTAATGGCAAATGTTTGGAAATAAAATACCGGGTTTCGTTTTTCCTTTATTAATGTAATATAAATTTGATTCAAATTATGTTATTGATTAACTAATATTTGCCAACCGTTCATTAGCTTTCAAATCATGGGATAAATTCCAAGAAATCGAGAAAGTGGTAGCAGGTAATAATTAATTAATGAACACTTTAGTTTCCTCATCTCCATTCACATAAACATTGTTTTATGTTCCAGGTGATCAAGAGAGTGACGCAGCCCCGCGGATAGGGACGAATAAACTTTATCTAGTCCGAAGATACCAATATACATAGAATAAAAACTCCCCACACCCCTGTGCATGGTACTGGTAACATACACGTTGAAGCCCAATTTCATTCAGATTCATGTTATTCTGTGATTTTTAGTCACAGCAATTTAGTTGCTTCATCGAACATGAAAATAGAACTGAAAAGGAGGATGTTCACAGAAAAGAACAATTACAGAAAAGGGTTGAGAATTGACCCTTCTAAAAAAAACCCTTCAAATTGGAGGCTATCGACAGTGATTTGGAATTGGATATTCGACTAGGCTAGGTGACTAGTTCGGGAAGGGCTCCGCTTTGGATTCTTTGCACACTGTAACAGAGGACCATTGTCACTGTGGAAAACCTCCCTTGCTTAGACCTTCTTCCCAGATTATAAAAGACAAAAAATATATGGTATACAGTCTCAGCCAAATACAGACGAAGCCCACTTGCCATTGATCTGCTTCGCTAGATTCTAAAGCCCTGTCACATTAGACGGGTGCGATCCCATCTCTAGCATTTAACTTGAACCAAGAGATGTTCGGTGTAATGGTTAAGTTGACTTCATACTCTTTGAAATTTATTTCTTAAATACATTGTGAGGAAATAAATTTAACCATGATTAATTTACAAGTTGATAAAAAAAATACTTTACATAGTAATTATTACATTCGGTATAACTTGACTTGTTCGTCTATAACATGTTTGTAATGTGAAACTTGATTTAAATTGAGTTTTAAATTAAACCGATTCTAATATTAAGCTGATTTAAAAATAATGTTTCAAATAAATAAATAAAATCCTAAATTTACTATATTATCCCTTTTCCATTTTAGTTTTTGTTCTTGCTTCGAGAGATAAGATAATCTTTTCACCGTGTCATAAATAGTTTTCAAGGATTATGTAGAGTTGTTTTGATAATTTTATCGCACAGTAAAATTATTAATGCAACCCTTTAGTAAAATAATCTAAAGTCTTCTGCACAAAGATGTTTTTGTATTTACATATTTGATATAAATAGTAGATTTCCATTACCATTATAGATTTCCATTACCATTATAATTTTTTAGCTTTGGCTTCAGGAACTTGGTTATAATTTCATCTTGATTGGTTTGTTATTATTGTTTACTATCACGGTCAATTTTTGGTTTTACACAAATAAAACAAAAAAGTTGTTGATGCGTGTCGCGCACGTGTTTACATGGCAACTGCTTTATCATCTTCTATCAGCACGTGCAACTGACTCCGATAGTAATAACCATGATTCTACCGCATCATTTGATTCATCTCAGTGTCCTTTTCCTCTCTAGGTAGTGAGTATGTGGTAGTTTGGCATGGTTTGACCCAAATTGTTTTTTTTCTTTCTTTTCATTCATTTTCTTCATCGGATTACATGCTAACAATGCAAAAAATCATATTAGCCCTTCCATGTTTCTTTTCTTTTGATTTAATCAATCTTCTCTTATTTGCAATTATTTTTTTTTACATTGATTATCTTTGGTTGAATTTTATTTTCATTTCATCTTCATACCAAACTTGGTCGTAATTCTTTCCATTGCTATTTTTTAATTATCTTCTTGATGGATTTTTTTTTACAATTATATTTCTATACATTTAATTTCATTTGGTTTTTTCCAAAACATTCAATTTCATTTAATTTTTATGTCGAATTTAGTCATAATTTTTTTAATTGCTATTTTTTTATTTTACATTGTTTTTATTTTGTTGAATTTTTTCTCAAATTCATCCCTTAATATTTGTTTTATTAAGAATCTTGCTTTTTTATTTTTTAGGTTTGTATTTAATGAAGTTATTCTGGTCTCATGACCCAGTTAACAGATCTGAAGAATTAGCATGAGTTGGCATCTATTTTTTTTAAAGCATTTTTTTAATATCCTTTTGCCAATATTTTTTTTCACTTTTTTATTTATATGGTCACCCCAATTTCATGTCACACGTCATGTGTTTAATTTGTTGACCTGAGTTGGCTATCGAGTTTGATTAAGGCTTTTATTGTTATTTTTTTTCTTTTTGCTTTGACAAATTCTTAAAATTTATATTTTTAAATTGACCTTTAACAAACTTTTTAATAGTTCTGGATCTTGAGTTTCATAGATTGTGAGCTTTTTAAAATTCATCCATGTTTAGGATGTGTTTCTAGGTATGCTTTAATTTTACAAATGTTTTCAATTTCATTCCTTATAATTTTTTTATTCTTTGAAAGTTGGTCTTTATTTTTTTTAATTGCTTTTTTTTTTAAATTTGGGATTGTTTTTTTTCTTTTTTCATTAAATTGGATCCTTATTGGGTTTTTTTCTATTAAATTTTATCTTCTTTCTTTTTGTTAGCTTTTGCATGTTTTTTTATGAATATTTTTATACCGATCTTATTTTTCAAAATTAAATTGACTGAGAATTATATTTTTTGATTGAATATGAGTAAACAATTTAATGAGATGCGAATTTCAGAGATTATATCAAGTTTAAGAGGTTTGTCGGTTTTGCCCTGTTTTTTTTCTAGATTGATGTTTTTTTTTAAAAAAATTTGTTTTCTTGTTTTTTTTTGTTTGATTCTATTGGGTTAGCCTTCAATAATTTTTTTATATTTCACCCTTACCGTTTTTTAATCTATCACATTACAAATAACTTTTAATTTTATCACCTATGATTTTTTTTAATTTTTTAAGTTTGGTCCTAGTTCTTTTAATTGTTTTTTTTGTTTGAGATTTTTTTTAAATTTCATCCTTAATGAGTTTTTTCATGTCAGATTTTAGCCCTATTATTTATTTTGTTATTTTATTTTAATAATTTTTCAACGATTTTATCATTAAAAATTAAATTGGACAACATTTAAGTTTATTGATTAAACTCGGGTCCTTAATTTAATAAGTTGAAATTGTTTTAGATTAAAATAAGTTTAAGAGGTTCGTTTAGGTTTATATGTTTTTCTCACTTTTTTTTAATTTGATAATTTTTTATTTTTTTAAGTTTGACTTTTTTTCTTATTTTTTTTAATTAGGTTAGTGTTGAGTTGTTTAATAATCCAAATAAATCCAAGTGTGATTTTTTTGTTGTTAATTTTTTTATGTTTTTTTTATTATTTAAATTGCCTCTTTACTGAAAATATATATTTTTTAAATTATTACTTTTTTTACAAAAAAAAAAATAAAAATGTTGAGCTAGGGGGGACGCGCCGGCAAATATCCAGTAATAATCTAACGAGCTGAGTACTTTTCCGAGTTTAAGAATGATGCTCCATAATAAATGCTAAAAATATCAAATGGGGGTGTTTCTGTAATTTTCCTTAAACTTAACCAACTTGAAATGAAAGAACTGGAAGTCACGAATCACTCATGACCCGATGTCACGCTGAGACGCAGAGAATCGAATCATCATCACCGCACACAAACAAAGCCGATCTCTGAATCAAATAATCGCCGATTCTAAAAAACCTCCCCTTCCTCGTGTCTGCAAGCTTTTTTTAGAATCCACGTAGTAGTAGATTTCAATCTCCCTTCTCAGTAACAAACACACCACTCTCTCTCTCGCGCGTGACATAAGCCTTACCCTTCACTGAACTAAAATTCTAGCACGTGTCATCCACATCCCAAACAACGAATGAACAGTTAACCCAGACCTTTTCTGTTAACTAAAATTCTTAGAAAGACACAGTATGTATGTGCGTATACATTGTGCACGTGGCAACAATCTAAGACGTATTAAATGATAGCCGTTGATGAATGAACAGAGGCGTTGATTATCATGAAGTGGGAAGAGGGTCAAGAAGTGACAAGAAAGGGAAGTCGGGGCTTCATAAATCCGACGTGGCTGACACGTGTAAGTAGCCCAAGATGATAGATCGGACGGTGGTGGATAAGTAGAGAATAGAAACCGTGGAGATGGGGGAATTACGTGAGAATCGGGAGTGTGTATAAATGAAATCTGGAAGTGACAGAGAGAGAGAGAGAGAGTAGCATTAATGCTTCGGGCTCTCCGTCGCTTTGGAGATTGTAGTCTGTGATTGAGTGAATGTTTTAGGGTAGGTTTGACGAATCAAAAAGATGATTATCGTTGTCACTCGTCACTGCATTGTCCAGTTTTTTCTTGATAGTTCTTGAATTCTTGGCCTTTGTTTTTCTTAAAAAAATTTGAAAAAATCTTGCTTGCAGAGTAGAAGGAAAGAGCGGAAGTAGGGGATGATGGGGGAGATTTGATGCCATTAATGGGTTGGATAGGTTTTAATTATAATAAAGGAAAAGTCTTTAACGAGTGAGATCTACTCTCTTTAAATTTTTCCAAGTGTGTTTCACGGGTTGCACAGAGACTCACAGAGAGGGAGAGGGAGAGGGAGAGGGAGCTTTTGCCTTTTTCCTGTTGTTCATCTTCTTTCTTTCTGCTTTGAGTTTTTTTTTTCTCTTTCTTTCTGCTTTATTTTAGGAAGAACCTGATTCTCCTAACACGAGGAAGCGAATTACTTTTCTACCTTTCTTTCTTCTTCTTCTTCTTCTTCTTTTATCGATCTCTGTTTGCCTTCGGTCTCTGCTATATCTCTCTTAGCTTCTCCGAGAGAAATAGAGATCTTCGTCGGCTAGTACTCTCTGCTCTTCAAGATAAAAGAGAGAGGCGGAGAGATATCTGGCGAAACAAAAAAAGCCCAAACGCCATTTTTTCGCATTTCGCTTAACAACTAACACAACAAAAACTTCCATTCTTCTGTCCCTCTCTCTCTCTCCCCTTCATTACTCCTGCTGGTTTCATTGCTTCTAAATTGAATTTATTCCCTTCTTTCATTTCATTGAAGAAGCTCAAATTTTGAAGAGTAAAAGAGTGACAGAACAAGAAGAGAAGATCTGGGTTTGGCTTATTTTCGCTGGATTTTCTTGGGCCCCTGAAGAGGCAGAGGCAGATAAGGTGGTGGTGGTGTTGTTAGTGGGTTAAAATGATTGAAAGATGATAGAAATGAACAAGAATAAAGACGTCAGGCCAAGAGCCAGTCGGTTCTCAAGACAACAGATTAAGCAATCTGGACAAAAGCTTCTCTCTGGTGATTTTTTTTGGTGTGTTAATTTCAATTTTAATTAATTTTCTGGTCCCCAAGAAAAAAAATTAAAAATGTTGGTGTCTTTTACTTGAAAACAAAGAAACAAAACCCAAAATGAAGACTTGTCGTTATCTGTTTTATTCTTTTTCTGCTTCTGTCGTATCTTATTTTATGCTCTTTACTACTTTGTTAGCTATTTCTAGTAGTATCTTGTCTCTTATCTTTTATCTTCTTGTGATTTTTTTTCAAGGTTTGAATGGTGGTGATTTTGTTGTTTCTTGGGAGAAATCGAAGAGAATTAAAAGGTTGAGTGCTGTTAATAATAATAATAGTGAAAGTAATAAGGGGAGTTGTGGTTACGAGGTGGAGGAAGAAAAGAAGTGTGAGATGGGAGGTGGTGGAGGTTGTGACGTGTTTGATAAAGAAGTTCTTCAAGCACCTTCCGCTACTATTGGTACTGCAAGTACTAGCAACAAGAGATTCAAGCTTCCCAGAAAGGTAGGCTCAGTAATTATGAGGTGGTTGGTTTTTTTAATTAATTTCCTGCTTGTTCTAATGTTTGGTTGAATTTTAAAGCAGCTTATTGATGATTGCAATGGTGTTGTTCCGAGGAAGCTACGGTCAGGTGTGTTATTACGTTTGTCAATTAAGAAATCAAGCAGTACGACGTTTTTCTTGGTGGGGTTTTTTTTGGTTATTTACTTGGATGTGTCCAGGTTTTCAAAACTAAGTGTTTTTTTGGTGGTGGGAATTTCGTGGAAGTTTCTTTTTTCATGTTTTTAGATGGTTTTGTTTTGTTTATGGCTTTGTAAATTTTGGATTGGAGTTGAAGCAAAACCGAAGCCTTTTGCCTTTTCTTTTCTTTTCAAGGAAGAAAGATTCTGTTTGTTGTACTTTTTAATTCTATTTACTGTGCTGATGCTGCCACTTTCGTGGTGTATTTATTCTTTTTAAGTAATTATTTATGGTATCGTGTTTGATATTTTTTTAGTTCTTTAATATTCGTAAGCTTGCTTTTCTAAGGGAGATACTTTCAGTTTCTTAAAATGAACAAAGTTTTTTTCATTTTTCTTTTCATGAAAAAAAGCAAGAAATTAAATATCAGTTCTTCATGTTTTTGCTGGCATAGTTTTGTAAATATACATGACCATTTTCAGCCATGAAGAAACGCATTAGCGAATCTGTCTCCCCACCTTTTCCAGATTCAAAGAAGCTATGCCACACTCATGGTGGGGTGGAATCACTGAAAAGGGATGGTTTAAAGAAATTGGGATTGAAAGTGGTTAGCCGGTTATCTCTAGCTTCTGATTTCAGTTAAATTCTTATTCCCCCTCTATTGAGCACTTCAATTTATATAAAGTTAAAAATGCTTTTCCAGACACAACCAGGGCCAGACTGGTCCAGTAAACAGAGTGTCTGTGGGCCAATAACCAAAGATGAAGAAGAAGTTGTGGAGACCTTGTATTCTTTGGCTGGAATGTTTGCCAGTAATGAAGAACCCGAAAATGATTGTAAATTGGGCAATGCTTCTTTGGATGCAAGTCGTTCAACTTTGCAAGAACGTAGTGAGAGTGATTCCCCCATTATTGAAGGTTTTTTTTTTTAGTTTCCTCCATAATTTTATTATTCTGATTTTTTTTTATGCTGTGTTGTAAGTATGTTGTTTATCTAATTCTGTAGCCGTAAAAGAGGACTTGAACTCAATTTGCCTCCCGAGAATTGACGAGGCTGCTGAGGAAACATGGCATGTCGAAACTGCCAAAGTTGATTGTTTGAACGAGCCTAGTTTTCAAGAATGGCCTACTTTGTCCAGCGATAAAGTCCAAGGTGATTTAGGTAGTTGTGTTGCTCAAGTGAATCTGCCCACTATGTTTGCTAAACAGGAGGAGCTAAAGCCATTGTGTGATTCTTTCAATCTCTTCATTGCCCCTGAGCAATATCAGGATACTGTGTATGCTTTTCTTTTTTTCTCTTTTGGTTGTTATGTTAAATGCATTCCTTTGTTCATGGCTCCAAGGCATTTGTTTATTTCTTCCTTACATTTTTTGAGCTTGCAGCAAAGTGAAGCAGTCCACACAGTTAGAGACCTCACTCGAGAGAAAGCCAGACATTGCCTTGGGGCTGACAGCAACTGTAAGTCAACAGGATCAACGACATACAATCTGTCAATCCAAGACCAATGGTAAAACTCCTGCTCCTGGGAAATTATCATCTCAATAGCATACAATTTGATTGCAGATTACTTTTGTCTTGTGTAGTAGTACACTTAATAGTTGGTTTTTTCATCTGAAGGTCCAGCATTGTGGCCAGGTTTGTCTTCAACTGTATCAAGTGGTGCATGCAATTATGGATCTTCATCACTGTAATTTTCTCCCATTTCTTTGGTTTTGTACATTTACATCATCCATTATTTTGCAATTTGTCATGCAATTTTTACCTATTTCAGATCTTCTGCCACCAAATTTCCTTCTTGGATGGATACTGATTGTGGTGCTACCAGGCCCAGTTCATTCCAAAAATGTTCTTCTACTGGAAAGGTGATGGTTATGTCTAATGATTATTTCTCTTGCCTGGATGAATTGGTTGCTCATAACTTCTATGACTGGTTTATCTGATGGACTGTGACTTACACAGGCTTCTAAAGTCAATACTGGTAAAAGATCATGGAAGAGGTCCTCAACCCATGTTTATATAAGTCGTCTCATTCAGGCTTTACAAATTCCAGAGAGTAGAGATAGCTTGCCTCTGCATCTGAATCAACTGAGGCCACATGATATATTAAGGCAAGGTGTATTTATGACAATAAACAACTTCAATGGCAACAGGAATGGTTTGAATGGCGCTCCACCTTCTAGAGCCATAGTTAACATGACCGACAAGAATTCAAATCAACGACAAAGACTCCATCAAGATCAGCCAGAGACTCCTTCTGGCGTGTACAATTCTCAGAAGCAGGTAAATCTAGCATTCAATTTCCAATGGTTTATTATTTTCTAACTGGTTTTGATCAATTTTTACTCCCTTGCAGACTTTCAATTTCTTGTCTTTGGCAACTGGCGGGGGCAGCCTGGAAGCTAATAAAATTTCTAATGGAGTTGGAAATAGGTCTGAACAATCAGCTCAGCAGCAATTTCCTTATCTGCACTCACATTTGCAACAGCAACATTCCACACTCGCGAGTTTCCCTCTGTCCCAAGCATATTGCACATCCTCATCTTACCCCGATCAACCTGCAGCACAGCAGGTTTTTATCCTTACCTTTTAGATTGCATCTATGTATCTATGCTGATGACTCAAGAACTAATTGAAGAGATGGTTTTGCGCATCCTCAATCATTTATTTTTTGTCAATAATTACATCCATTAAATGGGGGGGATGCAGTGGAAGTGTAGTTCTGTGAATTTAGGGAGCCAGCCAAGAGGTGATCTTATGTTCAGCAGCATGAGGCTCTCTTTGGCTAAAGGTTTACACTTTGCTGAGTTACCTAGGGTCTTCAAATTCACACAAACTTCTACTGCATCCGCACCGAGTTACCTTGCAAGTTATATACCAACTTACTCTTAACTCTTGGTTTTAGGCCCGGGTTCCACAACCTCCCTACTTTGGCAACTTTTATTGTGGTTCTCGTACTAGTCCTTCAGGATTTGCAAAGCAGCAACAGAAGCAGCAGCAGGAGCATCAGGAGCATCAGGAGCAACTACAACGGCTTTGGGAAGCTCAGGTTGCAGCAGCTCAATATAGGACGCCTGCAAATTCCACCACCATGACTCAGTTTCCGAACTGGCAAAATGTAAGGCAAGACTCGCCTACACAGATATCACGTGCCCAACCCACCATCCCAACTTTGTCATCTCAAGAAGCACTGGGTCCCAAGTACGCTCAGATCTCTCAACAGCAGCTTATGACCATTACTACATTGCCTCATGCTAGGGTCAGAAGACAAGACCACCATCTCTCTTCTGTTTATGAAGAAACTGGAG
This sequence comes from Populus deltoides, assembly GCA_015852605.2. Lineage (NCBI taxonomy): Eukaryota > Viridiplantae > Streptophyta > Magnoliopsida > Malpighiales > Salicaceae > Populus > Populus deltoides. The sequence continues at coordinate 1,429,195 of CM027571.2, forward strand.
GTGGGTTTCGAACTGTTGGTGCACTGCCATTGCAATTACTCTGTAATGATCGCCTATGAATTCTAGCCATTATCTATCAGATTGATTGGCAGAGATATTATTTGATTCGTTGTGTTAATACCTGCCACTTCTCAGCACTGTCAAATAGGGAATAAACTAGAAGCCAAGTTGTTCTTTGGGTGTTAAATTAAAATGGGGAAGAAAGCAGGCAGGGGAAGTTAGATGCTAGTGGAATTAGCATCCAGGGCTTATTATCTGAAAGTGGGAGAGGACATTTTGTACTGTCGCCTTTTCACTCGACGGATTGACTCGTGTGACTTGAGCAAATACCTATCTAAGAAAAACGAGGATTGATATATATATATGTTGACTCACTTTCTGAACCTTTATCCGAGTTAGGTTTCAAACCGGATTTGACAGCTGCTTTTATGTATGTAAGCTTATGGTTTTTATCCGCTTAACCTGCTTAAACAGCGGGACTCCTTTTAAGCAGCAGCCAATGGAGAGAGGAAGCCAAATTGGCTTCTTGAATCTAGAGTTTTACACCTGTGAATTTAGCGTCGAGGATTAGCTTGGCTTTTCATCCTATAATGACATGACAGGATAGGTCATAGGTGGCTTTTGTCTTCTCTGACATATCTGTCCTGGGATGGTAATCTTCTTACATGCTTGTCATATAATTTTCCTGCCCGTGTCAGCCGGTGCAGCCCTCGATCGAACTTGCGGGGATATGGCATGGGCTATGGGCTATGGGCTGAGCATTACGTCTGACACCTTGTTATGAGCATTTATTTCCATTCAGATCCCACGATTTCATGATAGGCCAAGAAAGCTGTGTATTGTGCTTTTGTATCATGCATCGCTACTACGTTTGAATTTCCCAGTTCTCACCTATCCATTACTTCCTCACTTTCCTCAGCAATGTTGGGCAACAGCAAAGACCCACCACCAGATATAGCTCCTAAATTTCTGGCATCTACTTTAAATACAAGCAGGGTTATACTAACAGTGCTGAGAGTTATAATTGTTTCTAGACATCCAGAATGTTATACGAACATGAAAATAGCACCCTTATTAACCTGAGCACAGAGTCATTCTATGCCATCAACTGAAAGATGATGGGAATTAACATTACTCCATGGAAATGAAAGGCAGAATGAGACACAGAGACGATGGGAACCGAAGGATAAAAGAAGCAATTTCTGGCAAAAATGTCCACTATTACAAGGTATGAGCTGGCTGTGCTAGATGGGTATAGAAATAACTGCTGAACAATAAAGAACGAGACATACAAATACAGGAAGAAAAAATGGAGGACCAAATTGACACTCAAGACACTCTTCGCTGCAGAAAAGATGCTTACTCCAGCTTCTCCAGCTCTCCCATTCTCTCTATGATTGCCTGCGCATTACAATGAGTATCAGTTGCCTGTTTAAAGTGGGATTAATTTACCAAAATAACGAGGAAGAAAAGGAAGTTATGAAAAGTGTTGTGCCATGATAACTAAAAACTTATACATTTGTGCTTCCATTATCCTCCCAAAAAACAAACACAAATATTAGTTGATGGCATGGATCGACCATACAGTAATCCGAACAGTAATCCGAACACGTGGGGGTGGTAAAATGAGCAAAAACTTGTTTTCCCTATGAACCAGATTTGCCAGGAAGAAATAGAATTCCAGAAAATACTCACCCTCTTGCTTGTTTCTTGAAGCTCCCCAGCGAGAATGAATTCATCAAGTATCAAATAAACCTTTTAAGGAGGAAACAGAAAATCAAACAAAGAAGTGCATAAGAAAAACAGTAGCAAGTAACAGATTGCTCTATAGGAAAACACACGCACATGGAATGATAAAAAGCCAATAAGAGGCCTGTGAATTCCTTTCAGGAACTAATTATACGGTGTAATTGATCTGGCAACTAGACCAAAAGGCAAGAATCACACATAGTAAAAGCAAAGAAGCAGGAAACATCGAATCATCCATGCAACACCAATAGAATCGCAAGAGCGAAGACGAGCATGGTTAAAGTAACATTCTCACAACAACGAAAACGAAAAAATCATGACAGGGACAAACCTTGTGAAAGTTAAACACCAAATCTAGCTCACACACATTGCTGAAGAAATGATCCAATATCTCCACAAATAAATGAATGCACTCCAAATAAGCCAATTCGTTATCCGTTATGTCGACACACAGCGAAAAAAACAATCCAGCATACCGCCTGTATATCACCTTGTGTGTCCTAAACTGCAACCAAAACATTCCTTAGCTAAAACAACACTTCCATTATTACTCAATGTTCAAGTTCCAATTGTTTTCATTAATAAAAAGAATTCAACACAACTAATCAAATTAATCAGATTAGGATTTGTTTAAGCACCGGCTCCTGCTTAATTAGATCATAATTAGCTTCTTCTCTTTATCAACTCGAAAGGGATGAGAAATCAATTACCTCAACAAAATTCGTGAATTTAGCATCTCTATTAACAACCAATCGGTGAACCTAAAAAACACAATCGAATTCAAGAAAAAAAAAACTAAAAAAATCAAACAATTAGAAATAAAAAAAGAGAGTATAAATCAGACAAAACCTCGTATTCGACTTTGTGCTTCTCGGAATCCTCAAGAGGAACATAGTATTTAGCGAGACGAGTCTTGCCTTGTCTGTTTTGCAGGAGTATAAATCGGATCTGCCAAATCAAACATCGTCAAAAACAGACATTAACCAAAAGTAAAAAGAAAATTGTTCAGAACATGATATCAGGCAGAAAGATAACCATTGTTAGAGAAATTAAAGATCGAACGATGAATTAACGAAGAAGTTTCACGAATTATTTTCAAGCAGCGTTAATCTGGAGAGGGATGGAGGTGTAGAAATGTTTGATTTTTCTCTGAATTTCTTTTGTCTTGAGAGGAAGGGAATCTCCAAGGTTGAATATGTCGAAGGAAAGGAGGAGAGTGAGATCTAGCCTGTAACAACCGTATACAGATAAATCGTGTGATACTTGAAGTTGAATTCTCTCTCGGTTGATGACTCGATATAGTATTTTTCTATTTTGATCTTTTGAATGCTGTGTGATTAATTTGCGGCTACTGTGATGTTCACACATAAGTTTGGTATGAGCATTTCACACTTACGTGAATGAGGCGAGCCTGTGTTCGCCGTTTCGCTAAGTTTGTCAAACGAAACGCAGGCTGCAGTAAGCTTTTACACATTTTTACCTGGAAAAGATAAATTGTGTGTTTGGTAATACTTTGTAAATTTTTTTAAAAAAAAATATATTAAAACAATTTTTTTTTAATTTTATCATCAATATATTAAATTCATAAAAAAAAATAAAAAAATTAATTCAATATTTTTTTAAATCAATTATACTTTTAAAATATATTCAACCGCCGGTTTTCAAACACGGTGACAGGCCAAGCATGATGCTGCTAATTATCAAGATAAATTGGATGCGGGGAATCCATTTAGTACGCTACAGATTCAAGCTAGGTGGTTCTGATTGAACACTAATTGCAGAGACATAAATTACTTTCATGGCAATCAAGTGATTGGCTATCCTAATAATTATGGTCGTACTTTGGAGTTTGTAGCAGCCAAGAGAGCAGCTCCAATACCAGACCCGTCTTTTGAAAATGTTCTATGACTCTGTTTTTCGAAATTTCTAATCTCAGAAGCTCGGTAAAAGCATCTTGTAGGTATCTTCTGTAATGGGGGTGGTTCTCGTATAATCCACCGCGCGTCCCATGGATACTACAGTTCCTTTACCAAATATGGTACCTTTGGAATCATCTTCCATCTTTTGCAGAATCCCTGCACTTGCCAATTAAGCGTCCACCTCTCTTTACAATGGCGTCGCATACCTCTGATTAACACAATCCTCCTAGCATTTAAGCTGGGCTCGGCCTGAACTTGAAATTTGGATTGAAGGAAATAGTGAATGATTGGAATAGCCGAGTTGAACAAGAAGATCCAAGTAATATAACTCCTTTTCAATATACATATCTCAGATGATATTGACTGGCAAGCATAAGTTCAAATATCCTGCAGAAATGCCGGACTACTTACTATTGACCTCTAGTGATTACTTTATTGTTCGTTGAGCATCACTCCACTTGATTAATAGCGTCTGCGGTGTGTGTATATAGGAAAAGAATTCCTATCATCTATACTGTCTCCCACTGGAAAGCAAATTCCATATGTACACTCAATTTCGTCAAAAGGCTAAAGTCATAAGAGTAGCAGAACAGTAAAGATTACCCCAGTCCCCAGCTACATTATGTAGAATCGAACCAATGGCTTGAAGATCATCTGAATTGTCCTGCTGCATTGCGCATATATATGGGGTCTTGCCATGCATTTGAGAACACGCTTCGGTACGAAGGGAAAGACAAGTGCTCATGACATGCAAGCATGTAACTGAACTAGAGAGTAAGATAGCGTTTTATTACTGTTTAAAAATAAAAGATAATGAGATAGAAAAAATAATTGGGAGATAATCGTGTAATGACTTACATGACAAAATAATTTTTTTTATATCCTCTTTGCTTATGGTGGATATGATAAAATAAAATATAAAAAAATTTATTTTACTTTTAATATACATTGTAGCCAAACTTATATATTTAAAAAATTATTCAATATTTTCTTTTACTAATTTAGTTTGTATTAAGTGTTGAAATTAATAATATTATAATAATCTTAGTTATAAAACTAGTATTGATTTCAAGGGTTGACCCGGAGCTTGAACTAGTCCAAGTTTTAAAAAAAAATAGAAGAAGGATTGACTTGATTTGACCCGTTCAAAAACCCAAATCAACCCGAGATAAAACACTAGTAGAAAATTCGTTGATTTTTTTAAAAAGAATAAAACTTTTTTTGGATCGGCCAAGTCGAGCCTCTCGCTCGTGACCTAAACCTTGACCTGGGTAGATTCCCGAGCTAGAATTAAAACTATGATAATAACCATTTTATCTATATATTGACTCGGGTCAACTTGTATTGATCCTCTCGACCTGTGACCTAACTCTTACCCTAGTTGATCCTGGAATCAGGTTTTAAAACTATGATGATAATAATTTTTATCTTTACATTGACTTGGGTCAACCCTCATGATCCGTGACATAGGCTTTGTCCTGGGTTGACTCCCGAATTAAGTTTTAAAACTATAATAGTAGCTATTTTTATTTTATATTGATCATCCTGACACGTAACTCAGGCCTTACCTTGTGTTGACTCTCAAGCTGAATTTTAAAATTATAATAATAACAACTCGTAAAATATTTTTTACTAACAAACAAGGGCGGAGGTATGTTAAGGGCTAGGGTGGGCTGTAGCTCAGGTCAAGATTTTATCAATATTTTTTTGACTAGTTTTATGTAAAAAAAAATTCATAATTCTTCTTGATTGAGTTATTAAAAAATTCTGAAATTTGCGTGAAGCCTTCTAATATGATACTTTAGTTTGGGTTAAAATTTCAGAATTTTTTGAGAAATTTAGAAATTTGATGAAAAATCACAATTTGACCAATTTTATGTTATTGGTCTTAATTTTCAATTCGACTATCAGATTGAGCTGAAATTTACGAGGGATCTTAAAATATATTGAATAAAATCTTGTTAAAATTTTAGGATGAACGGAACTTGGTAGTGCTAAAAAAAACCGTCAAATAAAAAGCAAAACAACTCATTAAGAATAAAATGGATATTTGCTATTAAAAAATAAAACAAATCAGTTCTTCCTTCCTTTTATATGTTGTCGGCTGGGTAGAAGCAGAATAGAAAAAGAAAAGGTTAGAGAGAAATAGAGATAAGTAAGGGAAAAACATAAAAAAAAATTGAAAGAAAAAAATAAGAAAAATGAAAGAATAACTTTGTAAACTTACAAAACCCAACTTATAAAACATTAATATAAGAAGGAATCAAGTAAAGGAAAGAGGAATTGAGAGAGGGGACAAATTTAATTATTTTCTTTTCTAGTTGATATAAGATTGTTATTTTATCCCAGTTGAAGGGTTGTTACAATATCGATTCAGATTCGATTATAGATGAATTATATTCCACAAAACATCGAAAGATGTAACTTGTATATTGAGTTTATTTTTTATTTTCACTTTAATTTTATGTACTTTTAATTTATTTTTTAATATTTTAAATACCGTATTTGAATTAAAATTTCATTATTAACTTTAAAAATTCATGTACATAAATTAATTAATTTTTTTAAAATTTATATATTTAAATTACTAAAAGATATTAATATAATATTAAAAAAAAACATATGAAAAGAAAAACAGATTTATAGTGAAAGGAATACCAGGGGTGTTCAACTGTTCATGCATTAAATAAAAAGTCATACTTGGATCTGGCACGAATGGATAGAAAACCTACGTATCAGTTTGTCAGTGTCCTTGAGAAATAAAGCTGTACAACTTAGTGCCAGCCTGCCAGGTTCAAAAGCTAAGATAAACGGATCATGTACACTCCCACAATGATGGGCTATCAGTGTGTTTTTAGCCGCCTGGTACTGGGAGACTGGTTGCCGAACTCCATTAAAATCGACGAGGAATCATAAATGATGTACTCAATTTACACGTGGACAAGGATGAGACCTTTCATATCTCCACTTGGCTTTGATGGCTAGATATGCCAAAAAGAAAAATAGTACAGGCATTAAATGTAAAGGTATCTCTAATGCATCGCACGTTTTCAAAACTAATAATTCAGAGAGGTCATCTTTTTTCTTTTGCAAGAAGTTTAATTATTTTTTTTACGGAAATAAATATAATTTTTAATTGATGGAGAAGCCACGTCACCCTTGAAAAGAGCCACGTCCTCAATGGAGCTCTTACAACCCAATCCATAATCGAATGGACGCCCTCCCCCGTAGGATTTTCATTGATGATCATATTGGGCTGAAAACTTGCTGTAGTTATGGCTTAGAGCATGGGTCGTGGTCCTCGTGGATCATACACATGCATTGCCTTGCTTGATTCGTTGGCTCTTGGTGAAGAGTCCCTCTCTCTTGCCGAATTAACATGGGCTGGTCAGGCACTAGTTAACAAAGTCCATCCAACCACCGCCTTCGCATTCAAATATAGTATCAAGTGACTAACGGAAAACACAGAATTCTAGTGAAGTGGACGCGAAGTAACGAAGCTCCCCAGCAAGACATATACTTGTCATACAATATTGTTGTCTCCCCTAACCAAAAATCACTTGTAGTTACTAGTAACCAACCTGTCCCATCTCTCTCCGGCCCCATCTCTATCTCTTGTTCTAAGTTAAAACCGCATCCTTGTTGCCATATCTCTCCTTCAATCCAGAATTATCTTCTTCTTCTTTTTCTTCTTCTCTCTCTCTCAATCTCTTACTTTTCGATCCCTTACAGAGCACATATTTACTGAAATGGCGGCTGAAGGAGTGATAGTACTCAAAAGGGCTGAGATTGATACTAGAGCACCATTCCGGTCTGTCAAAGAGGCTGTTACGCTGTTTGGCGAGAGAGTTTTAGCTGGGGAGCTATATGCCAACAAACTCAAAGAGGTTAATTATCACTCACTAATTACCTTTTTTTTTTAAATTAATTTACCTTGTCTTCTTCAGTAAATTCATCCTGTGTGTTGGGGTAGTTGTGGCACTCAGAAATATCAACCGGAACAGTGTTTCAGCACTTCGTTTCGTGATTATTTAACATGGTCCCTGACTATGCTCAAATCCTATATGGAATTAATTGTTACTTGCTATGCATTCTCCTGCATGTTTACCTTCCAATTTTAACTAATGGTCCTGGCCAAAGCAAATGGAGAGTGTTAGAATGATTTCATTAAATCCATGCTGTGACTATTAACATTTCATTAGTTTATCAGTAGTGCTCGTTTGATATTGTTCATTTGCTTGCTTGTGATAGAATTTAAGTTTTCATAGAGCTGCGAGAACTTTGTTCCTTTTGTCCTGTGATAGAATAAAGTTTAAAAAGAAAACTAAATGTTTATGCCAATTGATAAACAATAGCGATATCAATCTATTATTTAATGGAATTGAGGGCTTTAAGTATATTGTATCTATTGCTTTTGGCGAGGAGAAGCCATCTCGTCCATGCCAGCATGCGACCCTGTCATAGAATTAGGAGTTGGAAAGGGCGGTAAGCAAAGCATCTTACGTTGTGTGTGTGTGTGTGTGTGTGTGTGTGTATAACGTTATATATGATTTTCTCCTTTCACGTAATTAGATGCACGTTGGAGGAACTGAATACGGGCAGGGCCCTTCCAGGCTTGGAACAGTGACAGCAGAGCTAGAGGAGACAAAACAAAGACTTGAAAAAGCTAGAGAACAAAGGACGCTAATGGCAAGCTGCCTTTGTTCTCTTCAAGAAGAACTTGAAAGAACAAAGAGCGAGCTTCAACAATTGAAGGAACGTGAAGTCGAAAGGCATATGATAGAATCTGAAATTGAAGATGTCAAGATTGTTGAAGATACCACAAAATTTGAAGCCAGAATGCAAACATTCCACGAAGAAGCTGAGACCGAGTTTCAAAAGAAGAGATATGTGACGTTTGCTAATCCCCCTTCCCTGACACGAGTTCTAATTCCGCAAGTAGTTGAAGCACTTGAGAGAAACTCTTCTCTGAGGAAAAAGAAGAAGAAGCCATTGATCCCACTGATAGGAGGGATTTTCTCCAAGAAAAAGGGGAAAGGAAGCGCTTCCCCATGAGTCGCACCACGAGCTAGCACAGTTAGAATTAATATATTCTCTCAACTCCAAGAATAATGATCCTTTCAGCTAGTCCCCTAGCTGAAGTTGCCTTTGAATTGTCAGAGTGAAAAGGCTGCGAGACTATACATGTAATAAAAATACGTTTAAATAACATATTTTTGTACTTCTTGAAGTATTAACTCAAATGGAACTTGATTTTACATGGCAAAATGGGAAGGGAGAAACAAATTTTTAGTGTTGTATTAGTAGCAGGGAAAAAAATTCAGTAGAGGGTGCTTGCTGGCTAGTTGAACTAGTAAATCATGGTATGGTATCAAATAACGAGAAACAAAATCTCCTTCTCACTAGCTATTGGAGAGATTGTGGAAGATCAAGAGCTACCTTCAATTTATTTTGAGACTATGACCCAGTTCATCTAATTAATCAAAAATGAAAATTTGAAAAGAATGTATATGATTAGAATAAAAAGAGCTTAAAAAAAATCTTGCAAACAGTAACGTCTAAAATGGCTTAATAAATTGAATCAGAACTTTATTAATCAATCTAAATTAAAAAAAAATTAAACTGATCAAGTTGACATGGTAAAACTCAATTAAAACTCTTAATTAACTTGTTAATTTTATTTTTGAATTTTTATTAAAAAAAATTTGTTTTTTTTTAAAAAAAAATTAACTTGGTTGACTGAGATTTAACTTGTGTGGGGTTTGATAACTTTGCTTGTAGACAAAGTCATAGGCAATATTTGGCCCGTTTGCTGACAGTTGTTGAGCTGACGCATTTCAGGGTCTTTGCTTCAAGCCTAGAGACATTGGATTACACATTACTGAGGCTGGATCCGCAATAGAGGCCTTGCATAGTACAATGATTTCTAGGGCTTTTGCTAGATATCAAGCATTGCAGACTGGGTCACTATCCCCTGCATCGACGACAGGCCATATGGGTAAAGAGATACAAAGGGAAAAAAAAAGAAATGAAAAGGAAGAAATTCTTCCTACAAGCTCAAAATTATTGATTTACAACACAGCACTACATCAAAACCTTGCCCACAAGGAACAAGGAAGAGATGTGCTTAAAAAACCAGCAAAAACAAGAGGGGCCAACTCGTTTTCTTGTATCCATCATGTGTATTATATATATATATATCAAAGATATATTATCAAACAAAAAATAAAATAAAATCATGAACAAATATTTAATATCCTGAAAAATTATTATATATCAAACCCAAACATCCGATTTCCAACCATCTAAAATCCCTTCCTGAGATGACTTGTTGAAGAACTCAATGCAATCAGCAATAGCCTCACTATAATGTGAGTGAGACGAGTAATAAGAGCTGCATGAAGTCCTCGGCGGATCAAGTCTCTCACAACTTCTTTGCTTCGAAGCCATGTTTGACGTCGTTGAACCCGAAAACACGAGTCGCGTGAGAATTTTGCGGAAGCGATTGAAGAACTTCATGGCAGATCAGAAACTTAACTTACAAGCTGGAGGAACTTGGTTATCAAGGCCTTCGCAATAAGTGCAACATCCTCTTATACTTGAATAACAAAGCTATCTCGTTGAGGCTTGTGCATGGTATTAATTCTCAATCTCTTGGCTTGCCAGATACCCTCCGGGAAGTGTAATCAAATCATGTATGTCGTTTGGCTGTAAGGATATAAGAGGAGGTAAGGGTTTCGAAGGCTGGGTTTATTCTATCTGGGAAGACTCAAAGAACATGTGCCCAAATCATTTGTATGGGCTTCACTTGTCTTGACAAAGTTGTTATTGTTTATTAGGGTTTGCTCTCTTGATTATATATCTTCATCTAATTAAAGCAGTTTAAGAAAACTTCGAAGGCACTTGCCTGACTTTTAGTGATGATCACAAACCAGGTGGACCCGGCCATGAGTATAATTAGACGTGTGAGTTTTGATTCAAGGAAGAAAATCCCATAAAATATAGTATATTAATCCTACAAAATATATATACATATATTTTATGAAATAACTTACCATAATTTTCAATCAATCAAATCCACTTTTTAAATAAATTAGAGTTTCTAGGAAAATTTATTCTATACGAACAGATTACTCATATACAAAAACTCCATAATGAGATTTTTTGAAGTACATTTTCTATTTATATACTATTTTTTTAACAAAATGATATCACCATATTCTCATACCCATTTGAAAAACAAAGGTCTATAATTTTTTAAGCTTTCGGGATATTTTTTTTTAAAAAAAAAAAAGTGAAATACATATTGCTTTTAACGATCGAGGTGTGGTTTTATACTTTTAACTAGGTGGCGTTATATACAAACATACTCTAAGACAAATTTAGAAAAAGAAAAAAAGAAAAAAAAGGAAGCTACGTGCATTAAGAACCCAGGCGTTTAAAATAGAAGAACAAGAGCATTCAAAGACATATATGGATGATGTAAGAGTCAAGCGTTCTTTCACAAAGATATCTCATGAACATGATTGTTATACCCATTACCTGTGGTGTAAGTGTGTGTTTGGTAATTTAATGTAATATGTTGTTTTAAAAAATATATTTTTAATTAAAAATGATATTTTTTAGATTTTTATTTTATTTTTTAAATTAATACATCAAAATCATTAAAAAACATTTAAAATTATTAATTTGATGATTTTTCAAATAAAAATAATTTGAAAAGCAAGTTAAACTACATCAACAAGAGTATTTCAATGCTTGACATTTATAAACAAGAGGGTTAATGTTATTTTTTTCCCGAAGATTGATGCTAACCTTGTCATGTATTTACAAAATTACTGTTAAAAAATGCTCATTTGTTGAGTTAATACATAAATATAAATATGTAATTAATTTATATATACAAAAAACTAGCAAGTAGATATGTTATAAATGGAAAATGATCTTGGAAAATAAAATTCAATGAGATTGATTGTGTTTCTTTTTTATGGTGTTGAAATTTGATAACAGATACAATCATATAGAATTGCATTTGATGATGGATTAACGATTGAATTAATGGTGATTAATGTCATGATTAATGTGAAGCCAAAGCTGACCCCATGACTTGAGAAATGCCAAAAATTTAACTGTTCATCCAATGAAGGCCCTAGTGATTAAGAAGCTAGCTATCGATCATTCACTGCTGATTGGGAATAAGCAAAAGCTGAACCTGTGATCGACCAATTCCACACCAAGCAATTTAATCCACATTTGAAGTTCATTAGTCCTGTGGTCCGTGCAACATAAAATCCAAAGCTTGGCTTGATTGTACATGCATCTATCAAGAGGCCAATGACACAAGTGGCCAGAAGAAATGAAAGGCACAAGGAAACCAGAGGCTCGATTTTGAAGAAAAAAGAGCTAGAAATTGGAAGAAGCAGAACATGCATGATGAGATTATGAGGCGGGAGGGCTTTAGCTAATGGTTTTGCAAGACAGCTATAATTGTGTCTTGTACTTTTTTCTATGATCCGTGGAAGCGGGACAATTATGAGGTCTGATGTTGGCGACGTTTCAATAAAATTAGTGTTATTAAACTCTTTAATCTTATCTTAACAGATCCAAAAATTAACTTGGATGATTTAATTAAAATTTAATTAAAAAAATCAAAATTATATTATTTTAACTAGAATTAAAAAAATTAAAGTGATATTATTTTTTGAATTTGTCCGAATTAACTCGATCACCTCTTGATAAACGTTTTGTACCGAGCTATGTTTAATAATCCTGCTAAAAAGTTCCAGCTAAATGAAATAGTAAAAATCACCGAGAGACACTAGCAAGTCAACGGGCCAATTTGGGTCGGTCAATAACTGAACTCTACGAAGCGCCGACAAGCAACGCATTGTGTTGGAAAGATGGGCCTCTTACAAGGCATTATGCTTTTCGGCTTTCAAATTTCAAAACGAGGCTGAAAGCCCATAATATAAATACAGAAAACCTCGGATACACCGGTTGTGAGAGGAAATATTTGGGTTTATTATTTTTTAAAATATTTTTTATATTAAAATATATGAAAATATTTTTTATTAATTTTTAAAAATTATTTTTGATATCAACACATTAAAACTATTTAAAAACACAAAAAAATAATTTAAAATAAAATAAAATTTAATTTAATTTTTTTTAAAATATTTTTAAAACATAAAAATAAACTGGACCAGATCTATTATAAATATATTAATTATTTTTATATATTTTATATTAACACATAAAAAATAAAAAAAAATGATAAAAAATTAATTTAAAACCAGAAAAACAAAAAAAACAAACAGTAACACGCTAAAAGTCGAAAGCATGCCATAAAAGATGGATTCTGGTGTGTATGTCTTTAACGAGGCTGTAGGAGAACAGGAAGACACGTATCGAGCACATTACCAGCTTATCAAGGCAAGTATATGCATGGTGGCCCTTCACCTTTTTTCCTTTAAAGTGCTTTATGAACTAAAGCACTTTTGTGAAGGGAAAATCTACTAGAAACTTGCTGTCCATTTCATATATAGTGTTTTTTAATAACTTTTTTTCATTCAAATGTTTTGTTTATTTTTAAAAATTATTTTTGTTCGCCATCAAAACGTCCAAATACAACCGCATTTACAAAAAAAATTGAAATTCAATCAAAAACAGATTTAATCTAAGAACCAAACAGTCTCATGGTGTTATCTCATGCAATTCGAAAACTGATCTGAAAAAGAATTAGAATCATTATATCATTTAATCATTACAAGCACAAATGTCGATTAAGGTTAATATATATATTTAAAAAAAAACACATTGTTTTATTTTTTTTTAAATACTTGATATTTATTTTATTGTATTTAAATTAAATTCAATTGATGAGTTAATCTATTTAATTTAATTAAATTTTTATTAAAATAATATTTTTTTAATTTATCTAAAACTCAACTCAAATTAAATTCTAAGTTATAGTTTATTTTATTTAACCTGACAAGTTAGATTAGGTATAAGATCTTTTCTATTCCAAAATAGAATAAATTTGATTTTTTTTAATGGATGAGATGTTACTATACATGTTTTCTAATCAGAGCTCTCCCGGTAATTAAGAATTTCTTGATAATATGAGCATTCTGCTCGCTATTCTGTCATGTTTAGTTTTGTCTGAATGTATTTGGACATTTTCTACCCTGTTTTACCCTTGTTATTGACCATGAGACAGCCACCATCCAATTCAACTTGTGGCATTTGCATCACCCGTTGTGCCGTGCACTCCGCCGCCTCTCTGTTCAACCAAACTAACAAAAATCTACACAGTAATCTACCGTATCTCATTGTTTTTTTCAAGGATAATAATATTTTTACACCAATTTGTACACTTCATTTTTTATTTAATCACTTATTGAGTAGACCAACCACATCTAATGTGTTCCTCTTAAGATAATACACTCTTAAGATAATACAGGGAGTGTTTGGAAAAGTGGATTAACCCGTGTTTTTAGAAATTTTTAATTTGTTTTGTTAAAAATTAATTTTTTTATATTTTAGATCGTTTTGATACGTTGATTTGAAAAATAATTTTTAAAAATAAAAAAAATTATTTTAATACATTTCAGAATGAAAAGTATTTTGAAAAACAACCATAATTACACTTTCAAATTAACAAATCATTAAAAGAGCTGGATTTACTAAAACAATGTTTTTTTTATTTATTTCAAGAAATTATCTAGGATGAATAAACCAGGTAGAATCGAACTTCATCAGATCAAAGATTAACTTTGAACTGAGTGTGATTATATTAATGTCTTTTATAACTTGATTCACTATTAATTAATCACGCGGTTTTTCAATTTAATAGTTACAAAGATAACTTTCTTTTTTACAACCTCCACTTTTTTATTTTTTTCAACAACCTCCACCATTTCAAACACCTTATAATAAAACGGAAAACAGACAGACTCGTTCAACTGGGCACAGCTAATTAATTTAGAACTCGGCATGAGTGCATCATCAATGGCGAGATGCATGCCCTCACATCCAATTTAATTTCAAGTTTTTAAACCATGCAAATGTCAAACCAGAAAAAACACTTCATATTAATCTACCAACAATCATATAATAAACACAATGAAGACCTACAGCTAGGGCAGGGAGAGGATTTACTTGGTTTACTAACCAAAGGTTGTCTCCAGTAACGTGCAAGGCCAAGCCTTGATCTAAGATCAACAGCCAATCATCAACCTGTCAACTCGTGCTCCTTACAACCCTCGGATCCCAGTTATGAGCTAATACAAGAAAAATTAGGTGGCCTGTCAAGTGCAGGAAGTTTCACATAAGTCAAGGATCCCAGTTATGAGCTAATACAAGCAAAATTAGTTGGTCTGTCGAGTGCAGGAAGTTTCACATAAGTCAAGGATCCCAGTTATGAGCTAATATAAGTAAAATTAGTTGGTCTGTCGAGTGCAGGAAGTTTCACATTAGTCAAGGATATAGATATAGACACAACACACACACGGACCCTCGTCACTTAGGTTATTATACAATAGATTTATGTGCTAAATTTTCAGTGATCTCACTGAGGATTACATTGGATATAATTTTAGGAAACTCTCATTTGATTTAAACACCCTATGCCATGATCCTTATTCCCATATTCTAATCACTGCCTGCAAAATCCAAACACCTCAAACAATGAGAAAAATGAATGTGCATGTGCTCAAGCAATTATAGTCGAGTCACTGTATGTGTGTTACTGTCTTTCGCTATTGTTGATTGGTCAAGGTCAAAGAACACCCTCCTCCCCCACCACTTTTCATCTCATCAAAATTATTTCAAGATAATTTCACGTGGTCCTTCATAATTTTGGTCCACTCCCTTCGAAAACCCAAGTTGGAATATGTCAATTAAATGAGATATCAAGGAAGAAAAGATTACACTAATCCATCTATTCTGAAATAATTCACACCCAATTAATTACCCTTTAAGACTTTAATTTTGTTTCCCATGACAAGTCACTGTACCAACCCTGAAAATGTCTGGCTCTGCATGGAAAAATTCTCAGGAGAGGAGACCCACCTGCAAATAAAGAGGCCTAGGATAGCTATTTAGACAGTGAAAGGTGTCCATTCGAAGGCGACACTTCAATGACTCCTTTCCACCTCCCACTTATAACAAGTTGCTGTTGCTTCTCTCGATTGTATGGTGTCTTCGTGAGAGAATAGCAAACAATGATTTCAGCGTCCTTATTAAATATATTTTCATTATCATCACTGTTTTTTTCCCTACTCCGATACACTGATTAAATACTAAATCTCTCCAATCCGATCATGTCTTGAGAGCAAGATTTATTATGTACACAAACACCTGCGGCGGTTAGCACAGTTACGCTAACCACTGATCAAGGTATAATAGGTTTTTGAACATACTAGTACAAAGTAATCTATGGTAAAAACCGATATGAAAAATAATCTAAGACTCAAGAGCCTTGTAAATGACAACAAAACAAGGCAATATAGCCCTTGGATTAAAAACTGATAATTCCTCGAGACTCGAGTAGATCCCAGCACCACCGGCTACGGAATCATATGAGCCAGCAGACGCACCATCCTCCTCGGGCGGCAGCGCATCCTCTGCCACGCGCTTCACTCTACCAGCAATCACACGACACACCAACATTGCCCTACGTCCATCCGTACAGCCCCATAACGAGTCGTGGGCCCTACCGCTACTAGCCGTGGTGCTTACACCTTTGCATTCTATGCCTTGAAACCCGTGCCTAATTATGGTGCAGACGCCACAGACGGGGATCGAGCCGCACAAGCTGGAGGAGCCGAGTGAGCCGAGAGAACAAGTTAAGGTTGTACAGTGAAATCTTAACAGCTCGTTGCCGTCCGCCGCGCACCTGGGGTTTTTTTTAGTGCTGTTGAGTGCACGTGTCTTCACTGCGTCCCTGCAGTCCTCGAACCGTTGGATTGTTCGTTGTGTGTTGTGGACTTTTAATATGCGTTCGATCTTGCAGATTGGGTTGTCTTTCTTGAGCCAGCTTGATTTGAAGATGATCTCCACGATATTTCGGCCAGAATCTTCTGGTCCCAGCTCCGATACTGCAGATATGGCAAAAAAACTTGTATTAAAAGTTGATAAATCTTAAAAATTCGATGATTTATGCAATGTTTACTTCTAGTAGATGCGGGCAGGGTCAGGGTCAGGGTCAGGGTCCGTGCAGATTTAACGTGACGGGGCGTAAGAGGGAGTTCTTATGAGTTATGACAAAATACCACATAAGGCAACCAGGCCATTTAATTATGGTCGGCAAAGGACAGCTGTCGATCCCGCGCTAAAAATAGCATGGTTATAAGACCAGATCCGTTCAGTTCAATTTTTTTTTTTATATACAAAAGGAGTGAGATCCCAAGTGGATATATTTTTATGGTGAATGATGATTTTTTTTTGTTTCATTTAAAAATAATTAATAAAATAACACTAATTATTTTATATATATTATAAAATTTTCCGCGAGTTAGATTAACTGGTGGTCAGCAGGTGAACCCTCATTTCTCATGACTAAGGTAAAGAGGTCATCTTGTATGACTGGCAGAAAAGATATCCCCGGAGAGAAGGCCGAAGTTGTTCTTAAGTCACATTTATGAAACATAAAGTGATTTACTGGTTTTGTCTGTGCGAATTTGGTGAGAAATAAAGAATGGAGACAGCAATCATAAAAAGAATGGCTTGAGCTTAAATGTCAAACTCTAGGCTTAACTCATTAACTGGATAGAAAAAGCTAAGGATAGAGGGTGGTGTTGTTCCATCAGAGTGACGTATTCTTCCTTGGAAAAACTATAATGTTATACATCAAGAATTATTTTTCCTAAAAATAAAGTGAATATCATATAAATACAAAAGCAATCGAATAATTGATATTATTGGAAACAAATAACATTACTCTTTGATAATGGCTGGTAAAAGAAAATCTGGACTAAAAAGAAAATAAATGGGAGAAATTTAATTAAATTTAAGCTCATAACAAAAAAAAAATCGACTTTAATTTATTGATCTAAAAAAAACAGAACAGTCTCGTTGGTTGAATGTGTTGGAACTTTATTTTTAATGGGCAAACTATATGAAATTAGAATATTGGAAAAATAAGTAATCACTCAAGGATGAAATTTCCTTTTAATTCAGCAAAAAATCGAAATTACCGGCATGGCGAACTTTTTGATGAAGCTCCAAGCTTTCAATCTTTGGAAAGACCTCTCCACACTGAGTGCAAGCGCTTACTGTAGTTCTTGCAGATGGGTATCTGAGTTTTAAGCCCAAAATTAATAAATAGTAGTAGTCTATGTTCTTTTCTTTTTTTTTTTGTTATCGAAGAGAAAATGAGAAATTAAGAGGAAAATGAAAGCTAGCGCAGTGTACCTGCTAGGGTCAACGATCATGTGGCATTCATAACAGCCTGAAAGCTTCCTAAATTGCATGCCTCTAGACGACGACGAGCACGTTACACCACTGTTGGATCTCCCTGAACTCGTCAGTGACCGAGTTGATGATGACCCAGTACTAACACCTTTCCGACTTAGTAGCCCAGTTTCTTGACCCAGTGTGCTACTTTCAGGTGAGTTATCAGCTCTATGAACAACCCTTGTGTTGCCATGAACAACGTCTTTGAAACTACATATTGAGCTGCAAGAAGATCCTAGTTTTGAGTATCCAATGGGGTTCTTTGATGGGTCGTGTACTCTCGACCCCTCGATCTGTTTGCAGGTCAGTAGGTTCTTGATTTGGTCCCATGAAGATGGTTGCTTTTCCTTTTCCTTTTCCTTTTGCAGCTTTCGCTTGCACCTGGATGGTTGTTTTTGACGATTCTCTTTGTGTTCTTGTAAGAAAGTAAGTGCAGCCATCACAAGCAAAGAAGAAAATAAAAGACAAGAGTAGTGGATAGAGTTCTCTGCTAATTATGTCATGGGAGGGAGGGAGGGAGGGCTTGAGACAATGAGAGAGTTTTGTGCAATGGAGGGGGATCCGAGACAGGTAATAAGGAGGCAGATGGAGTGTGTTATGGTGGGTCTGGCTTTGTTTATTTACTTCACTTTTTTGTGTCAAGTACTGTTTTTTTCACACAAGCGAGGGTGCCTTTTGGAGAGCTAATCCTGTCTTGATGGTTGACCATTTTGTGACTGGGTCGAGTATATATAGAAAGTTCGCCATGTCGTTTAGGGCCATTTGATGAGTGCTGTGAGCCTGTAACCCACTGTTTAGAATTGGGAGGATAAGGCGGATACAACACATGTTATGTTGTTGGACGGCTTGCTATTTGGCTATTCTTGCAGAGAAAACATGTTTGTCTGCAACGAGTGATCGATCGATCCCATCGTTGGAGCCCTTGTTCCCTCGTATCGTTTCATTTCCTTTCGTCTTCTTCCTTGGAATGTGCAAAGATTACGTTGACAGAAGAGAATAGAAAGCTGGCCTCGGTTCTAAAATGATGGGAACCATCCACTTGGACCGAGACCATTCAAGAAAAAGTTCAATCTAACAGCGAAAGTTGAGCAAACGTGAGAGCCCTTAGTGGATTCTTACTTTAGTGATTAAAAGTGGAATAATAAATGTTTGATGTGCTAATAGTATACTTACGGGCACAATTTGACGATGACAACCACTCTTCTTCTACACGGTCCTCTTTAGGATTCAAATTTACAGCGTCTTTTCCCTTTCCCCTCCCTCCACCTTAGCAGCTAGCAATTACCATATTTAATTGACAAAAATCAATACCAGCCTATGAAGTTACTTGTCTACTGTTACTTATTTAAGGAGAAGGGGCCTTGAATTTTCAGAATATTCGTTCTGGTCCTTTTTAATTTTATCAGTTCAGGTTTATCCTCGTCTTTTTAGATGTTTGCCCCATACTTGCTGAAATCTTTTTATCCCCCCCATTTCTGAATCTTAACTCCGCCCCTGGCAATCATAATTGGTTTTGTTGTTGTAGATGCCTTGGCTTTCTTTGAATCGTCTCTTTTATACCTTTCCTAACTTATTAATGATCATGTACTTGCCAACCTTTCTACTAACTCTTCCCACGTTTTAATTTTAGCGGCCGAGCTTTTAACCCCATGATTTGTAGTCGCCTGTTGTTGGTTTCCACATCTTTCACCTGAATTCCAACCACCAGTCCAATCGATCCCTATTCTCCTATATATCGGCATTTGCCGTTTTGCACCCTTCAGTCTCAGTGCAGGTCTGCAGTTCCCTGGCTTAAGAAACTCCGATTGTTAGGCTTACATGGGTCTCTTTGAATTACGTGGGCCTCTTTTATCTTTAAATCACTAATGAAACGGACTGCAATCTAGCTCGTTTGGATCGGTTAGTTTCATGGATATAACAGGGTGAAAAGGTTCTTAAGTGCATGGAGCAACTTCCATAAAATACGCCTACAGGATGAAAAGGTTCTTAAATTGAACTGGTAAAGCAACTTGTTGATTTGTTGGACAAAATAAATGATTTTCATACAAGCCAATGAAACACTTCCTACGTATCGATCCACACACTCCTGCAATATAGACTTGCCTCTCATTACTTCTTGAGGTTGATGACTTTACTGCAGTACTGCATACAAGTAAACAAAAAACTCGGTCTAGTGGGCATTTCATATCATATATTAAGCCGATATTCTCTAGAGGTGTGGACATTTGGGTTGTTTTACGCATCAAAGCATAGGCCAGTGGGGTACAGATTCCTAAGGAAGCAAAAGGTAAGGCGTATGAGCCAAAGAGACATCATGTAAAACAAGGAGAAAGAATAGAAATCCTTGTAGGCTGTAGTAAAACGCATCTTTCTATGTCCATGTCTCCGGCTATCCACTTCCCTGGACAACATGCACAACGTGCCCCCGTTTCCTCTTGCAATGCCGAAAGCAACCTAGCTAGCAGTCACTTCAACCCTGGGCAGCGTTGCCTCTCACCACTTGGCTTCAGGGCTCGTCAGAATCCTAGGCTAAATGATCTCAATCCACAGTTCAATGCTTCGATCCACCCGGAGTTTACACACACACACACACACAATCTGATTTCTTACGACAGGAAACGTATTATCAAATTTATATGTCTGCATAGGTACATGTAACAGACGTGATAATTGAGCTCAATAACAATAACAATTTTATGGAATAAAAAAAAATAACTATAAAGATTCAATTGAATAAAAAAATAATTTTTTAATATATTTGAATTTAATTGCTCAGGCTTCCATAAAAATATATTAGAGGTAACTCATCAATCCTCCCGTGATTTAATAAAAAATCTCTAAGTTTTTTCATATCTTTGAATTCTAATTAGATAGAAAAGATAACAAATTCAAATTTAAAAGATTTTAATATCATAACCTTAAATTTAAATTTAAATAGAAGAAAATTAAAGTTCGTATTGTTACGAGATGTATGTATCTTTGTATATATGTAATGAGAATCGAACAGAAAATAAAAATGTCAGAGAATAATAAGAAAAAAGGCATCTTAATTCGTGAGAGTTGTTAGAAGTCAGATGTAGATTTGGCCAACCATTCGCTTAATAAGAAAAAAATAAATAGAAAATGCGGTGTTCCCTTGTCGTCCACAACTCAAGAGATTAACCAAATCGATCACTCTGTATCTGATCCATTAATATGGTACAATTATTATTAAATAAACAAAAATAATTTCCCACCAAAATAACTAACTGAGATGACAAACTTGCAAGAACAACAAGTTTTATTTTTTATTTTTTAATCTTATTCGTTAATCAAGACCTAGTCACTAAAATATTGCAGACATGCCTCCATATGCTATTAGAGAATTAATTAATTAATCACTTTATAATTTATGGAACTGGTAATGTGTGTCTGCTAGCTTTCCCCGCTAATTAATCACGTAAATTTCCATACATCTGCAGATGAATTTTAAAATATTAACTTGGTGGTTGGTGTTCTTAATGATAATTAAATCTCTAGCTCCATCCTTTGCCTTGAATTCAGCATACAAGCATAACTACTTCACTACCTTCAGCATTCAAGGCCGTGTGTGATATTTTTCTCTGCCTAAGCCCTAATGCTTGATATATCCCATGTGCATCGTCACTGTATTCTCCCAGTATTAGTTGGAACATCACGTTCTTTGCAAAGAGACAGACAAATGAAGCTATAGAACTACTAGTAGCTCACAAGATTACTATGGGGCACTGACCCTCGCTGTTGTGATCATACACTGCAAGTTATAGAAAATAATTTGACTTGAATGCTAGCTTCCCGCGTTTCATGGGAACAGGAGTGTTTGGGCACTGCGTTCCCTTAAAATTTTAATTTTAAATTTCTTTTTATTTAAAATAATTTTTTTGTACAGCATGAGGAGAAAAGGCATGGTTGCAATTCTAAACCGGAGGCATCATGCCATTTCTTCGAAAATACTCCCGGATTTTTTCTGACGGGCTTCGAAGCATAAAAATTAGCTTATCTGTAATTTGCGCTGTGTTTGGAAACACGGTTGTCACAGTTGCATCCGTATTCTTAAACAGGTATTCGGACAAGAATATTCCACTGTTTTTGCTTCGGGTTAGGATCTGAATTCATTTTTTATTTTCCTCTTGGTCATAGACAGATCCTCCGACTCACTTCACTAGTCAGGCAATAAAAAAATTATTCAATAGTAATTAATTTTTTTAATTCTCAACTCAGTCAAAACCCATGTAAGATTCAACTTTTTTTTTTCAAAATCATGTCGTTTCAATTTTATTTGTTTTTGAAATAACCCATTTTGAATTAACACGGGTTAAGTGAACCAATCCATAAATCAGGTCTTGACCGAGTTTGGTTTTTGTAATTTATGATTTATGATGATTTTTCAAATAGATTACTTTGGATACCACATATAAGAGGTCTCCAAATTTGTTCAGAGTGGGTTCCTACAGGCCCACATCAAGAGATTCAAAACTAGTATCTCTTTCAAGACGGGCCAACACTAGACTTTTCATGATCCCAAAAATATTGGGCTCGCTAGTTTTGAACCTCCCACGGTTAGCACTTAAACCCTAATTCTTTGGGATTTATGCCCCCTTTGAAAATTTCGAATAAAATCAGTCTCTGCTTGAATGCTCCACTGCGGCAAATTCAAGCAATAGAGAGTACCAATTCTGTTGCTTTGTTCTGTATTCTGTCAATTCTTAAAAATCACAATAAGGGGCCAAACATGTCCCCAAATAGCATCCAGTCAAATTCAATTCAAAACCCTAGAGTAACCTGGGAAGGTTGCAGTGTCTTGCTCGACATTAACGACGGCGACCGCCTTGTTTTTGCTCGATTAACAGCTGGCTCGTAAGTTTTTTTGCTTTTTTTTTGTTTTATTCTTACAGTTAATAAATGCTTATGTTTTTTTTTTCATTTCTTTTTTGAAATTTGTAGGACGTTGAAAATTGGAAATAAGAATTTCTCTTTACGGCCCTTG
This sequence comes from Populus deltoides, assembly GCA_015852605.2. Classification (NCBI taxonomy): domain Eukaryota; kingdom Viridiplantae; phylum Streptophyta; class Magnoliopsida; order Malpighiales; family Salicaceae; genus Populus; species Populus deltoides. The sequence goes on from CM027571.2 coordinate 1,452,325, forward strand.
ATTGGATGCCCCTTCGGTTCTTCTTTTCAAATTGAGAATGGGACTGAAGGGCTTTGTTTATGTAGGTTTGTTCCTTCCACAGAAGTAGGTATTGTGCTTGAGCTCTTGTTTAATTGTTTAATCATGGATTAATTAAGAGCTTTGTCTTGGTTTGCTGATTATTTTTTTTTAATATTTGTTGGTAGATAATAATGATCAAGAAAAAGGAGGATCTCAAATAATGGACGAATGTAGGGATAATCGAGCTATTGTTGATAATAATGAAGCCCAGACCCTAACTAGTGGAGACATAGATGAAATGCGGAGGTGATTTGCGTAATTTTTTATGATTTTATTCTCGAATGCGGGTTAAAACGTTGATGCCATAGCTTATAGTTTTTGTCAGCATGATTTGCAATCTTGTTTCTTTAAGATAGGAATCGTAAACTTTGTTTGGTGCAGGCAGGGTGTGAAAGGTGATGAGATAATTGAAGCTCTCATTGCCAATAGTGCAACATATGAGAAAAAAACAACATTTTCTCAAGTAAGTTTGATGTTGGAATGGATGAAGTTTTGTTGGGCCAAAAGGGCTTTGATTGATATGCTGATGTATTGTGTGGTTGCAGGAGAAATATAGGATTAAGAAGCAAAAAAAGTATGCCCCTAGAGTACTTCTGAGGCGACCTTCTGCTAGAAGGTAATCTCTTGCTTCATCTCTAGTTAGTTTATTTTTTTATCACCTCATTGGAATTGGCTGAATTGCTCTTTAACTAAGTCCTGTTTTGTAATTTTATGATAAGCTTCATCATGAAAAAAATGGGCTTAAAGTTTGGTGAAAGCTGTTTGAAAATGTCAAGTAACCTGATTTTATAACTGACATATTATTATTCTTGTTTATTTCAGCATATGCGAGGCGTACTTCAAGAAATATCCACATAGAATCGGGTAGTTTTATGTTATTAATTAACTCCATGATTTAAGCTATTTGATTTTAGTTTCTAAAAATTTTCTTTGTTCAGGATTTTGTTAGTTTATTTGATATCATTTTAAAGCATTTTCATTCTGCATCCATTCCCTGAAGTTGAACATTGAAAGAGAGACTATCTAGCTTAGGGTTTTTAAGTAGTTACAAGACATAGATTGAAAAATTACAGCATAGGTGAGGGATGATTGAAAGATTATGGCAAAAAAAACCAGCATGACCATTGGTTATCTTAGATCAATTACCATAAGAATTTCTTTTAATAAAAGTAGAGGATTGAAGGGGTGGATAATTATCAAATTATGTTAAATAGGAAATAGCTTTATGAATATCAGTATGATTCATGGTTTGTTGGTTGTTCTCATTTAGATGTATATGGTCTTTACTGTTTCGTTGGTATCTGAATTCTCTGCCTTCAATACAGATTCCTGCGAGTAGATGCATTATCCCTGTTGCTTTCACTTGCTAATGTTACTGCAAACTCTGACATCCTGTTAGTGGATATGGTTGGCGGCCTTCTTACTGGTGCTGTGGCAGAGCGTTTAGGAGGTTTGATCTCTGATTTCATCTGAAAAGCCCTTTCAATTCTATAGCTTTATAAAGCTGTTTGCTTTATGTAGTAAAAGAGAAATACCACCAAGAAAGGGAAAACCAAGCTGTTTGCTTTAATTATGTTTCTGTTATTCCTCAATTATCCTTTTGACAGGATTCAATATATGATAACTTTTCAATTCTCAAACCAACAAATAAATGAAAAAGAAAGAAAACGAAAGTGTTATTATACCCTTGCCACAATCATGAATGTATCTTCTTACATGTGTTTTCTTGGCTTAAACCACTGTAGTTTGTCAGATGTAATTTATGGTTGTGAATGATGTTATTTGTTTAGCAGGTACAGGTTACGTTTGCAATACATATCTTGGAAGTACACCGTATCCTGTGGAGATAGTCAGAACATTCAACTTTGATAATGAAATCTGCAAAAGGTACTTTGTGTTGTTAGTTTCATCATAGTTTCAGAAAGTGGAGAAACATGACTCACTTATGGGAAAAAATGATCTGTGTTACCTCGTTTTTCAAAAATAGTTGAGAAAGCATAGGTTCGTATGTTGAACCGGACAAGACAAAACAAGTTCTGATATGTTTGGTGCATACTTTGGACATGACTGGACAAGTTGCGAAGTATTTAATGCACATTTTGAATCCTTGTCATGTCTTGAGTTGTCCCAGGGCAAAATTCTAGTCCCACCATAAGGTATCACAGACAAAAAATTTCATTTCTCAATTTTTCATATTATCCACTTTTTTATCACTCATTTATTTTTTAATTTGGTAGACTAAAATTTGACCAAATTGATTAAAATGAATATTTACATATAGAGGCTTAATTGCAAAAACCTTTTGATTTAGAGACTAAGTTGTACTTATCATAAAATTAGAGGATCAAGAAAATTACAAGGACTAAAATGTCATAAAAATAAAATACAGGGACCAAAATAAATTGTTGAAAAAACTCACAGACCAGAATGACATTTTGCAAAAAAAAATTATCGTGCCTTATCCAATGTGCTCCAAACACAAGACAGGAATATGTATTGTCCAGTCTAGTGTAGGCCAATCAAGTTTCATCAACTACCCAGTTCAGTCCATTTCCATTTATAGTCTAGTGACTAGTCCAGTCTAGCATACCAAAAACATCCTAGTTATTGTTTAATATGAAGCAGCTGGGAATTCTATGTAGAATTATTTGATATGATAGCCCTTCCTGGTCAGCGACAGGAGATTTTAATATGCATAGGATCAGCGTGACTCTTGCTTAGCCTCTTCTATATAAGAGATCCTCCGGATTCAACATTGCTTTCATTTTTTGTTTCTGGCATATTCTCTTTGATTATGTTTTCTATTTAAACACAGGAATTTCATTTGAAGGAATTAATATTTTCTTTCCAGGATTGTGCGGGCTCCTCTGTGTGACCTCTGTTTAGACCAAACTGGAACATCCGAGATAATTGATGCCAGCAATGCAGAATTAAATGTTAGCGTTGTTTTGCTCATTGCCAGAGTATGTTTTTATCTTGCACTCCAGTAACTGTTTTGGAGAATCAATTCTTGTAGGGCCAAACCTCCCCCATCAACATGGAAGAAATGTCTCTTCCATCCAACCACGAGGCTGCGGATTCAGAGACTATTGTCTCTCCACAAATTAAAATGGGCAAACCCCCTAAAGCTGGCGAAAAGGCATCAGAAGAAGCCATTAAGTCATGGAAGGAAATTGGGTTCTCTAGGTAGCTAGATGTGAATAATTTGTTTATTAGTCAATAGAATCTATAAATGGATATTTTCTATTTCAACATTTTTTTAGTTTTCAAGCATGGTCAATAATTCTAGTTCACTCTGTGTGCAGTCTAATAATTGCTGCTCCAGATGCAGATGCTTGGAGCTTAGCCAAGGATCTATTGCCACTTCTATCATATTCAGCACCATTTGCTATCTACCACCAGTATCTTCAGGTCATTTGATTCAAATTCTTGAGATTTGTTCAACTTAAGACTTGCTAATGCATTATTTTCTATATTAGATTGCAGTTTATTAATAATTAATGCAGTATTGTTACTGGATAATTTTTTGTAGTATTACTGGATAGGCTTTCACTCATGGTAGAATATTTTCTTAATTGCTATTCTTGTTCAAATGCAGCCACTTGCAACATGCATGCACAATTTACAGCAGGGGAAAATGGCAATTGGTTTGCAAATTTCAGAACCTTGGCTACGTGAATATCAGGTTTGTTGGTTCCATTTTTGATAATTTTGGAAAACTTTTTCTGTCTACTTTTGCATGGCTGTTGATGTTTTAGTTTGAAGTTTGGAATTTGTGGGGGAAATAGAAATGGGAGTTTTCAAACAGAATCATATTATATGCTTCTTGCCCTTGACATCTATTCTCGAGGAGTAGAAGCAGAGAGTATAATTCTTCTAGGGGATGAAGATGCAGTGATTCAATATTCCCTGGTGTTTTCTGATGCAAATGCAGGTTCTTCCATCAAGAACTCATCCATTGATGCAGATGAGTGCCTTTGGGGGTTACATTCTCAGTGGGACCAAGATATGCAGCAGTAGCTAATCTGGACTCCCAGAGAATAGTACATCAAACCTAGCTCCTTCGTGCATGTTAGCTGCTTGTTGGCAAGCAAAATACCTGCCCATGAAATGGAAACCTGCAGCTCGGCATATTGAGTTTTTTTTAGACAGGATTGCAATATGGTTTCTGTAGCTTGATTTTTTCTCCTGCCCGATCTTGCACTTGCAAGACGTGGCAACTTGCTGTTTCACGCAAGTTATATTTTGTGATTTCAAGACGGAACAAATCAGATTCTTAGGCTGCCCACCTGTGTACTTCGGTATTAAATATAATTTCTGGAAGTGTTTAGGGTCATATGATTCATCCCGCCTTACATGAATAGCCTGTTTGGCCCTGTTTTTATGTTCGTTGTGACGAGTTTTGAAATTAAATATATCAAACTATTTAATATGTTGTTAGTAAGTTATTTAAATTAAAATTAATATTAAGGATATAATTAAAATTAAATAATTTTTAAAAAGAAATTAAATACTTTCTTAAAAAATGAATTCTTTCTTTATGAAACACATAAATATTATATATAAAAAACACAAAATAAAATGGAGGATATGATCAAACATTATATAGCTTATTTTTAAAGTACATAACTATAAAATAATTTAATTAAAAATCTAATATACTTGAGATAAAATAATTGAACTTGATTACTATATATAAAAAAAGAGTTATTTAAACTAATTAATTTTAAAATATTTATGATTATTTTTTTAAGTAAAATAAGTAGCTTTTCATCTCAAAAAAGTCACTGTTCATACTTTTAAATTATAAGCTAATATACCTTTAAACTGATTTTATAAAATTATCTTTCACTTTTAAAAAAATTAAACGACTAATTTTTAAAATTCCAATCAAATATGTTTTGTTTTTATTATTATAACTTCAAAGCAAAACTCTAAAAGAACCAAAAGGGAAAAATATTTCAGTTTCCTTGAATGGGTTCCCAAAAAATATTAAAAAAAAGGAAAGATCCACATGTCGCCATTGATAGTCAAAGAGTTTCCTGACAATTCTAATTTATAAACTTCACACAAAAATAAAATGATTATACATCAACATGTGAAATTCGATTTCCTAGAAGTAGAAACGTTATCTCCTTTTATTTCTCTCTCTGAAAACTTTTGTATTATAGACATGAAAAAAATAAATTCTATATTTTCAAAATAGCATTTTATTTATAAAAATTACCAAATTAGTACTTTAATAATTTAAGATCCTTCCCCATCAAATTTAACAACTCACAATTAATAAATAAAAAGTGATGTCATTTAACAGGAAAAATGTCGAATATATCCCTAAACTATCACCAGAGTCTTAATTTTGCACCCAAATTGCTTTTTATATTATTTTTATTATCATATTATATTATTTTGATTTTTTAATAAGAACTTCTGTTACAATCACTCAATGGGAAGTATTAATATTTTTTTATAAAATGATTTCATTTTTAATAAAAAAAATATATTATGAATGAAACATTAATGAAAAGTCTTTAAAATATATGGAAGTCGTTAATTATAATTTTAAAATAAAATTGACAAAGTTAGGCCTACTTACACAGCTGAGCTGGTGTTTTATGGGTTTGTCTTATTTAATATCAATATTTCAAAATTAGGGTTTATCCAATAGAAAAGCCCAGCCCAATCCAAGCCGAAAAATTTTATAGAAGAGGGGCATCCAATCCAACTGCCAACAAAAGGCGGGCGGACGTATTCGAAACTCACTTCCTCACCGCTTCTCCCCTACGATTCTCAAATCCCTCTCTCCCGGCAACTGCCGTGTTCTTCCCATCCTCTCTAATCCTTCCGTTCCTAAATCGGTTTCGCCCTCCTCCACCTCCCTTTAATTACCTCCTTCTCTTTCTCTAATCACCGCCTTTTTTACACTCAAATTCCTCCCCTTCCTTTCCCTCCAAACACTCTCTCAAGAACCCCTCTTTCCCTCCCTCTCTCCCTCTCTTCATGGCGAACGCCAGCGAAGATCCGAACCGGACAATCAATCCATCGCAATTTCACTTTCATTTACTTCACTCTCATTCTCACTTTCAAAATCAGAATTTATTTTCTTCTTCAAATAATTCAACTCCTTCAAATCGACTGTTCCCTTCCTCTTTCCGAAAACCTCACCACCCGCCTCCTCCTCCTCCTCCTGATAACAACAAAACTCCTATCGGCTTTCAATTCCATAGTTCCAACACGCATTCTGCATTTCGTGACGTTGCGGTTAGTTAGTTTTACTCTCCTCGTCCTTTCTTTTCCTTAAATTATTTTTCTGCTTAAATTCGTATAATTATTGATTGATATTCATTGTAATTATTTTTATTGTTTAATTTTTTTTATATATATATACTCGATCGAAGCTTTTTTTTTTTAAAAAATAAACAAATTGAGCTCATAATTAAAATAATAATTTTCTTCCCTGAAGAAAATATTTAGTTATTGCAGATATGAAAACTCTCTAGCTTTAATAAGAAACACCGAAAATTGCAAAAACAACGTAACTATGACTACCTAATGCGCTAGGTGGTTCGGTGTATTTGAGACAAGTGTCGTATTTTAATTAAGGTTGCACTAGAATTTGTTGTCTAGACTCTAGAGATTAAATTAAGTAGCAATTCAATTACAAATTGTATGATATTTATTACAGCTGGGAATAAAAAGTGAAAGTGATGATCATGAGGTTTGGACTAATAGAGATGCCGCTTTCCCTGCGCAAAGTGATATAGTTACTGATATAACTCTTGCTCCTCGGTCATCTTCTGGGGGTAAGCATAAAAATAAGTCAAGGGTTCCGAAACATGCCAAATCAGTGACTCAAAGAATGAATGCTGGTAATGTACTTTTGCATTATCGATTGGTAAATTACTGCATGTTGTATTATTGAGCCTGTTAATGGGATGTTGATGTAGAAATTCTGGTTAAATTGATGTTCAATTGCAGAGTCTCTTAATGGACTGAATTTGGCTAGTGGTTGTCGATATGACAGTTCTTTAGGTAAGTTTTGATTAATTGGGTTTAGCATTCTTGTAGTCTAGAATATTGCACGGTTTATTCTATTTGCACATATAGTAAGCATTCTTATGTATCTACTCACGGTTAATTTGGGTGGATTTAAATTTAATGTTGCTGTGATGATTACTTACAATTTACAAATGGTCAAATTTCTTTTGGACAGGCTTGTTAACCAAGAAATTTGTCAAGTTGATCCAGGAGGCTCAGGATGGGACCCTTGATCTGAACAAAACAGCAGAAGTGTTGAAGGTACGGACATTGTTATGGGCTATGCACATCTGCTGCTAAATAAGAAAATTGAATTGCTTACACTGGAGGGTTCAAATAAGGTTTTCTTTCCAGTGCAGTATCTCTCCTTTCTCATCACAACTAGTTATATTGTGAAATCATATGTAATGCTTTTTATAGGGGTACGTGTAGCGTGAATATCTTTGCTATAAACTGAACTTTTTTGACATGATATTGATTTTGACAGGTCCAGAAAAGGAGGATATATGATATTACAAATGTTTTGGAAGGAATAGGATTAATAGAGAAAACTTCAAAAAATCATATACGCTGGAAGAAGTATTAACACCGATCTTTTCTCGTGCACTTCCTTTGTTGTTTGCTTTGCGTGGCTGGTAATTGACCATTGGACCTTCTAAACAGGGAATTTGATGACTGTGAGCAAAAGATGTTGGATAATCATGCTAGAATAAAGGTATTTCTGTAGTCATCATATCCTTTTCAGGAGGCAGATGCTTTATGATGGCTTCATTCTTTCTGCACTGATGACTCACACACAATGGATCGGTAGCATTGTAATGATGATGAGCATTTGTTTGAATTTCAAAAAATTCAAGATTCAAACTCAATTTGTTTTAGGTGCCCAGGAAATAGGTCTTGCCTCAGCTTTCGTAGGTTTAGGTTGTCGATGTTAGACTTGAATGTAAAACCAGGTTTTTGCAACTCAAAAGTTACTGGTGAAAGTTATGGGTCATATTTTTAGAAAGTGAAAACCTGTTGGCCTTTATGGGAAGAAGGTTGTGATTGTGCTCTATGATTTATGTACTTAACATATTTCAGGGAATAATGAGCTAACATGAAATGACCTGTTTATCACTCACTAATCAGTAATTTCTGAAGCAACCCTCTCATGTTGTGGATTGATAATGAATTATCAGTGTGTGGAAGATGCAGTGAGCACATTGATATGGACATATAAGATAAAGTTGATTTTGTTAGAAATTGATGGTAACTGATACTCTGTAACAAAGGGACTGTCAGTTGACCTTTCAGCTTTCTACACTTCTAAGAGGTAACACTATGAAATATTAAAGTCACTGGTCTTACTACCTGTTTATCTTTTGATTTGATTACAGGCTGAAGTGGAAAGTTTATATACTGAAGAGTTCAGGCTTGAGGAATCTATAAGGTTGGTTGAGTCAATCTTTTTATTTATATTTTTTGTAGTCCTCTGTGGTTAGCTTAACTCTTATCATGTTCTTTTTCCAGGGATAGACAAGAACTTCTGAGAGGCTTGAAGGAAGATGTGGTTTGTCGAAAGTATGCTATTTTCTCCCTCAGATTTTATGGTTTCAATATGACTTGTTTTTATTTATTTGCCTACTTGGTTTTGTTAGGCATCTCTTTCTAACAGAGGAAGATATTACCAGCCTTTCATGCTTCCAGGTATGCAAATCCTGGGAATTGCTTTGAAATCTCTTTGCTATCATCTCCCAAATTTGGTGATGCTTATCACTTATGATACTACTGCTGCAGAATCGAACACTTTTTGCAATAAAAACTCCTGAAGCTAGTTATCTGGAAGTTCCTGATCCTGATGAGGTACTGAGTGTGGATACGTGGAACTTTAAAAGTTATTGAAATGTATTTCTACCTGATGTAATGCTTATTTGCATGAGCAGGATATTGGTTCTCCACTATACAAAATGACAGTTAGAAGCACCAATGGACCCATTGATGTGTATCTCTTGAGGTAACATGCACCACTGACATGCAGTGTGCACAGTTTCCATGCATGATTGTGTTAAAAAACTGCTACTATTTCATAATGCCATTTTGATGATGCTTGTAGCAAATGCAAACAAGGTGAGGACATAACCGTGGAGCATGTTGAACCAATGGATACAAGTGCTTGGAACAGTAGCCAATGCAGAGACCAAGATGCAGGCTTGCCTTCAGAGTGTCAGGGTAATCAAAACAGTTGTTGTGAACCATTCAGCTCACTAACTCTAGAAGCATCTGGGATTTGTAAGTTAATTCCTGCAGACTGCAATGTAAGTATTGGAAGCTTCAAATTGGTTTCATAACAGTTTCCTAGTTGATAGTTCCGATCCTGCACACGCGCACAAATGCACTTCTATGTACCTTCTTTGGTGTTTGGTCACGGGGAAGGAAACTTGATTAACCTGTTTGCTTGTGACCCATCCTGTTGCAGATTCTTGATGATTACTGGTTCACAACAGATGATTCAGTCAGCATTTCAAAATTGTGGGTTGATCGTATCTCTTAACATTCTGTTTTGATTCAATAAGTTCTGGTTTTTGAAATATATGGAACTGCCTTGCTATTGGAGGAGTCTGGAGGCTAACTCACCACTTGACCTTTATATGTTTATCACATGCTATGCAACTGACGTAGAGAGTTTTTTCCTCTTGGATGACCTCTCATCGCTTCTGCCATGACCGTCATCAAGAGTAGTTGTTCGTGATGTAAATGAAAATTAGGCAGTAGGTCGTTCAAGCAGACTGGAAGGGTAATTTTATATCCCCTCCACTTTTGCAAGTGTAAATTTTATAGCTAGATGTTTTCTTTTCTTTAATGGTAATGATGGTTAGTTTTTAAAAGATTATTAATTATCCTAATCCCATCTCTTATACGGGTAGTTGGGGCTGTAGTTTCTGCAAATGTGCCTACTGCCCGGCAGAGCGAAAGACCGTCTCTCGGCCTTGGTGTCTATAGTGGGCTTGGAGAGTCAAGAGCCGGTGTGCTTATGACCATCTGGCTGCCTGTGTTGATCAGCAACACAAACAATCCTTAATAAAAAGAAAAAGAAAAAAAAGGGCCATTTTGTAGACTGTTTTGGTGCTGATGGATCACAATTTATAGTAGAGGGTGTGCTCCCTGTGCTTTTGCAGCAGTCAGTGGCATGATCTTCTAATCATCAATTCAGTTTGTTTTTTTTTAAGTTGACCTTTCAATGTTCAAAATAAAATATGAACTGTATTAAGATTTGAATTGTAGAGTCACCAGATTGACCTATGGAGGTGAGCTGTGATCAATAACTATGATCAAGATTGAAGTTGACATTGCATAAGTGCAGCAAGCAGAAGCTGTCCTCGTCTCTGAAAGTGATGTTATACCAAGTCTGCTCGGTATTTCTGGCTAAACACGAAAGACACTGCAAAACACCATTGCTCCAAATGGCTTTCAGCATCCTAGTTTGCGCACTAGTATCTTCCATAAGAGGAAACTTCACTGTGAAAACTGTCCCTCGTTGTATATGGCGAGGAAGTTTTATCCCAGACGTTGACAACTAACAAACCAAATAACTGCAGGCATTACCTAACAAGGAACTCTCAAAAGCTCGTTGAATAAAAATCATTAAAGCACGTAATCAAGTCCATGCTAATACTACATTAATTAGTGTAATCACAGACCCAAACAATTACAAATCGTACTATCTGCAGGTCCAATGTTAAAAAGTTTTTCATCTTACACGATTGCCATGAGGGAGGTTGGTGACCACATTCTCAAAACAAAACCTCAGTTTTAAAGGGATTATAGGGCAACAGGCTCACATCAAGTATTCCTAATCGGTTTAGGTATACGGGTATAATTATTTTCAATAAGCTTCGGAGTAAGAGTCAGTGGCAAGTTTAAATTTTGCTTTCCTGTTTTGACAGGGAAAGTTAAATTTATGCCAGTTCTTTCCTTTACCCTTAAAAAATGAAAGATCCTCCTCCCAACCTTTAGAGGAACAGGCCTTTACCCAGCTTGTTATTTTTCTCCCTTTTGGTATTAAATTGCTTGAGCTGACAGCATCATCAAATAACAGATAAGTCATCAAATACTTTAGACAAATCTAAAAAATACATCGGAACTGCAATCTTTCAATATTCTTGATGCCTTTACTTTAGGTCTAGGCTTCGTGGCACTGTGCCATCCACCAAATTTCTGCAGCGGATGCTCCACCATTGGATATAAAAAATCCCATCATGCCGTGTCAATTTACACTTACATTTTCAATAACTGGTAAACACTATACAAGCCAACTCTAAAATTTGTAACCCTATCCAATTAATATTATAGAGTGCAAGTGTGGCGAGTCAGATTGTATGATGAACCCAAGACCCTTTATTTGCCAACTTGAGTTCAAACAATTAAGCAACAAATGGAATTGGGAAACAGAAGATTACAAATTTACACCACCGTCACAGAAAAACAAAAAAAAAGGAAAAAAAAAAAAAGGATACCCATCACCGTCCACCTACTGATTAAATACTTGTGCTGGGGTCTAAAATTGGGAAAAATTTGACACCGGTCTTCAACGGTTTGTTCCAGAATGGGTTTTCCTCAATCTGACACTTGTATCCCGGGTTGTTTGCTCCATCAAAGTTTCTTTTGGTGTAGGGTCTTCGTTTTTGTTTTCTGAAGATGATGGCACGTCTTCAGTCTCCATTGCTTCTTCCTCTGTTGGTTTAGGATGGCTGGAAACTTCAGGTGCTGTTTGGGCATTTGAAGCTGTTGCAGGAACTGCTGCTTCAAGCACTTTAGAAGGACCTGCCTCTTCCGCTGCTTCCATTTGGTGCTGACTTGAAGATGTGCTAGAAGTGGGAGATAGAGTTTCTTCAGGCTCTGCTTGTGTCGTAGCTGGTTGACGGTTTGATGAAGGTTGACGGCTGGGAGCAGAAGGCTGGCGAGCCCTAGCACCTTGCTGCTGTGGCTGCAATATCGAAAGTAAAATTGGCATGAAAACTGTTACATAATGTATAACTCAAAAAGACAAGCATAGATTGTTTTCAATCACCACTCTTAAAATACAGTTTCCCATATAACTTATATGCAAGGTTCTTAAAGGACAAAAGTTCAAATTTAATTCCACATTACTGACTAGCTGCAAACTAAATACACAACAACTCATCAATTGACGCTGATAGATCATTGTCAAACCTTGAAGAAAACAACTGGATGATTGCATCAAATAAACGAGACAGCATATTGGTCCATTTACAAGAACCATGAAACTGTGTATTAGAAGATAATGGCAAGAACATAAGAGTATATACTCCTAATTACACTACCTGAGCAGGGCGAGGCCTTGTTGTTGACTGTGCAGCAATGTACTGCAAAATCTCAAAAACTCTTGTCTGACAATAACTTGCTGCTCTTTGCCAATAAACAAAAACCATATCTCCGGCCCTAGTCCTCAGCTCCAACAAGCTGCGATCTATTTCATTCTCATGCTTCGCAACATATGGTTTGAAGAAGGAATCGTACACATAGGAGGTTCCCTGAAACAAGGAAAGGAGGAGAAATTAATACGAAGGTAAAGATCTAAGAACATAAGAAAAACATTCTTATCAGCAATTCATAATACAAACCTTAGTTTTAGGGTACCATAAGTATATGTAAAATGCCAACTTAGCCTCACTGTACATTGGGACCCTTCAAGAAACCGAGACAGAAAAACAAAATGAACATGCCAATCGCCATTTTGAACACAAAAGCTGGGTTTAAGCAAAGAATCAATACCATGAAATAAAAGTATCTCCAATTCTCTCACAAACTGTCAAAACCGCCACCAAAATCCTGCAGACAAAGAGAAAATGAAAACCACTTATAACCCTAAAAAATACATTCCACCAATTCACAAACATCAAATCACAGTAGAATACCAATACTGGCACCAAAATCGGAGTTGCTCAATCTCTGGCTTATTCAATTCGACCGTTTTATAGCACTCATACGCTGGATAAGCATAGCCAAAAACCATCCTGCCAATACATTATACCAATTCTAATTTCGACAATAAAAAAATCCCCTTTAAATTCAAATAAAAAACTGAATTAATTAATCAGGTCGCCGGGAAACATACACAAGCCCTCGTGTTAGAAATGATCCAATCATTTTGTATACCTATCAAGAAAAAAAAACTAGTTAAAATCCAACGCAGAAAATATTTAATCATTCAAAATTTATTTTTTAAAAAAACTCAAATTAAAAAAAAATCACATAACAACCAAACAAACCGTTTAAGACATGTTCGTCACTAAAACTAGAGCAAACAATCGCTCAATAAATCACTAAAACAAAATCAACAAATAAAAAGTGAATAATCCCGCGAAAATTTCAATTATATAAAACTCCACCCACTCGCCATCAAAATCGATAACAAAAGGCAAAAATTAGAGTTAAAATATCAAACTACAAAAATTAGGCTAAAAGAAACCGCAATGCCAGTAACCGGCCCGAAACAAAACTAAAAACCGCAACGACTTTTCTGTAGTAAGAATACGAAGAAATTCAGATAATTTTACAAAAAAATATAAGAAAATTGAATATTCAATACCTTTTAACAACGATTTTTATTATCGCGATTTTTTGTTGGCACGCCAGAAAAAGAAATTTATCAACAGCAAATGAGAGTTGATAACGAGCACGGAAACGAGTGGAGAGATCGAGAAATGGAAAAGGACGTTGAGACTCTTCCTTACAGAAATATCGGGGCCGCCGGTTTGCAACAGCGAACCGTTAGAGGTCGGCGTCGGGGTAGAGACAGAGGTAAAATTAAAAGGGAAGCGAGAGAGAGATAGAGCAGCTGAAGCTCTCTTATGTGTCGTTTCTTTAAAATTTCTGTTCCTTTCAATTTTGGCTTTTGAGTTCCGCATTCCGCAATTTAAAGAGAGATGTTTTCCTGTGTGCGAGAACACGAGGATGATGTGACTGCTAGGGGTTAGTCACCGTTAAAATGCTAACGGACGGGTTACGTGCTGTAGAATTTGTGAGGTTTTAACAAGTGTAAAGTGTTGCTGTTGTATGCTATCGCTTCCCGTTTAAATCTGACACTGACGTGTAAACTTTTTTTTGTAAAACGGCAAGACTGTCACCTGCGGGTGTTCTAGCAAGACAAGGGTGCGGCAAACTTTCATCAATATTTCACTTTGACCACTTTAATGTAAATTTTCTGATATGATCCCTATGATTTGAAAAGGGCCTCATATTCTATAATAGTTAGACAATATTATTACAATTCTTATAGTGGTCTAGTATCTTGAGAGTTTTGCACAGCAATGTCACTTGTACGGGTACGAGTGAAGCCAGGGTGAGGTCGGATAATATATATATATTATAGATAATAGCGGGTTAAAAAATTTTAAAAATAAATATTGCATGTTGAGTGGTGAATTAAATTTTGTGAACCTGGTTAACCTGACTCGACTCGTGTGCTTTTTTATTCTTTGTTTTTCTTGTTACATGTTTTATTTTTTTGGCAATTGATTTTTATATTTTAAAAATAATAAGAAGTGATTTTATGTAAATCTGTTTTATATGAAAACATGAGGTTTTAAAAGGTAAAAAAACAGGAGAAAAACTATAAAAATTGGCGTTCTTCTAGTTTCTATCATTTATTTATTTAGCGGCAAGGTACAAACCCAAAGCTTGTGGAAAATTACAGTATTGACACTAAGGATTTTTATTTATGAAACCGAAATGGAATATGCATGAACTTACAGGGACTGGAATATAGTCTACCCATTGCTAAATACGTGTACCGTAATTTTACCATGGAGCCTTTGATTCAGAAGTCTTTAGCTACGAGGCATCTGCTTCTGGATCTGTACCTTTCTGTCTAATCAGGAATCACGTGACCTAAGAGAGTCATTAGCGAGTGATGTTATCATCTCCGTGGATAAAAGTGTGGAAGGAGAATAAATGGCCGCTTAACGAGTGAAGTATCTAATCGACTAATCCTCTACGGATAAGCAGCAAAAAATATAAATAAATAAATGTTGGGCGTCTTGTTATTATTGATTTTTAAAGTTTTTTTTTAAAAAATATATTAAAATAATATTTTTTTATTTTAAAAAAATATTTTTGACACTATAAAAACCATATAAAAGCACTAAAAAAATTAATTTAAAAAAAATTAAAAAATATATTTTTTTTAAAATACTTTTAAAACATAAAAATAAATTAGTTTTTACTTTGCGAGAAAATTTGGTTCTAAAAGCTTTACCGGCTGGTGGGTTATTAAAGACTTAAATATGTTTGGGAGTATGGTAGGGGTTACTTTTTAAAATATTTTTTGTTTGAAAATGTATTAAAATAAAATATTTTTAAAAAAAATTATTTTTGATATCAGTACATTAAAATGATTTAAAAACAATAAAAATATTTTAAATTAAAATTAAAAATATTTTAAAAATCACTTTTAAAATATAAAAACAAACATTTTAGTAGTGTTTTGAATTGCAGCATAGGAAAAAAAATTTGAAGCTTTTTAAAAAAAATTAAAAAACAATATTAAACTATAAAGACAAATAATATATTAACCGCTTTGAATTAAAGAAAAAATAAAATAAAAAATTAACTCTGCTTCACCCAATAAAAAGCTCTTGCAAGCTCACAAAACATCAAAGGTAAAAGTCGTCGAATTTTAAAAAACATTATCAAAAAAGAAATTATTTATTTATTTATTTTTCAAAGAAAATTGTATCGATCTACCATCACCCTCTCAGCCCGGATTTTATAACCATTATTTGCAGAAAGATACTGAGATTACAGAGTGGGCTCTATTGGAATAACGCGAGGCTCCCCTGGTATTTTAAAAATGCTACTGTGCCCTCCTTTTCTGAGACGAATGTTCAATTCAGTCCTATCCATCTCACTCTTTGCTTTCCCTTTACTCACACCCACGAAAAATGCTGAAGTGGATTACATCCTATGAAGAATCTTGGTGTCTTTTAATAAGATATGCCACGTCAGCTTTAAAGCTGAGCATGTACACCACAACCCTACCTTTTCTCTATTCTTTATTGATTGCTGATAGAAATATCATAAAATTACACCATCTCTTAGGTTTGCGTTGGAATTTCTTGCCTATAGAGCAATTTTGCCACTTTAATTTACCTGTAGATCACCGATTTTTACAAGGGATTATGCCAACTAACACCAGGCACTGCTTTAATTAGTCTCTAGTTTCTTTCTTGATTCCCTTGCTGGGATAGATTTTCAAGCCCTTTGTTTCATATAGTATTGTGTGATAATTTGATGGGTGACATAAAGTACATGCAATAGCATGTCGCCCACTTTAGGGTTTTTTTTTCAGGCCAGGGCTCCATGGCCCGTTTGCTTTAGGTTTTTTCAGGCCACAGGGCTCTATGGCCCGTTTTGAGTGCGGTGGGTTTTATTGTCGTATATTGTTTTACTTAAAAAATATATTGATTTTTTTTAGATTTTTTTTATTTTTTTATATCAATACAATAAAAAAAATTAAAATAATATTAATTTAATATTTTTTTTTCAAATTAAACATATTTTTTATGCATCTAAATATAATTTCAAAACTGTCCGGCATCTTGGTCGCAAATTCTACTTTTTTTTCCAGTGTGATTGTCGAGTGACCATTAATGCGTTGTATCTACCATGAAACTTTATTAGCATCCAATTCTTTTCAAGATTCTCTGTAGAGAAAATTTTCTAGCAGCGGCTTGTGATTTTTTCACAGAGGACAGCCCTTTTTATCCTTCCTTTCCCTTTTTTTATTAAATAACTTTAGATCTTGTTTTATGTGATCTTTTTCCCTTTTTATCCACTCACTTGTTGGTTTTTTTGTATATCCTTTAACTAAAAGTTTGATAATTACAATTTTTTTTATTGATAAAAAAATACTATTTAACAATTATATTGTAACAAAAACTTTCTTAACGAAAACTTGCAATGCAACCTGTTTTTTCATTATTTTTTTTTATGATTTAAAACTTTTCTATTTACAAAAAATATAACATCAAATTCTCTTACAAGATGGCCCAGATAGAAAAGGATATATTTCAATTTGATGTGAATATAAAATATAAAGACCTATAATATTATAAAAGACTAAAACAATAAAAAAAAACATTAAAAAATATATAAATTTAATGTTTTTTTCAAACGAAATGTTTTTTTTTAAAAAAAAAACAAAACAAAATTCACTACACTCTCCGACACTGCTAGATTGCTCACAAAATTTACCTGTCCACGTGCGTTTCTATTCAATATGATTGTTGGGTGACAATTAATGTGCCATCCACCAAGAAACCTTACTAGCACCCAGTTTCTTTTCAAAGTTTCTCCGCAAAGAAATTTTCTTGCAGCTGCTCGTGAATTTTTCACTGAGGGACAGCCTCTTTTATCCTTATTTTCCTTTATTTTTTAATATTAAATAACTTTAGATCTTGTTTTTGTGACCTGGATTTTTTTTAAAAAAAAAAATTCCACTGGTATTCTAGTTTTATCCACTCACTTGTTGGGTTTTTATATCCTTTAACTACAAGTTTGATAATTATGTTATTTGATCTATAAAAGTTTCGTAATATTTAACAATTATACATAAACAAAAACTTCCTTAACCAAACTTGCAATACAACTTGTTTTTTCATTGATCTATGATGAATTTAAATTTTTCTATCAATGAAAAATATAACAACAAATCTTTTACATAATGTAAAGATATATTTCATTTTGATGCTAATTGAAAAACTTCACTATTTTATTATTGTGTTGTTTGATTTATAGTTTTTAAACTCGGTTTGATGATTAATTTAATCTAGGTTATGAATTTTAATTGGGTTACTGGGTTATTTTAGATCAGTTTTATTTTTTTGTATAAAACAAAACAATATTGTTCTTGTTTAAAAAATAAGTTAACATGTTGTAATTAAATTTTTTACTGGGGTTTTGTAAGGTAAATTAAATTACCAAGTTAATTTAAATTTTTAACCTGATTATTTAATTTAAAATTTAAATCGTTGACCGAGCTGAATTTGAGTGGTTTTTCATTTATCCATATACAATGAATTTCGAGAATAGCAATGTATTTTTGTGTTAGATTTGATTTCATGAAATTGTTATATCTCATAGTAAAAGAAAAGTGTCATCCATCAATAACCAGCGGTTTTAATGACTGTACGGTGCTGTGAATCTTGACTTGACATTCATTAATTAGCTCGGTGGGCTAGCTAATTAAAAAGCACCACCATCTAATTAAAGATAGCCCGGATCAGTTTTCTTCAATATTTGACCTTTATCCTTTAAGGCACCCGGCACGTAGCTTTTCCTCTGTTACTTTTACATGGAAACCATGATCACGATCCCTGTTTTCGTCTTTAGCTGGTTCCTATCTTTTCAGCTTCAAGCCGTCACTGTACTGAAATGTGCTTACCGTTTACCGGTCACTGATCATTTACATGCCCAGGTGGGTAGACTAGCCAGTGCCCGTTCGTGTTAATCACCTATCAAGGCCACATGGTCCAGTCGGACCTGAGGTACTATGCTCCTCTAGCCAGAAACTGAGCATGTTAATCACCTATCAAGGCCACATGGTCCAGTCGGACTTGAGGTACCATGAGGTACCATGCTCCTTTAGCCAGAAACTGAGCATGCTAGTCACCTATCATGGCCGCATGGTCCAGTCGGACTTGAGGTGCCATGCTCCTTTAGCCAGAAACTGAGTGGGAAACCTCTGCTGTAAAGTTCATTGATCAATACAGTTGACGCCAATTGAATTCTTGACGTGCTAGCAAGCAAATGGCGCTGGAGCATTGCCTAAAACAGTACTGTAAAGCTTTTGAAATTGGTTCTCATCTTTGACAGTGTTTCCATCCTCAAGACATGGATTGTACTGTGTCGACTACAAGCAAATCAAAAGGAGCAACTAAAAAAAGAAGCCATTATTGAGTAGAGAGGCGGATGAAAAGCCAAGTGGGACCTAGAGGAAAGGGAAACCAAGGGGAAAAAGGAAGCATGTGCGGAGGGAAACTTCCACAGCCTTGGATTCCAAAGGGTACGATGCCATAGAACCTTATTCAACATCATGGCCACTCTCATGCGCGTCTAATTATATCCGTTTGGCTGTATCTAACTCCTATTTTTTTAATTTCTTTAAAATTAATGTAATGAATGCTTTGTGTCTGCTTAGCATGTCTAGGAAGTGTTGAAATAAGGAAGAAATGAATTTAATGGATTCATCACCCACTAGATTGTAAGCACGTTGCAATGCTTAGTCATGATTATTCTTGGTTACCTCAACTCCATGCCAATCAAGGTCAAAATAAGCCGACCGCTTGTCTCTATTTTCTGGGCATTGGCCGAGGGATCGCCACAAATCTCCCCGTAACGTGCTTAACAACTACTCCGGTCAAGCACGCAAGGCTATGTTAAAGAAACCATACTCGAGTGAAAAATGTGAGAAATTCTTACATTTAAATTAAACCAATCAATTATATTACAAGAATTTGCTTGAGCAACCAGCAATAAAACTAGAATTCACTACACCGATGATGCAATCTTACGCCACATGATCCAGTCCATATAATATTTTTTCCATTGATCCATCGCGCCATCCGAGAAGATAACAGTAGTCAATATTTAGATTTTTTATTTGATATTTTCATATTCAAACAAAAAACAAATGTTGAGATGGGATTTGAGAGTGAAGGATAGCCTTTTATATTATATTATACAAGTATAGCTGAACTTGGTATTCAAGAACTAACCCAGAACAAAAGGAATATGGGTTATCGGATTACATTATTAACTCACGGGTTATTAAATCAGTTTACATGTTATCGAATCGAATTGATTTTTTTTTCAAAATGATGTTTTTTCATGCGGTTTGGTTAAATTCCATATACCAAATTTCTTAGATTAATTGATCCTGGGTTTAACACCATGGATATAATTGCCTCGTTGCATCCCCGAGCAAATAAAAAAACATAACAGAGACCTCCGTCATCCAATCGGGTTGCAAGAGATTGCACTGACTAATTGCCTAAACTTTGGACTTGAAATACATTTATTTGAATCTCAGAGGGTTTGGGCCGTTGCGCCCTTGCAACGACTTGAGCTTGAGCATAACTCATAAGCATATGGGCTCCGAGAGACAGTCCATGACAATCCATAATAAAAAAAAACAAAAACAAGATTCATCACCCATAGAATGAACGCCACGTGGACACAGTGTTCTTGATAGAAAAAAAAACTCAACGAAACACCCACTCACAACTGTCTGGCTGATGATGCTTGAAGCAGTCCCCACATATCCAAAAATTTCCCCAGAAGCGCCCGTCAGGCTTCAATTGTTGAAACTCTAGCATCAACGGAGGCAGTCCCTTGAAATTTGGAGAGAGCAGAAAATAAGAAATGCCAGTAGCACATTCCATTCCTCGTCTTCACTCACCATTTCTATGCTGCCCTCTTAACATTATCTCTTCTTCACTGTCATCCTTCAAGTCCGCGAGACATCATCCTCAACGGTCACCAGTGTCTTATCCATGCATCAGGGCTATTGATCTTGATCAGAACACGGTTCTTTCTCTATCTTTACTTGCTCTTAGTGTTTTTGCATGTAATGTTGTTGTGAAGAGTGTTAATTCTTAAAGAACAAAACCAGATAGTTGCAATTTCGGTCGGGGTCGTGAGCATTGCTGTTGGGATAGGAATTCCAGTTTTCTACGAATCCCAGATTGATAATGCTGTAAGTTAGTCTTTTTAGTGTCGGGAATTCAGCATTATACTATATTTCAGACGTTAAGCTGTGATTGTGGTTTTGTTCATGTTGCAGGCAAAGCGAGATAATACCCAGCCATGTTTCCCTTGCAATGGCAGCGGCGCACGTAAGTAACACTGAACTAAAATTGAGCTATTCATTATTCTGTGAGCTACTGTGTCTTTGTAATTACTGTAAATCATCAGGAGTAACCACTGCTGGAGTATCAGACTTAAAGAACGATATTATATATATATGAATTCAATGATGGACTGTGAATTTAAGGTTCTACATTGTTATAAGCATGCATTGAATGTCGATTGTATTGAATTCGATAATTTAGTTGGGGCTCCAACAAAAGATTCAAGGCGTGTGGGATTGGTGGTTCTTACGCTCCCCTTACCTGCAATCTATCAAATGTATGGGGTTCCAATATCTTCACTGGTCTTAATGGCTCCGTTATTATAGTGAATTTGATAGTTTAGTTTCGATTCCATCTAATCTCAACTCAATGTTTTAAATATTGTTCATTTATTTCATATGGGACCGGTGGTTTTACCACGTTGGTGCTATAGATTCATATTGCAGATGTGTGCACTTTGGTTGTTTTTTGTACATGTCCTCTTCTATTTCCACTCCCTGCATAACCCCATTAGTAGCAACCTGTTAGGGGCACCGGCATGTTTGAGGACGAAGATTTGGATTTCCTGTACTGTATCCCCCGCAAACTGCACACATTTATACCATTCTCCAGTTTAGTATCACGATTTACAGCATCATTAATGGTAGCAACTGCTAGCTGGTGAACTTAGTGGTCACAAGATTGTCTTCTAAAATGATTTAATCTAATCCATCTGTGATCTTGGTTTCAGCATCCTCTCCTTCCCAGTAGTTTTCCACACATTATTTAACTAATGCACTAGATTTCCTTTGGAAATATGTAGGCATAAATCTTAACACGCAAATTCATGATCTAGTTTACAAGAGAAGCGAAGGAGAGTTGCTGGATATTAAAGAGTATATGTTGTAGGAATGTCATTTCTCAGCAAGAAAAACGAAATGACATGAGACTGGAGGCATAACTGAATTTGGATGATGATATGAGATGTATTGCCATGTTGAAATTCTGATGGTTGCTCTTCGTAATTGGATTGCTTTCTGCAGAAAAATGTAGATTTTGCCTGGGAACTGGCTCAGTGACAGTGGAGCTAGGTGGGGATGAAAAAGAAGTCTCTAGATGCATCAATTGCGACGGTATCGGTTCTTTGA
Organism: Populus deltoides; assembly: GCA_015852605.2. Taxonomy (NCBI): domain Eukaryota; kingdom Viridiplantae; phylum Streptophyta; class Magnoliopsida; order Malpighiales; family Salicaceae; genus Populus; species Populus deltoides. Next base: position 1,474,460 of record CM027571.2, read on the forward strand.
CTTGCACAACATGTCAAGGCAGTGGCGTTCAACCCCGGTATCTAGATCGCAGGTACGATTCTATAATCAGGTCTTGATAAGCAGAAAAAATAACTAACGGCTCTTGCATTGTATACTTGGATTACACTAATTAACCTCATCCTCATCAGCAAGGAAAAATCAAACATGGTGAATTGCTTTTATTAAATTCCTTGTTGGATGGAAATGACAATAAAACTGTGTCTAAACCGTAGTCATAAGACCCGCTCCGACAATCGAATTGGTCCAAGACTTGGATGGTTTAGGACTCGGGTCAAATGGGTTGATCCATGGGTCAGTGTATCAACTCAAGCTTTGCTTTTCTTAAAAACAAGTTGTTTCAGTTTTTTCACCAGCTAGGCCTGGGGAAAGCATTGGTCAATAGGTCATCTGGTTGGGCTGCCGGGCCGAACAGGTCTTGTAACTAGGTTATGCTATATAAGTCAGTAATGCAGGTTTTAATTTTGCGAAGGATTTTATCTGCATTCATCGGATGCAACTTCAGGGAAGAAGGGATGTTGAAAGTCTTAACCATGTCACTAACAAAATTGTGTGTTTTCCTTTGAACAGAGAATTCAAGGATGATGATTGAAACTTTGACGAAGGCATGGTTTTGAAGTAGATCCGATCAACTTGTAATAAGAAAGACACGATCATCAACACTCTTTTTTGTATTAACACCTTCAAATTCCAACCTTTCTTTCTCCATCCTTGATCCAATGTAAACAAGCTCAGCATGTAGAAATTCAGGTGGTATTATTTCCACTGGAAAAAAAATTTGAGAAGCAGGGGTGTTCTTGTTATGATATTTGCAAGCAATTGAACAGTACAGAAGAACGTGAGGAGAGGTCACAAGCAGTCGGATAATTTTTTTACTAAATAAAAAAAGCAGCCTTTTCCAACGTGTTTCTTAACACACAAAAATCCTAATATCAAATCGAAAAGTATTCAATCGAACATGTAAGCTCTCAATCAAAAAAAATTAAAAGATAAATATATATTAAAATATTAAATTTTATCAGTCATGTATCTGTTTATGTTTGATAACTTCATTTCTTGGAATCAAAATTTTATTTAATCAAATCATAATAAAAATAGTTACATATACACATATGAAAATCAAATAAAATAAAAACAACATTTAACCAAATATTAAATTGAAAAGTTGAAAGAGTTGTATATCTCAAATATTAAAATATGAGCTGTAGAATATATTGTATTTGATAAATTTGTTTATTGTAATCAAATGTTTTGTTTAATAAAATAATAGTAAAAAAAACATGAGCTATTGAATAAAATAAAAAAAATTAAATAGAGCTACACAAAAAAAATACCTTCTAATATAAAAAAAAGTTAAATTCTTACCCATAACTTAAGTAAAACTATAATCATATTATATTAAAAAAAATCATAGAAGTCTGTTAAATTTTTTTTAAAAAAATTCCATAAAAAAACCAAGAATAATGGAAATGAAAGGAAAAAAACAATAAAAAAAAAAAGAAGGGCTCATGCAGGCGGGCCTGGCCTGGGTAGCCCATCACTCCTGGTCTAAGAAAAGCCTAGGAGCGTGGATTTAAATAGTATGATTATGTTTTTGCCCCTGGTTCAGTCAAAAAGCGTAGGTGTTTTGAGAGGGTGTTTTGGGTCTTGTGTGTTGCTCATTCTGGGTTTTAGCCCTGGCACCCGTTTTCCCACCTTCTTCTCTCATTAATTTCAAGCCCTTCCCTTCCCTTCCCTTCCCTGCTTCCCCTCTCTTTTTCTCTCTCCTGACTTGCGGTGATTGTTAGATTTCTAAGGTTTACAGTATCCCTAACTCGCTTCTCTCTTTTATTTTCCTAAACTGCTGGCACTTACTTAGCAGAAACGAAGGAACTAGGGTTTAAGCAAGAGCGATACAGGTAGCGATGCTGTACTTGATAGGTCTGGGTTTAGGTGACGAGAAGGACATCACGTTGAGAGGACTAGAAGCAGTGAACAAATGTGAGAAAGTTTACATGGAAGCCTACACTTCTCTTCTTTCCTTTGGTCTCTCGACTGATGGACTCTCCACTCTGGTAATTACTCCTTTTTTTTCTTTAAACTCTGAATTAATACTGTTTTAGTTAATGATCTCTAAAATATGCATCTGGGCTGAATTGGATTTGCAGGAAAAGTTGTATGGGAAACCCATTACCGTTGCGGATAGAGAGATGGTAGAAGAGAAAGTAGACAGTGTGTTGTCTGAAGCTACTTCATTTGACGTGGCTTTTCTTGTTGTTGGAGATCCTTTTGGGTCCGTCCCTGTTGGTTTTTCGTTTCAATTTCGTTTTCTATAATTGCAAAGCGTGTATTTTGGCTCAATTACTTATTTATTTGGATGCGCAGGGCTACAACTCACACTGATCTTGTTGTTCGAGCTAAAGAATTAGGGGTTGAGGTCAAAGTGATACATAATGCATCGGTGATGAATGCTGTTGGGATTTGTGGGTTGCAATTGTATCGATATGGAGAGACAATTTCAATTCCCTTTTTTACAGATACATGGAAACCTGATAGCTTTTATGAGAAGATACAAAGAAATCGTGAGCTTGGATTGCATACTCTTTGTCTATTAGGTGAGAATTTCTTCTCTCACACACCAATTTTTTAGTCTGCAGAAATGATAAATGCAACCTGTTTTAGTCTGCAGAAATGATAAATGCAACCTGGTGAGTTCTTAGTTCTTGCAAATGCATACAATGCAATTCTATACTATACAGGCGTACCTCTAGTTATTCAACAATAGGGTGCATTATGCAGACTTCAACTTGGTCTGACGTTTTGTTTCCTAACCTTGGTTATAAATTGCAAGTTTTGGTTCACGTTATCTTTTTTTGTCAATTGGCTCTGTAGCATTAATAAGGGTTGCATCTCTGGGAATGCGAATTTAAAGGACAATCTATTCTATGTAATCAGGGGCTGAGCCTCCCTGCCCCCTCAGTTATGTATAGGAGTCACTTTTGTCGAGCTATCATCTATTGACATAATATTCCAATTTTCATACATAATTGTTCATTGTTCCAATATCCATAAGGACCATTTCTTTTTTGTTATTTTATGACCAGAAATTCCACCTTTTACTTGTAAAAATAAATAAATAAAAGGAGCGCTAGTTGTTGAAAATTCTGGCTGTTTATCCTGTGACCTTGGAAAAGCTTCCTATTTTATATGCTGTCAAACTAGAAACATTTGATCAATGCGTATTTGTCTGCTTTGCAGATATAAAAGTGAAGGAACCTACATGGGAATCCTTGTGCAGGTCTGTGCAGGTTAATGGCTCTGTAGTTTATTCTCTGCATTTGTGTTATTTCTAGACTGATTATTACTTTTCACCTATGGCTCAGAGGAAAGAAGCTATATGAACCACCAAGATTCATGACCATAAATACTGCGATTGAGCAACTCTTGGAGATTGAGCAAAACCATGGAGAATCAGGTGAGGCTCACAATTATTCACTATTTTTCAGGATTGAGGAATTTGCAAAATCAAATTCTATGTTTATTGACTTTATATTGTGCTAGCCTTTATCCTTTCTAACAGTAAATAGCTTAGGAGACTGTTTTACACGCATATATCACCATAGATCTCGGATTCTGTACTGTGCTTGGCATATAATGCAACCACGACCTGTCATTTTCCTCCAGCCTAACACATTATCTCATGGATGTCATTTTTCTTTTCTTATTGCATATTGATCGTCAAGCTTTTATGAAATCCAATTCTCTGCATTTTTAGGCGCGTGGAGAAGAATCTGAATCATTTTGTACTAAGAATTACACTTTTGTCATTCATGAATTGCAGCATACAATGAAGACACCAATTGTGTTGGGCTTGCTCGGCTTGGAAGTGAAGATCAGAAGATTGTTGCTGGCACAATGAGGCAACTTCTGGCAGTTGATTTTGGGGCACCCCTGCACTGCCTTGTAATAGTAGGCACCACTCATCCAATAGAAGAAGAAATGCTGAATATGTACAAGCTTAAAGGAGAGATTATAGACCACAAAGATCACAGGACTGCATGATTTGCAGGTCGTATTTCCTTTTGGTTTTGTTTTACCGGTGAAAAGATAAAATGGTTGATGTGATTGAACTAAAGGTTTTTCGCCTTTATATAGGCTACATGCAAGATAAAAAGTATCGTCTTGTTTGGCCTGCTCAGGATGCAAGTAGAGTCCATTCCTTGATGTAACCTACACTCAATCTTTTGTTTTACGCCTTTATTTAGCTGCAAATCTTTGGTTGCTGCTGAGGTGAAATTATCTTTCGGTATAGTTATGTCTGTGCAATGGAGCCAACTGTACACTTGTATTGGTTTATTAGTAAGAGCCACTGTACCTTCAGTATATGCCATGCCCTTTTTTTTTCCTCCCCCCGTCCCCTCACATGCATGGATTTTGAGTTCGTGTTTCTTGTTAAATGACATGAATAAATGAAAGGGGCAGAAATGTGGTCGTTTCCCCAAGTTAACCAGCTTGAGTTTAGCCTCGCCTGGGTATACCATTTTTTATAATTATTATTATATAATTAAGTAGAAATTTTCACAGTAGCGCAACATATATTTTAATGTGGATTGGTACAGTGAAATTATTGTTTTGTTTCTTACTGAAGAAAAAATATGTCTTTATGATGACGATCATTTAGTTTTTTGTAGCAGTCTATTAGTCATTAAAAGATTATTTTTTTGCACAATTAAAATATGATTTTACCAAAGTTAACAATTTCTTTAACTATTGACCAGATATGATTTAGTCTTTTTATAAACTTTGAAATAGAATATGATTTTACCCCAGGAGTTAACAATTTCTTGAACTAAGGTGTTTTAGTTTCTTTCAAAATCTTTGAAATAATTAAAATATTTATTTACCCTTGAGGTAAAAAAAACTAGAGTTGTTGATCAAGATTTTTTTTATTATTATTATTTTACATTTTAAAATACAATAGAAATATGATTATACCTTTATAAAAGATAAAAACAAAGGTATGTGTCTAGGAGCATTTATGTACTTTCATGATGATTTTTTGTTATGGTGATTTTTAGGTTTATAGAGGGTATTTTGGTATTTTTAAGTTGAAAAATTATTTTTTTATTTCAAAAGACTGTTAGCGCGTGTCATTCACATGCCAGTAAATGGGTGTTGTCCGTAGTGTTTTGGTGGGGCGTTCAACTCCATCCGATGGCCAAACCTGGCCATTTTCCATGTCATTGGATACATAATTGTGTCCTCTTCCTTGTGAGATGACATGTGGTGGCAAATGATGGTCGTTCTGTTGTCGACAATCTTTTTATTTTTTTTTATTCTTTTATCTTTTCCAAAAAAAAGTGCATATTTATCCTCTTATCTTTAGATTTGTTAATTCCATTCCTTATTTATTATTATTATTTATTTTCATCCTTGATTCTTGTGAAAACATGATAAATTATAATCCAAACAAAATAAATAAAACACCAAATAAATTAAATAAAAGGATTTCAAGTATTGTGAAGGGATACAATAGATAAAAGATGAGGTGTTATGGTGTTAATTAAGTAAAAAGAAGAATTATGAGACAAAAATAGAAATAAGAAGTAATGAGGGTCAATGTGTAAATACAAGAAAAATTGGACTATAAATGTCTTATTTTTTCTCTTTTGGCTGATGGTTTGAAACAAAGATTGGGGGAGGATTTGTGTGATTTTTCAACTTGAATTCTTGTTGATTTCATTAATAAAAGTGTATAATTAGAGTGATTAACTTAGTTGGACAAAATTAGAAGGGTGATTTTAGTGTTATGAGTGTTTTGGAAGAAGAAATTCAAGCTAGGGTTTGAAGAGGGAATAGAAGAAAACTTGATTTTTCTTGCATTCTTTAATTGAATCCTTATCAAAGTAAGGTAAAGAACATGCTTCAAATGTTTATTTTCTTTAATTTTATGTTTTGACGAAGGAACTAAATTATTGTGATTATGTGAAATTGTGGGTTTGTGCATTAATTATGGGAATAATGCAAATTATGATCGAACCATGTTAGAAAACATGAATTATAATTGGCTAAATGTTTAATTTTAAATAGAAAAAACAAAATCCCCCCCCCCCCTTTTATTAGAGGTTTCAATCAAATAGAAAGATTTGAGAGATTTAAGGTTTTAATGCAATTGTTTAGAAATTGTGGGAAATATAGGCTTATAAATGTTAATAGATGAAATGAGTAAGGTTTTTTCAAAGAGAGAAGAAAAATCCTCACTTTTTTTTAAATGAATTTCGGTTAAGAAAAAGAAAATTGAGACATTGAGTTTTGATAAAATTGTTTAGAAATTTTACCAAATTGTAGACAATTAATGTTGATAGGTTAATTGAATAATGATTTTTGTAAAAAGGGAGAAAAATTTTCACCTTCTTTCCTTATTGAAGTTTGGCCATGACACATAAAAAAAAGGGGGGAAAGGTTTCGATTTGGACTTCGTTAATATAAAAGGGTGGTTTTAGATGGATTTAGTATATCGTTTGAGAGTTCGGAGAGTTATATTGATAAAAAAAAATTAAAAGGGGCATTTTTTCCTCCTTGATTTAAAAGTTCAATCAAACTTATTTAAGAGTATTGGATTTAATCAAGAAATTTGTAATTAGTATTAGAATTGTACTAGTTCAAATGAATGAGCAATGACATGGTAAATTATGTTGGTACAAAAAAAACCACAAGACCTAATCAACAACAAGGGACCTCTTTATGGACACAAGAACCATGTAGGTGTTTAACACTTTGAAGTAACTTAATAGCCTATTTCAAATGATTGCAGAAACAATTTTCTTATATAGTAATTTTAGTATAAAGTCATGAAATAAAGAGGTAGTTTAATGCTTTGTTGACTGAATGATTTTATAAGATTATTTCATAGTAAATAAAAATAATGCCATGAATATGATGATTTCCTAGTTAAGATAAATGTTGTCCTTACAAATGGGCAATTTAAAAAAAATATAACTTCCTGGTCAATGGGATAAATACTCGGTGTAATGGATAATTATAGAATTATTTTTATAAATTTATTTCTAATTTGAAAATTGTATTAAGAATTGATGAAAATATTGAATTACTAAATATAAGATATTTCATTTAATGATGCAAGAATTACATTAACACACATGAATAGTTAGTCCTTAATTATTTGTTTATCGTAATGTAAAATTTTAATCATGCTTAATATTATTATGTTTTTAGATACATCACATCTCGAACCGAAAAATAGATGCATGGATATATAATTTTATTAAGTAATTGATGTTATTGAAAAAACCAATATTTTGTTATAATACACTTGTGTTTAAGGATTGTAATACTTAACTTAATTACTTACTAATGATGTAATTTAAAATGTTTCTACTATTAAATTAAATTTCAGTTGGTTGTATATATATGTTAAACATAATTACCTTTGAAAGACTAAAGACTTTGATGTTTGTCGTGAATTAATTAACTATAAATAATCGTTCTATATAAAATTAAAATGATAATTTGATATTATGATTGAGTTTTAAAGCTCCAAATAATAGGATGATTATTGTGATTGATGTTTACAAGTTGAGAAATATAAAGTCAATAACTTAATATAAAAAATACAAAGAATACTCGGAAGATATTTCATTTATATATATATATATATATATATATATATATATATATATATAGTATTATAATTTATGATTATATTTAGGGTCATTACAATTTTATTATAAAAGTTTTAAATATTTTCAATTTAGTCATTGAATTATAATTTATCATATATTATTTTTTTTCAATTCAATCTTTATTTTTTTGATTTCTGATTTTTTTTCCTTTGACTCTTTTGTTAAAATTTTGTTGGTTTTAAATTCCATCATTTAATCAAAGTTTATGTTATTTTATTATTTTCAATTTTACCCTTATTCTTTTGATTTATTTTTATTTTTGTAAACTTTATTTGTTTTTAAATTAACCCTGCATTTTAAATTTTTTTGATGTCCTCTAATTTAATTATTTATTTCAATTTCCTCCCTCGTTCTTGTAATCATAGTTTTGTGTGGTTTTTTTCTTTGATTTTATCATCCAGCCTTTAATTTGATAGAGAATGGACTTGGAGTTTTTTCATTTGTGATGCTTCTGATCTATTGACATGGGTAATGAGTTTGACAAGTTCATGCAGTTCAACAATTTTTTTTCTCATTTTCTGTTATGATTTCAACATTCATCATTTTTTTTTAAATAGTTTTGTGGTTATCTTTAATTTCGTTTCTATCAGTTTATCTTGTTCTCATGGCTTAGGCCGTGGGTCTTGCATACTTGTTTTGTATAAAGGTTTTTTTTTTAATAATTTTGTTTGTTTTTAATTTTTAAACAATTCCTTTTATTTTATACAGATGAGCTTTATTTTATATAAAAATATTTATTATGAAATAATACTTCTTATATATTTAGCCTTGCATAATTTTTTTCCTTTTATTTTATTCAATTAGTTTTGTATTTGTTTTTGTTTTTATTATCTTTTACTGATTTTAATAAACAAATTCAATAGACACAAACAAATAAATATTTTATTTTGCAAGATCAGATATCTTGGCTAACATTCATCTCTCATTTTTTCCAGTTTATCTTTTGGGATTTTATTTATTTATTTACATAAATGATTATTAAATTACTTAATTATATGCTTACATGAGCTTTTTAATTTATACTTTGATTTTTTAGAAAATTGCATAAATACCCAGGGTTTATTCTTAGATAAAAAATTATGACCCGTGGCATTGTGCGAGTCAAATAGCTAGTATTTTAAACTAAAAGTGGTGTTTTTTATTGTGCACCACCTCATAAAATACTATTCATTTCAATATTTGTTTTTGCTTTCTAAATCTATAATTCTCTCTCTAATTTTATATTTCAACATTTAGTTTACTCGAGATTGGACTTCAAAATTTTGTGTGACTTGCTTTATTTATGGTTAGCTTGATCTCATAACTAATATCACGAGTTTGATGAATTAACTTGGTAGACTCGAGTTAGATGATGCTTTTTACCGTGGACCATCTCACAAAATACTATTTATTTCAATAATGTTTTTTTTATCTTTTTTTTTATAAATTTATATTTCTTTTTTCTAATATCATACTTCAATATTTAGCTTATTGAAGATTAAACTTCATAATTTATTGTGATTTGCTTTATACATGGTTAGCTCGGTATCATAACCCATGTCATAAGTTTGATAATTCGACTTGATTTTTTATATTTTTTTTCAATTCCGTCCTCTAACATTGGGTTGATTGTGAATTAAGTTTCATGATTTATTTCAGTTTGATTTCTACGAGGTTATCTCAATCTCTTGACTCGAGTCGTAGGTTTGATGGGTTACCTAGTTGACTCGACTTCTTTTCTTGTCTTTTTTTAATTGATATTTTTTCTATTTCATCATTTAATGTTGAGTTGACTATGAATTGAGTTTAATGATTTATTTTGATTTGCTTTCTTTGAGGTCTTTTTGGTTTTATGACTGATGTCATGTGTTTTGCGGGTTAACCCGAGTAGACTTGATTTGTTTTATTGTGTTCTTTTTTTAGATTGATTTGGTTTTTTTCATTTTCAACCTTTTACAATGAGTTTATTGAAAATTAACCTTTATAATTTGTTTTGACTTACTTTTTATAGGGTTATTATAGTCTCGTAATCTTGGTCGCGAGTTTGGCAGATTAATCTGGGTTCACCTAGGTTTTTTTTTAATACTTTCTACGAGTTTATCCCGATCCCTCGCCCCATATCACAGGGTTGACAGGTTAACTCATGTCAATGTTTTTGTTATTTTTTAATTTTTTTTTCAATTTTATTCTTTAACATTGGGTTAATTGAGAATTGAGTTTAATAATTTGTTTTGATTTATTTTATATGGAGTTATAATAGTCTCATGATCCGAGTTATTAATTTAACATATTAACATATATTGGCCCAGATCGATCTAACAGGTTATAGTTTCAATATTATTTTTTTAAAAATATTGTCTTGAATATTTGTTAATCAAACAACGTTTTCACTGTTTGTCAGAATTATTTTTGGATCTATCAAGTCGATCAGGTCATATCAGGTCAATCTTCATATGAATTAAAAAAAATTACTAAATAAATATTAACAATATCTAAATTTTTTGTATATTAATTTTTTTTATTCTACCTAGATCATATTGATTTCTAAATTCAGAAGGTTTTGAAACTTCTGAGCCCCTGCCAAAATGCCAATTCAGAGTATAATAAGAGTTTGTCTGGAAAGACGTAAGATTCCATGCTACATCATCCCGGTTCATAATGGTAGTGATTTTCATCATCTTCCACCTGGCTTTGTTAGACTGAATCTTGAATATTGTTGCTCGGAGTGCTTCTGATTTCTGAGGCATGACACAAAATACGCACTTCGTAGATTTTGTTCTTTGTCATCGCCAATAGCCAGAATTTGACAAGTCGAGTTTTATCATTTATGTTAGGGGTAGAAAATTGGTGCGCCATAGAGGAGAACTTTTCCAAGAGCATCTCTGACATCAGCCTAGATGGTAGATTGACCTTCAAGTTAGCATGCGGTGGCCCAATTGGGATAAGTAAAGTTCATGAGCAAAACTAACACCCGCAGTTAGCGCTCCTCTGTAATGGACCTTCATACCAAGTAAAGAGGACCACTGCCAAGTGCGATCCACAAGCATAGTGTAAACCCTAACCCGGGACAAGGTATCTAATGCATATACACAACCCCAACTTTTTTTAAAATAAAAATAAAAAAAGTCAGCGACAACGGATAGAATTAGAGAATGAATGGAATATAATGCTTATCCACAAGCAGCTCGAATGCTCGATACTTTCCTTACTGTTAATAGGTCAACCTACAGGTCAATCATCGAGATTTTTTCCCTTTTCCTATTCTTTTTTCAACCCTTGTCTAGATCACAGGTTGACTTGCAAAAACTGGTCCGGACTTTAAAACCATGGCCAGATGGCTCTCCACCACCCGCAATGGAAAACACTACTAACAAAGGGCACCGAGGTTGCAAATACGGTCCAAGTGCCTTGTGGGTGGTGATAATCACAGATCAATCACGAATAACCGAAAGTGCCTAGCAGCGTGCTAGCCTTGCCACTACTAAAACCCATGTACATCAAGATTTTAAGCCATGATATGGATATTCTGCTACTTAAAACTAAGAGTGGCAGTAAGGATCTTTGAGGTAGCGGAGCAAAACGATGCGGGTCGGGAGGGGTTTAAAATGACATGCCTTAACCTACATAATGATTATATCTACCACACTTACCCTGCAACCAAGTCAACCGTAGGTCATCACCTTTCAGAGAGAGAAAGGTCTCTCGTAAGGTGGGGTCTTCAAAAAGGTCCAAAGCTGCAAAGTAAAGGGGCTGGTCAATCTTTTGAATCTCATCCAGAGCTTCAATACAATTAGTTATAGTAAATCTCTCCTCATCTTGTCTTGCGGCAACTTCCCTCCACTTCGAAGCAGCTACCATCTCCAACAAGGCTTCTGCCATAGCTTCATTAAGTTCTTGATCCCTATTATTCTGCTCTGAAGAAGGTGTCTCAGACGGACGTTTCCTTTTTCTTTCCCCTGCGTTCTTCACTGCCTTTTCTGATGATACAGAATTTCCTTTTGATAATTTTGATGATGATGATGGATCTTCGGAACGAGAGGTTCCGCCATCTGGCCATGAAATTCTACCTGCAATATCATTTCCAACAGATTTGTCCAAACCCTCGAAGTGACTTGATTGGGCATACTTCCCATCAGCTGAGGTATCTGTGAAAATCTTGCAGAGTTGCTCATATATGGGACAGTCCTTGACTTTAACTGTCTCAGGCCTAGGTTGTGCCTGTAAGTAGAAGATATCAGAATGCAAAATAAGACGATCAAGAAGAAAAACAGGGTAACTGCAGGAAAGAAACACACCCCAAAAGAATCTTCCCACAAATCAAATCCAACACCACAGGGGTCCACCAATGCAAATTCATTTCGAGCAAATGCTGACTTCACATTATTGAATCGTGTCCGCAGTACATCAAGGTGCTTTCTCAGTTGATTGTTATTAAATTTTGAACCCGTCTCCTTGTTGAATTCATCACGTATGTGATTCCAAGTTTTCTTGTCAAAAACATTATTTGGTCTGTTTCCTAGCTGAATCTGCTGCACTACCAAGTCTGCAAATATCCTATCAAGGGATGGTGTCCACCTTGTTCTAAAACGTTCTTGCTTAGATTGATTACCAGTTTCACCTTCCATGTACAGCTACATAAAGCACATTTGAAGTCAGAAAAACAACTACCAATAAGATTATCAGAAACTCTCCAGTTAAAAAGAAGATTGTTCAAATGCAAAGATAACAAGATAACAATCAGGTTCCAGGCCAAACATGGATCAGAAAACATAATACAAAGTACTATACTACTATTAGATAAATCCATATATCTAATCTTAATGGACTAAATAAATCCATCAACATCATATATCAAATCCCAATCGACTAAAAAAGAGTATGTTTGGCATGAATTGTAAAAAAGACTTTTGACTTTGAGTCATAAATCAAAAGGTTGTTTTTCATAAATAACTCGTAACAAAAATAAGTTAAAATAAAGTATGTTTGGTAAAAATTACTCAAAGCAACTTTTGTAAAGAATAGATGTAGTAGTATAAATTAGAATTCACAAGTGAAGAGTTATTCCTAGCCACACATATTTATGACTTTTTTTACGAGTCAATAGTTAAAAAACAACTTTAATCAATTTGCAAAAGTCACACCGAACGACACATAAATCCATCCAAAACGATCATATGATTAACAAGAATCACACACGCACAAATCTATCATAATTATTCCCAGAACTTGTAATCATCCCCTTAAGTTAAATTCTGAATCAAACAATTCCTCAATATTCGCATAAGACCATCAATGGAGTCCCCCCTGCAAACATACACGGTCACAAAAACAGCATCATTTGTCGACAACATCAGCAACTCCACAGTTTCACATTCTGCTTTCTAACTTCACTCTTCGTCCATCAGTTTTGCCACAAATCACACAATTTCAAAATTCGGTTTCTTATCGATAACACTAAGATCCACGAGCATCGAAAATTCTAATCAAAATAAATAAACAAGCATATCTTTTTTTCAAATGCATCACATTGAAATGTTAAAAACTACTAGTTTCTAGGCTAATAAACTCATCATTACGGAGCGCTGCGGTCATGGAGTACCGCAACATCACACGATTCACAGAACTGTATTAATTCAAATTCACTCCTAAAACTCAAAACTTAAACACAGATGCTCAGTTTTAGTGACGCGTCTGCTCGCATTCATGGACTTCTTAATCACGTTATTAACAACAGTTATAGTTGTAATTAACCATTCAAAATATATTCTTTGCTAATAAATCTATATGTTCTAGCCATTTTGAATACCTAATTGTTCGCCTGATTAAACCCTAAACGAGAGAAAAAATATACAGAATAAAAGTTAATTGCTCGTGATCAAAGGCAAGGTACCTGATCGGCAGGAAATTAACAGGAAGCCAGAGAATGGAGAGTGAGAGAGGCGTCACTCCGGCACCAAGCGCCGTCGGTCTTGGCGGAAATAATAAACTAGGTTAAAAAGAAGAAGGAATTTACCTTTTAATCGTTTGCTTAAAAAACTGGAGCCTGGAATTGGTGTTGAGTGATTGATTAATCAGGTGCGATGGAATTGAAGAGAGACAAATACATGTCAATAGCTGATTGGTTGTCTCTTGGGCTTTGATAGCGGCAAGTTTTCTGAGACACGTTGGTGGTGACTCGACCATGGAAACGGCCGCGTTTTGGGAAATGGGCTAACTTTGCTCCCTATCTTGACAAATAACGGGTCCCCAGCCTAATTGCCAAATAAGATTGAATTAATCGAATTATCTAAAGTATTTATAAAAACTGACTTGAAATTAATTAAACTGAACAGGTTTTTGAATATTTTTTATTAAAAAAATAATAATAAAATTGGTTCATTTTAGTGCAATTTAAAAGCTAAAACCGTTAAATTATAAATTTATCTAAAAACATTTTTAACGTTGAATAAATATTTATTTCCCCATCAAGTCTCTGCAATTTAGAACTATATCATGAAAAGTAAATATATATGGAAATTATTTATGCCAAAATTTCTTTAGGCAACACAATAATGCATCCCTTTAAACAAAATTAGGACTCTCTCTGCCCAGGGCATTTCTCAACTGTCATCTATGCTCTCTCCTAAAAAACTATAGAAAAACTACGAGTTTGAACCTCTTATTTATAATAAAAAGAAAAAAGAAAAAACTTTCTTGCTATTAATAATAATTGAAGAAGCCCTGCTGAAGTAAAAGTTTTAGGTATAAATTTCATAATCTCATAATTGTAAAGTGATTGATATAAAATGATTAATTTGAGTTCAATAGATTAATATTTTTTTAAAAAATTACATTAAAATGATATTATTTTAATAAAAAAATTAATAAGTTTTGATTTTATTTTACTCGGAGTCGATCAATTTATAAATTAATTTAAGTTTTTGATAGAGTTAAATTCAATTAATTTTTTATTATATTTATCTTTCAACTCAAATTAATCTAATTTCATAGGCAACCGATTCAAGTTTGATAACCATTTTGTACTTTGAGGTAGCGAAATATATCTCATCTTCTTGGACCTCAACATTTACCAGAATACAGGGGGCCACACTTTATACCAACTCTTTTAATAGTCTGTCTCTTTCTCTGAAATGGACACCACACCAGCATCCTGGCTGCCATCTTCTTGTCACTGAAGCCCATAGCCATTACTGGTGTTTGCTTTAAAAACACAGCTGACCATCACAAATCAGCTTCAAAGAGTAAACAGATCCACAGTCCTTATCGTCAGTGACCCGATTGAACGGTCCAGATAGAACGGGTCCCATTATTAAACGGCAGACACGAGTCCTCTCTCTTGACCAAGTCAACATCCATCTCTGATTTGACGAAGGGAAACTTACAAAACTTAAAGAGAACAAGAAAAAATTATTACCTAGCCATTGTACTGTCAGTCACATTTCATTTCAGTCCTTATACTTTATGTTTTTTTTTCAATATTTGTATACTTTATAACACTATGGAGACCAAAATGAATTAACTATAGCATAAAAAAAGAGTAATTAACAGGCACCTTCCCTTGAGCTATAGGATCAATATGAAAGAATTAAAACTATGAAGACCAAAATGAAAACTGTTGAATCATAGCTTTTACTAGGAAAATAATAATACGACTGTCGGTGTCTCGTTTTGTGCCGAAAACTAGAGGCAAAAGGTTAATTAACTATTTAATTAACAATCTAACTTAACCGTAGCTTGATAAGTAGGATTCTGGCGCCTAAAGCAACCATCTTTTCCACTACTATCATTTCGCTTTCCATGTGATAACAAACACCTTGAACACAACACCCAAAAGCCAGCCCAAATTTCTTCCTTGCATTGCTCAATGCAAGCACACGAGGAGTGCCCTTTATCGTAGAATTTCATTTTCTTCAGATATGGACGTTAAAGATTTGATCTTGATTTGGTTTTGAGTGATTTAGTTTTGCTAAAATGAGAGTGAAACCAAGTTCTAGAGGTTGCTGTTGGTGGTTTTTGGTGGTAGTAACATTGGCATTGGTTTATGATGCCATTGTTTATACAGTCCAAAAGAAAACTGAGAAATCTGAAGGGGCTGCTCCTATTACAGGGCCTCCTGGTGCTATTGAGAAGAAATATGCTGATGCTCTCAAAATTGCTATGCAATTCTTTGACATTCAAAGATGTATGTTCTCTTTCCCTTACTTTAGTTTCAGTCACTATTCTATACTCGAAGCATTCTTTTTCTTGAACACATGAGTATAATTCTGACTGTTTAAAGTTAATACACAATGTAAGGAAGCAACGAAAAGGACTGGGATTTGGTTTTGATTGTTGTTGTTTTGAATTGATAGCACAAGTTAGGATCTTTTCTTGAGCTTAGAAGCCTTGTTTTATCTATCTTTGATTTGATTACTTAGAAATTTTGTCTTGTTAGCTCTGGTTGTGTCTATTTTTATTGCATTGCAATCTTCTGTACCTTGTAATTATCTTTCTGGTTATGAATGTTAACACTAAGATGATACTTAATTAATCCAGCTGGCGAGTTGGGATATAGTAGCAAGTTTAGTTGGAGAGGGGATTCAGCTCTTACAGATGGAAGTCAAGCGAAATTGGATCTTTCAAAAGGCATGTATGATGCTGGGGATCTTATGAAGTTTGGTTTTCCAATGGCTTTTACTGCTACAGTACTTTCATGGGCCATCCTTGAGTATGGAGGTCAAATGGCTGTAGTGAATCAGTTGGGTCCGGCACAAGATTCGCTCAAATGGATCACTGACTACCTTGTCAATGCGCATCCTGAAGAGAATGTGCTCTACGTTCAAGTTAGTTCCTTTTCCATAGCCACTAAATATTTCTATTTTGAGTCATGATGTTATTTGCAAGCCTTAATAAGCTATACTCAGAGCACTTGAAGTGAAAGAAACTTGAAATTGATGCTGATTGTTTGGGGGTATTTAAGTTCCAGAGTTTGGCCTTTTTCTGTCATTGTCAAGGCTTTCCCTGAAACTGGAATCTTATTATTGGAGAAAAAATCAAACTAATCTAGTGAGCCATTTGATCAAGGTAGTGATGAATCAAAATGTGAGCTGCAACCTTCCCTAGAGCTATGCTAGTAACTTTATCTTTCATCTGCAGAATCCTGGATATGAACAATTACTTAAATGATTAGCTATCATTTGGGAACAGGTTGGTGACCCTGAAATTGATCATGGTTGTTGGGAAAGACCTGAAGTTATGAGTGAAAAGAGGCCCCTTACTCAGATTAATACATCTTCTCCTGGGACAGAAGTTGCAGCTGAAACTGCAGCAGCTTTGGCATCAGCATCTTTGGTGTTTAAATCTGATTCCAGATATTCAAGCGCGCTGCTTATGCATGCTAAAGAGTTGTTTACTTTTGCCGACAAATATAGAGGTTCTTATAGTGAAAGTGTCCCAGAAGTTTCCACGTATTACAACTCAACAGGATACGGGGACGAGCTCTTGTGGGCAGCTAGTTGGCTCTATCATGCAACTGGGGATAAATCATATCTTCAGTATGTGACTGGGAAAAATGGTGAAGTCTTCGCACAATGGGGAAGTGCAACATGGTTCAGTTGGGATAACAAACTTGCAGGAACACAGGTATCTGTCATGTTCCAAGTAATTGGATGTAAATTTTATCCCCTTTTTTCTTTTAATCTTAGGACGTGTTCTACATTTGGCATACGTATGTTTAAAGCATACTGATTTCATTCCAAGACAGAGTTATGTTCTTTTACTTTTAAATTATGCCAAAATTTACAAAATTATTGGTGTGATTTGTGTTCATTGGTTCTCTTTCCTGAAGGTACCATTTCTAAAATTTCTCAAGTCAAGATCCTCGTTTGTTTGGAATGTGTTCAGATATAGATCATGGTCTAATTTCTTGGAAACTAAGATACCTTACACTAGGCCTTGAACTGTGAAGTACATTTCTTCAACAACATTTGAAATACAGATGTCCTTTCTTAAGAGAACAATTCATTTATTCTGGATGCAGGTTTTGCTGTCGAGACTAACTTTCTTCGGCAACAAAGACACCTCAAACTCAGGCCTTCAGATGTATAGGAAAACAGCCGAGGCTGTTATGTGCAGTCTCATCCCAGATTCTCCAACGGCCACACAGAGTAGAACAGATAGTAGTATTCTTTTTCAAAGCTACCTAATTTTCTTGATATTCAAAATGTGTGGCACATGTTCAAAGTTTTAATAAAATTTTATGCCCAATTACTGTGGCCTTATTTCCACTTATTGGTGCAGGTGGTCTTATATGGGTCAGTGAATGGAATGCTTTGCAGCATCCCGTTGCTTCTGCGTTTTTAGCTTCTCTTTACAGCGATTACATGCGTAGTTCAGGAACTGCAAAGCTATCCTGCAATGGATATTCATATAAACCATCAGATCTTCGGAAATTTGCTAAATCCCAGGTAGGTTTCCCATGTTATATTTGTTTCATACATAGTATAGGCTTTAGGATGTGACGAATTACCATGTCCAAGAGCCATGATTACTTGCAAACCTGATAATGCTGTATTATCTTACTTTTTAGGCTGATTATGTCTTGGGAAATAATCCTATGAAGATGAGCTTTCTTGTTGGGTATGGCGAGAATTATCCACAATATGTGCATCATAGGGGAGCTTCAATCCCAGCTGATGCAAAAACTGGTTGCAAAGATGGCTGGACATGGCTTGAAAGAAAGGAACCTAATCCCAACGTAGCAACTGGAGCACTTGTTGGTGGTCCCTTCTTAAATGAAACATTTGTCGATGATCGCAACAATTCAAAGCAGGCAGAGCCAACCACCTATAACGGTGCTGTGATTGTTGGCCTCCTCTCAGGTCTTGTCACCACTTCTTCGGCAGTTCCATCTTTCACCTAAATCAATCCTGGTATATAATTAGGTACACATTGTTTGTATCGTGTTAGCTGTGGTCGTGAGATGTTCACTTCAAATTAGTGTTCAATAGCTTGTTTCATACAATTAAGTTTGAGACAAGATTCTAGTGCATGGAGCTCTTTTCTCTTGTTCTTGAGGGAGGGCCTTGAATATAAATGTTCTTCTAGCAGTATTTTTCTGCCAATTTTGTTGAAATTATATGGTGTTCTGCTCTTTTGCTTTATGTATTCTCTTCCGCTTTGTTACTTCTTAATAGACTCCGAAATTTCTAAAACTTCTGCTATATCAAAATCGAAAGAAACCAAGGCAGGATCTTCTTAAGAGCAGTGCAGCACAGGAAAAAAAAGAAAGAAAGAAACTTACCGTTGCTGATTAGAAACTAAAACTAACCCTTTGGCAAACGTGAGCCATGTACTCACAAAATTATAAATTAAAACTAACCCTTTCTGAAAATTTGTTGGATAATAGTCTTCAGACTAATTAAGGCGGCGTTTTGTTCATGGAATGGTATGATTTGGCTCAGCATGTCCAATGGGCAGCAGAAGAAGTGTAAAGTCAGAGAAAGCCAGTGTAGTTTCCCATTTGAGAACTATGATGGGACGAATCTTTGTTTCAAGTCAAGCCTCTCCCTCCCTCCCTCCCTTCACCCACTTTGACGAAGGCAAGATCTAATTCAAAGTTTGTGGTGCTCGGCCAGAATACTTTATCACTAAGGTTATTTGGCAGATTCGCGATTTTCTCTTACTGACGAAAGACAAAAAGGAAACCATGCACGTTATGCAAGAACAGGTTTTGAAGCAACAATCCAAGCTACGAGAAAGGCTGCATCTTCCCGAAAGATTTGGTGATGATTTTCGTACCAAGCTCATGACTCGTATGCAATTGTTGATGGAGCCTCCCTGGAGAAGCATTGTCATTTTCCACCAACAATATGAGCACAGAACTCCCACATTACTATCAAGTATATGCTTGTCCAAAAACAGAAAGCACAATAGAAAAGGAGGTTGAAATAACTACGCAATTGGGCTGATTGAAAACTCATGTTCATACAAATTTAATGCAATCAGAGATCCATTGCTAAATATTTTATCTATTCTATGGCCACTAGATACCATCTCCACCAGAAATCATGACCCACCATTGGCATAACATTGTTGATAAGTATGGAGTTCAAAAAGGTCCTCTCCTTTTGGTTTCCATTCAGGACCCAACAGAAACTTCTAGGAAAATGCCATTTCCACATGTGAGCACTAACATGTACATCGTCCCTAGGCCTTATCTGCAACACCAACAGTTATCATCACCAAGAGTAAAGAGCAAAGCAACTATACTATCCACCATTCCTTTCCTCCTTCCTCTTGTGCACGAGTCACTTGTCTATGGCCCTTCCTGGTACGATCAGGCTAGGTGTCCTTGTTCCTTCAATTATTCACTTAAACAGCTTGGTCTTCTGAATCCTTTGACTCCCAAGCACCCCACCTAGCTAGATTCCTGCGTAAAGTCTCCATCTAGATGACAAAAAAATCTTTTCCGCAAACCATTCTGTGTTTTGCTTTATCACAATACCTTACGTTTGTTAGGACTTACCATTCAAGATGTTTCTTTACATTAAGGATGTTTTTTTGTGAAGTGCTTCTGAAATATACAAAATAAAACTAGAAAGCACACACACATCACTATAAGTCCTTTGCAGCCTAAGAAAAATAGCAATTTCAACTGTCATTTTCTATACGGCATCTACATAAAGTATATATCTTCTTTTATTTTCTACTTTAAAATATAAAAATTTATTTTAAAACTGCTTTATTCCTATCTTTATTATTTTTGTTTTTTCTGTTTTAAAACAGTAATAAAATATCATGTTTTGTCTGATACTTGAGACCTGTTTAGGAACATGGTAGCTTTTGGTTTTTGAAAATTTTTAAAAGGGTATTGTCTTGAAAAAATCAAATTGATAATTTTTAAAATGTTTTTCTAATAATTTTAATTTATTAATATAAAAATATATTTTTAAATAAAAACACATATTGCATCACAGTACTGATCACCCCCTTATAGCAAATCAAGGAAGAAGAGCAGGATTAATTCGTACTCAAGAAATGAGAAATGGGATCTTTTAACCAAAAAACGCACATATATAAACCATATATTATAAAGTATTGTGTGATATTGATGTGAGAAACCAGTAAAGTTTTTTGGGCCAATGCCCTTATTGATCCTTTTCATGATTTTGTCTTACATAAACATCCCTATCAATCTCCTTCCATGAAATTAATTTATAACAACCCGTCGATTCAAGACATGACATCAATGTACTCTCTCTTCTTCTTCTTCTTCTTTCTTTTTTCTTCTTTTATTGGATTAAGCAATTAATGTACAAAAACACACAATTAGTACTACCGACATAGGAAACTAGTAATAATTAAACTCACTGGTAAAACTCTAATTCAAAAATAAAATAAAAATAATGACAAAAAACAAGAAAAAAATTAAAAATTAAAAATCATATCATCATCCACACACACAGCTAACTAAAAGAAACTGTGGTGGCACTTCTTAATGGAGCTCACATCTAGAAAGATTTTCCAGAATCTATGGTGTCAATATTTCTTCTCCATCATGTTTAGGAGCATCTGATCAAGTCAGCGAGAGATATCAGACTTTATTGGGTAGCCCAGTTGCTGCTCCATCTCCCAACTTAGCTTTGATGCCACCCCAGAGTGCTCAGCTTCATAATCCTATATGTACACAAAAATCATTCGAGAAATTGACGGCCTAGACCATGTTGACTGTGTTGAAGAAGATAAAAAAATTTGTACCTCAAGCTTGCATATGAGTTCATGGGCAGTGTGGGCTGAAACAATGATGTGTCGGGCAGCTGGTGTTACGAATCCTTCATCGACAGCCTTGTCTATGAACGATAGAAGAGAGTTGTAGTACCCATCAACATTCAACAACCCCACCTGAAACCAAAAAAAAAAAAAGTAAATGCTTCTTTTACTCTTTTGCCCTCTTTTATAGTTAAATGAAAAGTACTTTTTGTTGTGTTTGTTCAAGTCTTATCTCCTATTGTTTTTCACCGCCTTGACATGATCATCAAGTAATTATCAAAGAGTAATGCTAATTTCATTGTAAATTCTTTGAAATTTACTTTTTCCAGAAATGTTTTACATTAAATGTGGAGGTTTTATAGTTATAATACTAAGATTAACCCAACCCGCATGTCCCTAAAAAAATTAAAAAACTAAAACTATATCATTTTAATCTTAATAAAAAATCAGATTAACAAGTTATTCAGTCGAGTTGAAATCGAATTTCAATGCTAGGGCAGTGATATTGAAGATAATTTTTGCATAAATATATGAAGAAAATCTTCAATACCGGTTTATCGTGGATTCCCAATTGAGCCCAAGTGATGACCTCCAAGAGTTCTTCCAAGGTTCCATACCCACCTGTGAGAGGATTTTGAGTTAAATTCACTGTGTCCACTATGGTACTTGACCGTTGTATCCACAGTCATCTTGAATTGTGAAATCTTATGAGCTCAATGATCGGCTTAAATTTATTGGTAAATTATAAGAGATTGAGTTGCACTTCAACCAGTACGAGGCTGGTAATTTAAACATCAACATAATTATTGCTCGAAATGTTGATTAATTTCTTATTTTAGGAGTACCTGGTAAGGCTATAAATGCATCAGCTTGGCGAGCCATTTCAGCTTTGCGTTGGTGCATACCTGATACAGCTCTTACTTCTCCCACAGTCTCCCCTGTAATCTGAAATTACCACATTAAGTAAGTAAGATTCTGCGCTTATAACCCTTTTCTCCAAGTGATTTTAAGCTGATTAATTAAAGTAACCACCTCTCTTGGCATAAGAGTCTTGGGAATAACTCTGCAACAAAGATGAGAAAAAAATGAGAGAACTCAAGATAAATACGAGAGGGAGAAGTGACAGCGGGAGAGGGAAGTGGGAAACCAAAGGAAAAAACATTACCCCAGCACATGGCGGCCACCATCATATACAGCTTGAGAGATCAAGCCCATGAGACCAATGCTGCCTCCTCCATAAACCAAGTCAATGTTCCTTTCAACCTGCAAAATCTTTATTGTTCTTAATTTTTTTTAATTAACAAAAATTACGTGTTTAAGTGTAAAATCTACCTGTCCAATATAAAACAATATAATGACAACTACACTCAATTATTTAGATAATTCTTTAGTTTCATTTAATCCAAACAGAGCAGAAAAGGCAGAGGATTGCTCCTGAATGGAGCCCTGCAGGTGCTGATCTTATTGTCCCTTACTAAACTTCTCAGCTTCTTTGACTAAACCTCAAGCTACTTTGCTTAACAGGTGCTGATCTTATATTCTTGATACAATATATGTATATATATATGACTGCTGAGAAACGCCCAAGTTGTGTAATTCTTAAAAGAAAACATCGAAGCCTTGACAAGAACATTAGCATAAGGATTTAATTTCTGCAGAGAGAGCAAGTACTAAGTAGTAGTATATATACCAGTTGTTTGCCAAGCTGAACAGCAGCATGCTGGTAATTAGGATTCTTGCCAGGGCTGCTGCCACAGAACACACAGACACGTCTAAATCTTGATTTCATCGAAGGCTGACGTTGCTGTTGATGTGGATTTTCCATGGGTGAAAGTGCTTAATTAGCAAATAATATGTTCTGCTTAAAAGAGGATTTGTCGAGACAAAGAGATAGAAGGAAGGAAGGAAAGAAGAGGATGAGGAGAATGTGTGTTGTTGTGTTGGGCTATGGGCAGCCTATTACTTCTGCTTTCTATTGAAAACAAAGGCCGAAAGCAAGGGAAAGAAAAACGTTGCCATTGGCCCCTTTTTATATCAAAAAATGGATGCCCCTCGACACTCGCACGCTTCACACGTCACCCATATATATATATATATACATAGAACGAAATTCACATTGAATTTTTAAGATGGAGGTTTCACTATCACAAAGAAGAATTATTCATGCGTAGTTGTTTATCTTGACGTTAATATATTACATGTGAATCTCGATTGCATACCGAAGGAAAAAACACCAACCGCTCCGTGCTCTCATGCAAATTTATTAAATCCGGCACAGCCTCTAACACGTTGAGGATGTTAACTTGAACTATCCGGGTCGCTTCAAGATAAGACAGTATTTTTTAAATTTTAATTTAAAAATATTTTTTAAAAAAAAATTCAAATTAATTTTAATTAGGTAATTTCAAGATAAGAAAGTATTTTTTAAATTTTAATTTAAAAATATTTTTTTAAAAAAAGTTCAAATTAATTTTAATTAGATCAGTGAGTTAACTTATCGTTCTTTCAAATTAATTTAAAATTTAGCTCGGATTAAAAGCTAAATCGAATTTAATCTATTAAATAAGACCAAGTTTAATAATAATATTATCTTATTATGATAATATCATAATGTTTATTTATTTTTTTTAAATTATAGCTCGATGAACTAAATTTTGAATAGCCTATTGGCCAATGATGCCAGATTCTCTCCAGTGCATTATTTTCCACGACAAATGTGAATGTGTAAATTAATGGGAAATCCAATCAACTATATGGATATAATTCAATCAATAAGCTCTAAAAATAGATATTTAAACGGACTAAAATATTATCTCTAATTCGTTATTTTCTGAGAAGTATTCTGATGTGTAAGTTAATGGGCATCAACTCTTCAATTGATGTTTAATTGGGATTTGTTGTTTTATATTTTTTTCTTCACTTTTTTGTTTTACATTTATTTTTAATTAATTACGCGGATGGCATGTCACGTTAATATACGTGCTAACAGGTAAAATAAATAAATAAATTTGAATAGAGTCAAAAGACGTCTATTTAGAAGAATTTAACTTTATAAGAGCTGATTGAAATAAAGCATAGAGAGAAATCAAAGATATGACCTGTGATTGATGAGACGTGTAAAATCCATGTCCAAATTTACATATAGTAAAATCCATGTCCAAATTTACATGTACTTATGGTTATGGTTATGAGTGTCGGTCATCGATAATATACTAGGCTTTATATCTTATTTATTTATTGAGATGGTAATGCTTGGATGTGTGTTTTTTCTTTTTGAAAATATTTTTTTTAGGGTTTACATCAAAATTAAGCAATTTATGAAAATCTGATGCTTTAAAAAAATTGGAAACATCATATTTAAGCTGTGCAAAAATCTACGCAAAACAAATAAAATAAAATAAAATAAAAGGTATAAGATTTAATATGGCTGGGTTATTATCATTACCAGATCCAGTTTTTATTTAATAATCATACAATTTCAAGAGATTATACTTCCATAAATTATTAGAAAAATAAAAATAAATTGAGACTGCAAAACAAGGTAGGAAAAGCTGTGCTTCTTCAGGCAAACGGCCGTATCGACCAGGACATGGATAATGGTAGATTAAGCTGTGGCCAGGTCTATTATAAGAAATATGAAACCACCCACCTACCAATTGAATTTATCTAACCATTAAATAACGGGTGTAAAATATATGGTGTGGTTAATCTACCTTAACCCCATATGTCCTTTCCATCAAAACAAACCACGTCCACTCCAATAAATAAAATAGATGGTGTGGTCAAACCATTTATTCCAAGTTTCAACCCCTTAATTACAACTTGAATCGTCATTAAATAAATAATTGATGAACGAAGAGGAAGGAGCACGTCATTATGTGCATACATAATAAAGACACAAGATGGGTGACTTCTCTTAAGCCGCAAGCTAAGATAAATTTTTCTTAACATAAAAATAAAATAAAAATATATCATAATTTAAATTAATCCAGGTTAATTTTAATAACATACAACTCCAAATATAAAATCAAGATAAGTTGCATAAAAAAATTAAAAGGCTCAAGGCTTGATAGTATGATGTCAAAAGATAAAACACAACAAAACTTAAGTTAACCCAAGTTTACTTGATTAATCAATTACCCACGATATGAGATCGAAATAAAAAAAAATAGACACTCAAAAGAAAAACCTAGTAAAAAAGATCAAAGTTCAATAAAAAATATTGAAAAAAAACTTCAACCTAACTTGGGTTAGTTTGACTAACCCGCACTCGGGATAACCTATAGGAAAAAAAAAGAAGCAAAGCTCAAGGGTTAATAATCTAATGCTAAATGATAAAATTGAAAAACAAAATTCAATTTCTTAGAAAAAGATCGAGAGAAAAAAGTTGATCCAACCAGGGTCAACTCGACTAACCTATCACCCACGATATGAAATCGGGATTAAAAAAATCAAAAGGACCTAGCAAAAAAAATCAAAGTCAAATAAAAAAAACATTGAAAAAACCTAGGTTAATTTGACTAATTCGTTACCTAGGATAATCCTACAGAAAAAAAAATCACAAAGTTCAAGAGTAAATAACTTAATGTCAAATAATAAAATTAAAAAAAAACATCGAGGGAAAAACCCAGGTCAACTTGACTAACCCGTAACCCGTGATATGAGATTGGGATAACCTAGTACAAAGAAAAATGGAGCAAATAACGAAGTTCGAGGCTTAAGAACCAAATATCAAATGATGATTTTTTTAAAAAAAAATTAGTAAAAAAAATAAACTTAAATCAACCCGAGTCATGAAACTAGAATTACCTTGTAGAAAGATAGACATGAAAAGATAACAAAGTAAAATCTTCACTCACAAAATAATTTAAAATCCAAATAATGCGGACCAAATATGATATAAAAACTAAATGAAAGAAAATAAGTAGGGACTAAAGTGAAAAATAAAATATATTAAGAAAAGGATAAAAAATAGTAATTAAAAGAATGAAACCAAAATTAGACAAAAAACTAAATAAAATAACATGTCGATGGAAATTTTTTTAAAAGAAAATAAATAAATAAGATAAGAAAATAGCAATAGAAAGAAAAATGACTAAAATTATATAAAAAATAAATTCAATAAAATGACAAGAGACAAAATTAAAAAAAAAAGCAATAAAAAAATGAGAACCATATTGCATAAAATAAATCAAATAAAAATAGAATTTATGGGGATGAAATTGGAAAAAATCTAAAGTTTAAAAAGCATCAAAAGCAAAACAAATAGTAATAAAAAAAATAAAGGTCAAAATTGATAGAAATACACACTAGAGGATACAATTGTTTTTTGAAAGAGTTGATGTAAATTTCTAGATTAGGAGAAAGAAAAGAGAGGGAAAAAAGCCAATTGAAGGCCAACCATACCTCCGATGTGAGCACACGCCACACTGGTGGAATGGGGATGACATGCCACTTTTAATGCTATCCTGGATCACAGAATTTGATAATTAGATGGTCCCGCACGCATTATTCAAATGACAAGAGGGTCGTCATGTGTTGATGCCTTCTTTGTACACGTCAACAACCTTTTTTAATAATATCTAATTTGTTAAAATTACAAAACAATCCTTAAGCAAACCTAAAAAAACAAAAAGAAAATTCTACAACACCCTTAAAGACAACCTTATGTAATTATCATCATAATAACATTGTTAAACTTGTTCCAAACCAATAGGTTAATCCAATAAATTTAGAATCTAAAATCTAACTCAAAGCAAGTTTTTAATTGAATTGGATCGGATGTTAACCCGACCCAACCTAATTCAAATATGATTAAGTTAACATTGAGAATTTTTTTAAAAAACAAAATAATGTAGTTTTAATTTTAAAAAAAGTTAATCTAAATTTACATGGTAATTCATAGATTGATTGAATAATTTAACTTTTTCTTGAATCAATCCCAAGACAAACTGAAAGAAAAGAAGTCTTCAAAATCTCCAATAATTTTTAATCTTTAAATATCTGCGAATCAGACAAGCAGTAGCCATTTATGTGGAGGAGCTCAAGGAGTTGCACGTGAAAATGTGAAGCTGAGCCTGTCCCACTTCAAATTATGACCAGGTATATGCACGTCACATGTACTCTTGAACTCTCAGGTCCAGAGGAGCCATCTCAGGTTTGAGAGGAAGAGGAATCAGAAAGTCATGGTCCGTACGATTTGGACCTACTGATTGAAACTGTATTACCTGTTACACAGCTGTAACGGTGGTTGCATAGTTGCCATTGTCCAAGGGCTTGAATAGACATATAGAACGGGTCTTCTCTTAATTTTCCTTTTCCAATATTAATGGGTTTAATTTGAACATTACATAGTATAAAACCAAATCCGGCCAAAAATTCAGGTAATGGTTTTAAAATATGTCAATTTTATACATTTTTTAAAAAATTAAAACAATATTGTTATAATTTTTCTTTTTAAAATCAAAACAGATCTTATTTGGGTCTTGAACGGATCAAGACTAATTTCTTAGCTCATTTTCCATCCAATTTGATATAAAATTTAATACTAGTTAAGACTAGATAAAAATCTAATTTGATGCTTTTATTCTTAGAAATTATATTTTTTCTATAAATACGGAAGAAATACATGTGTATGGGATAGAAGGACGATTAAGAGAGTGGATGCAATTGTGTAAACCAACTTGAGGCTAAAATAACAGTATACTCCATGATAGTTACAGTACTGACCTTTGACACTTCAATGCAGTACCCACCGGCCATGTAAACGACTTTTAATCACGTTAGGCTTGGAGGGTTCTTGCCTGGAGATTCCTGACGAAGATGTTTGTGGGCAGATTAATTAATATGATCAGAATGGATTGTTTATCGCTAATTCTGACCGTTCGATGGGAATGATAAAGATCGAAGTTCGTAAAGGTGAGTCAAGTTGGAACTTGATATAGATAATAAAGGCTTGAAACAAAAACAGGTTATGACTTGAAAAGTCTTGCTCGTACATTTAATGTCAAGTGGCAAGGATTTTGAATATATTTCTAACATTGTTATTTACAATTTGAACCTTATTAAAAATATTAAGAAAAATTATATAATTCCAAACATGAATGACCTGGTTAAAACGAGTGTTATTCTTAATTTATGCATGAGAATAAATAAAAAAATACCCTTTTATTAAGGAGAAAATCAACTTATTCGTGTAAATTCCGTCTCTCTATTTTTTAATTATTATTCTGAGAATCATTAGTGTAATTTCTCTGAACTAGTTTGAAATGGCTTTAATAGTAGTTGCTGTCGAAGCTGATAGGAACTACATGAAAACAAGTAGGAGAAGAAAAGCCGACAATCCACCAATCTAACCTTTGCCCTTGTTGGGTAAAAGTTCAAGCCAAATCTTCCATGAATCATGGATTGTGTCTACTTGCAGTTGCAGGTCAATAGAGATAACTTCCAGACAACATTTCCAATTATGACAATTCCTAGATTCAAAGGCTATACTTTCACTAGGGGAAACTATATACCAACAAGACAGGATTAGCTACGTACCCATGATATTCCTTCAATGTTGTGCCACTATAACCAAACTAACAAGAAACAGGTGGTGACTGGTAATTAATTTATCATGGATTTAAAATTTGTCGACCATTTGACAAGAAATGCGAAAGGAAGTGCAAATAGATTAAGTAAGTAATGTTGAAAACTTTGTTTAACGACATGGTTAATCAATATATTTGAAATCAAATTAAAAATGAAGTATATTTATTTTCAAGGTTAGAACTTTGTTGGAATTTAATTTCTAATATAAATTTTTTAACATGAAATATTAACATTTCTTAAATAAATTATGAGCGAATGAAAATCCTTAATTGACATATTAATTTTAGTGAAACCCAAAACCTACTAAAAAAACTCTATCTCATATGAAAAAAATTTAAATTTTTTGGCGTGTATAAAATGAAAAGTTAAAAAGTTAAAATTGAACTCAAATAATACCTAAATTTTTTTATGAGAAAAGTTCTAAGTAAAATGAAGTTTGAACTTCAAACCCACACACAAACGTGTGTCATCTTAGATGGGGCATAGGGTAGAGTTTATTGTAAAATAATATTATTTTGATAAAATATTATTTTTTACTTATTGAGATTTTTGTTCTCAAGCTTAGTTACGGTGGGTAATTAAAGTTGTTAATGCAAAAAATCTATCAACATATTCATGCCAGGACTTTTCAACTTGAAAGTCACATGATTTAAACATTTCGGTATAATACTAGTTTGATGGTAGGTAATCGAAGTTAATAGTAAATAAAGTCCATCAACTTTTAGAGTCTAAAATTATCTGTAAAAAATGGATGAAAAAAGTGTTTGAAGTTGATTAGTTTTGTATTGTTTTGATAAAACTTGACACTCTTTGTCATCTAATTTTCATCATAGCTCTTATATTTTTTTTTTAAAAAAAGCTTTTTTTCTCTTTCTAAATTTCCTCTTTATCTAGAGTTTAGGTTCGGTTATTGTAGATGGATAATTAAGTAATATTTTTTGGATTATTTGAATCTTATTTAGAAATGCACCTAAATAAAATAGAGTTGTTGGAATTTTGAGAGGCATATTAAAAAATTTTCTTTTATACCAAATGAGGAGTAATAAAATTTTAAGGACATGTGATTCATCCCTAACAGTAACAAAGTTGATAAATTTTCAAGTGATTCAACTAGTAAGTATTTTTTTTGTTTTGTTTAATTTTATACATTAATATGTATGCTAGAATTGTAATTCAATTATTTATGCAAGTTTACATATATTTATTTGATAAATATACTAGTCTTTTTATTATAATTTCAAGTTGTTATATTCGCATATTTATAAACTAAACATATTTTCTTCACTTATCTAATTTTATTTATGAATTTTTGAGAACAAATTAATATGAGCCACGTGATCCATGTTATAATTAACCAAGCAAATTAAGCAAAAGTTTGGGTGGTATGGTTAGGAAAATCAATTATTTAATTAGTTAGATTAATTCAATACTTGGAACATTTAATCATTCAATATTTTTCACCCACGTGACGTGCCTTTATGGCCATTCTATAGATAGATTTGAACCGAATCCTTGTCATGTAACAAGCAGCCATAAATGTGATGAACAATGTATGATAAAGTAGGAATTAAAAATGGAGTCTTTTCAACTACATAATGCTATATATGTGGTGCTAAGAAAAATAAAGAAAAAGAACATAATGCTATGTGTCCCTTTGATTAGTGGAGTTAATATTTAATACAATTCAAATTGATTGAGTACTTTGGTATCATGGTGCTTAATTATTGGGTACGTAGCTTCTTCTCCACCATCCATGTACATGTTCAAAAATTGCAGAAACCAAAATTTTTTTTCTTGAAGTTCTGAGGGATGAATTCGAAGACAATTTACTCATTAGAATAAATTAAAATACCATTAGATAAAAAGAAAGAAAGAAATCAATCTATATATCACTCTATTTTTTAGGAACATACAATTATAAGCAATGTTGGATACTATAATCTTGAAATATAAGAGACAAAGATAATAGAGATAAAAGAGACATATTTCTATATATTTTTATTATAAAAGTATAGAAATTTATCTTAAAATTATATAATAAACAAATTTATTTTGTCTCCGATTATATCTCTTCAACTAAATATTTTTTTGTTTTTTTTTATATCTAACATTTCTATCATGAAATACTAAACTCGACTTTATAAGTATATGTTTGACATTGTAGTAAAATGTGTTTTTTAAAAGTATTTTTCTCTTGAAAATACATTAAAATAATATTTTTTAGATTTTTTTTAATCTTTTATATCAACACTTTAAAGTTATCGAGAAGTATTAAAAAGTCATAATTTTAATATTTTTTCAAGTAAAACACATCAAAAAAAAATATAAGTTACCACTATATTCTTCTTCATCTCTTCAATTCCATATTTCTTATCCAACCCCTACAAATTTTTTATCAAAGATGGTTTGGTTATTGCCTCGTGTTTCGAAGCATGTTGGCTAACCAGTATATTTTAGTTTTCAGGAGGAGGATTCCTCGAATAATTAGCTGTCTTTTATTCAAACAATCACTCCCCTCTAATTTTAAATATTCCTTTCCTTGTCTTCGTTTCTGATCAAGCCGACTTGCCTTTTGTGGCCTGAAGTCGTGCACATAACCTTGATCAAATTAATATGAACACACTTGTTGGTCTGTCTCTTCACATCACATATTACTCCATCATATTTTAACTCTATTCTACTTTAAAAAAGAGTGTGTCTCAGAAAGAAAGAAAATATTCCACTTAAAGAAGCTTTGATGAGTCTTTTTGACCAACCATATTTGATTGCTAATATAATATTTATACCTGTGATTTTTATATGGTTTTTGTAACCCTGACCTTAATGTGGTTAATTTGGACAATAACATATGATCTCCTCCGACGGAGCTTGATCTTTTGGAAGGTAGAAGAAGAAAAAACCTAACACCCCTAAAAAAGGGATTATTCATTTGGATTCTAATGGATAAAAGGCGTTGCTGTTGAGGTTAAGGGATGTTGGTGACAAAAAAAATTTGGAATTTGTATGACCTTTGAGCCTCAATATAATTATTCATGGCTGGATCTTTCGGTTGGCAAGCCAGATCTCCTCAAAAGCTAGATATAGATAATGTAAATACAAATGTCAATCACCGAATTGTATGACTGAAAAATATAGGAGACCACGTGGCACTTGAGTGTAAGAATTTATGATAGATGACATAAAATCGGTGTAATTAATCATGATCCTGTCTAGCAAATTGACCTAAGGTCTAATTAAACAAAAACATTAAGTCTAAATTGACTTGATTAAACCCAGGTGACCCAATATATAACTCATGACTTGATAATTAATGTGATTAAAATCCAGTTTGACTTCTTAAAAAAATTTAAAATGATAAGTTTTGACTTTTTTAAGTAAAATTAAAGTGATGTTGTTTTGATTTGATTGTGATGGTGTTCTAAAATTCAACATGCTCAAGAATTTGGGTTTTTAAAATGTTTGGATAGAAAATGATCAAACATTCACATCAATATTTCCTTATCTAAAGTTTATAAAATTGATGATTGATAATAAAAAGACCTAACAACTGCAAAACAATTTTTTTTTATGGGAATTAGGGATCCTCTGATGATAAAGTCAATGATTTTTAATAAAAGATTATAATAAATAAAAGAATGAGTTTTAAATTCTAAGAACAATAGTATTTATTCTTAGTTGTATATGATAAATGCTCAGTAAAATAAAAGTATGAATACTTAGAAAATAATAAAAATATTAACCATTTACCTAGTGGCTTAGAGAGTATATATATAACTTTGTCATGGTGCTTGAATGGAGAGTTTAGAACATCATCTCCTCTTGATAGTATTGATGAGAGATAAACAATCATTACATAACATTAATTAGGGATACATATCTCTTACGCAATATTAATGAGAAAAAAGATATATCTTCCATAATATTAATATCGATGGAAATACAGTAGGCTTTTACAAGACTTTTATACATCTAAGAATATAGGAAGATTATCATTCTTGATTTTTAGCATTTTATGTTAAGAATAAATAAACAAATTCTCGTGACCCAATATATAGCTTAAAAAGATTATCAAGAACGTTGAGTCTGATATCTTATTAGACCTACATGTATTTAAGCTCCACACATAGCTGAATCCAAAAATATTGGGTATGATATTTTTATAAACTCACATATATTAAAACTCAGCACATGACTAAACTTAAAGGTATTAGATCTAGAAGACTTATAAGCTTGATATTTTGTCAAGTCTAGGTATATTAGGTTAAAGCAATATATATATATAGGGGGTCAAATTAATTCGAGTCATCTCATCTACCTTGTGACTGGAATGTAAAATGGCATTTTATATATTTTATCTCTATCAAAGGATTGCTATTATTAGTTTGGAACATGTTTTTCGTTATAAGATGGTGAGAGTACATTGCCTTCTTTAGGCCAACTAATTAAGTTGATTGTCTTTAACCTCTGTCAAATCTATCTCCCTCTTAATTGGTGATTTACTTGACAAAACCCCAATTTTGTTGACAAAGGACAAGCATAATTGACAAGTGATATCAAGATTAGGGTTTCGAAATTCTGACATGAAAAGACAGGCTATAATGATTTAGTATCCACTAATCATTTGCTACACAATAATGTATGCTCATAATATGCCATTGACTACTATTTATTGAAGTATATGCTTGAGATGCATTTGATCTCATCTCTAATGACTTATTAATGGATCGCTATTATGGAAAATGAATTATTCAAAAGAAAATTGAAAAGTGTGTGATAATGTCGGTTGGCTCTAAATTAATCTTGATCATAGGGAGTTAAGGACCTGGAAACAATAGGAAACATGATGGGTGCGAATTTTGTCCCACTATGTCCATCACCATAATCACATAAAAAAACTTCTTCTAATTATGACAAATAACATTGTTAGTATCGCCATCATTACTGTCTCAATATAGCATCATCTATATATATACCACATATACATAATAGATGAGTAAGTGCAATTTATGTACTAACCACTTGCCATCAACATACATGCATGTGTAATTGATTGTTTGGGATTATACCGTGGAAGAGTATTTTTTAAAAAATTTTGCTTCAAAATATTTTAAATTATTATTATATATATATATATACATATATATATATATATATATATATTATTTTTGATATCAATACATCAAAATTATCAAAAAAATACTAAAAAAATAATCAATTTAATGTTATTCTAAGACAAACATATTTTTTAAAAACACCTAAAAGTAACAGGTAACACTCTCATTACCTCTTTCCTTAAATTTGAATAGAAAATTATACAGGC
This sequence comes from Populus deltoides, assembly GCA_015852605.2. Classification (NCBI taxonomy): domain Eukaryota; kingdom Viridiplantae; phylum Streptophyta; class Magnoliopsida; order Malpighiales; family Salicaceae; genus Populus; species Populus deltoides. The sequence continues at coordinate 1,508,801 of CM027571.2, forward strand.
AGCAAACTCATTTATCACTTTCATCAAACTTTCAAAGATTAGTATTTTCTGTATTATATTAAGTGATGAGATTAAAAGAACAAAGAAAAACTATATATAAGAGGAGACACTGCGAGTGTATAATATTGATGCAGTAATACGAGTAAAGATTTGAAGGGGAGTTTCAGTTTTCTTCACAATGATAATTGCAGAGTCTCTCGGCGTGACATCCGTGTTAGCTAGTGCCGTGGATCGTGTTTCTTGGAACCAAAAAAAGAAGCAGATAAATCAAGAACTGTAGCAGTGGAGGCGTGCCCCACCTCCCCTTTGCTTATACACGTCGTGTCCTAGTTTGGGCATCGGCTAGTAGGATTTTGCTAAATAAACAATTCTTGTGAGAACATAGACTTGGACTAGCTACCTAATCATCCATACGTGTAGCTTATAAAAAACAATCAGACTCCTAACTGCAGACCGTGTTAAGGGAAACTGATTGAAACTTGACATTCCAAGAATTGAGGCTCCCCAAGTCAGCAATCTGTCCCTTAATTATTCAATATCATAATGTCTTCAAGATAAGAGTTTGACTCTTCTATTAAAAAAAAAAAAAGATTAAGGGTATATAATTAAAGCAAGTTCAAATAATTACAATACGGATCAAACTAATTAATTCACACCTCCAACCCCACCAAGCTAGCTGGTGCTAGCCTGCCTGTTTACGTGCGGTTTATCATATGCTTAATCGTATATTTGATTGGTGTATTATCGATATTTTCTTAATATGATTTCTCCAAAAAAAAATTTAATTTAATTGATCTCTCATCTCAAAATATATAAATTTTTTAATATTTGACTATGCTAATAAAACATTAGACAAAATTTGTAAAGCTTATTTTTAAGAGTTCTTAATTTGTGTGTGTATTTCTATAATTATCAGATTGATTTATGAAAAAATAGTAAAATATATTAAATAATTCACGTTTGAAGCCTGTGTAAAAAAAACTAACACTTAAAAATATATAACTAATAGAAAGTCTTATTCTGTAATTAGAATATTTCAATTTTATCTTCATTTTTTAATCACTGCATATCACCAAACCTGATTTCTTCATTTTTTTGTCATACTACATTTCTTCTTGTTAAGGAATTTTTTTTTGTGCTTCCAAATAGTATCTCCCTATAAAATTTCTATTTTTTAAAAAGTATGATATAGAAACTAATATTTTAAAAGTTTCAATTTTAAACTTTGTTTTTTTAATTGAATTAATCTTGAAGCTTAATTATTAGAAAATAATATTTCCATAAATTTTATTATGTCATAGTAAGATATTTCATAATAATTATACTAAAAGGTAAGGGGTAATATAGCCTATCAAGGGCTATGATTAGCTCAACACAAGGAACCAAAAAAGGGGCCAAACTTGGAAGCGTGACATTTTCTCCTCTCAAAAAGATTCTCCAAAATACTCACCTCCCCAAAAACAGAAGATTAATATGGCAGCTCGTGCACCAGCATTCCTGATGCCATCCCCTGCACAAAGTTATTAGAGTGGGAATAATAATTCTAAACTTCGTAAAGAAATTTATTTCGTCAGATTCTCTAACTGCTAAGGTCTTCGTTTATGGAATTGAAACAGGGCTACTTCAAGATCATTTGGATAATTCTGGAAAAACAGAATATCCATCATCTCGACCACAGAACTGAAACCCTAGCCATATCTGCACACTCTTTCTTAGCCAACCTACAATCTTATAGCTGAATAACTAATCATCTCATAAGAAATAATTAGGCGAAAGCGCACAGTAGATTTGCTATGGAAAACTGAAGGCCATTAACTTTTTGACACTTGAACAAACAAATGCTTCGACGACTTCAAACTATTGATCGGGAGAGAGAGGAGGGAAAAAGAAATGAAACTTCATGTACGTTTCCTTAAAATCAAATGGTTCCTTGGAATAATCTACGGCTTTTGTCGAGGATGTGACGCACATACACTCTTCACTGTTTATTACTAAAATTTTCCCTCTGCCATCTATATAATTAATTATTACTCTAAAATGCATGAGTTTTTCATGTACAAGTCACATTAATATTCTTCATTTTCTCACACATTAATATGAATGTTTTGCAAAATTTTAGGCCTTTTCAATTAATTTTTTTATAATAATTTAGTCCTAATAAAAGACCACTTTATTAGACCACTTGATTTTAATTTCTTATATTTTGATTTCTTATGAAAAAAATAAAATTGCATAAAAAAACCAAAATAAAAAGACACCAAACATTATAATAATTTTATGTTTTTTTAATTTAATCCTCAAACTTTTTTATAATGATTTAGTCCTAATAAAAGACTACTTGATTTTGATTTCTTATGAAAAAATAAAATTACATAAATAAGAACCGAAACGAAAAGACACCAAACATGGATGACATACCATCAATTTCACAAAAAATAGACTTTAATTCTTAAACTTTAAAAATCACACAAATTATATAATTTTAATGTCTCAATATTTTTCCAATTTAATTTTGGTATAAAAATTCATTTTTTTGTCCCTAATTAAAAAAGAAGTGCGAGAGAGATCCCTAGATTCTAACAATAAAAAAAAAATATCACTGACACAGATTTATACCACCAAAATAATCTATATTTGTATTTAATGATTCCATTTGATTAAAGGAGTTCATATTGGGTGTTTTTATACCTTTAAAGTTCGTGAAAAAACAGATCTGAACACAGTGATTATGGGATTCGGGTTGATTTCAATTTTTTGAAGGGTTTTTTAGGTTTTTTAAAGTTAAGAGTACCTTTCTGTTATAAGAAACAGCTTCATTGGCGACCATATCCAGCTGGTGGATGGGGCCTCCGATTAGCACTGCCAGGAGGTGGCTGGGGTCTCCGATTTGCTCCACCATGTTGTGGTGGCATTTTATTTCCTCTATGATCCAGTGCTGAAAATCGGTTGCTGCTGGGATTGCTAGGTTGGCAGGCGGGGGAAACCTACCACCCCATTGCTGGTGACTACCAGCTCCAGGTGATTGGTAACTCTGATAGGCGTCATAACCACCTTGATAAGCATATGTTGAGGTCCCAGTTGACGTATGTTCCACCGGCCCATGTGGATACCTTGGTCTACCATTCTGATGAAATTCAGGTGGGTGGTACGCGTGCCTTGGATGTGGCCCTCTCATTTGGTTCTCTCTTTCATTCTGAGGACGGGACCTTCTATAAGAGGGGTTGGCACCTGCCGAACCATATCCATGGTCATAGTGAGTTGGCATATGAGGACATGCAGAACGGGGATAACCTGCATGAGAACAATCTATTTCTGGTTGTAAAGTTCCATAGTGTCCATGATTGTGCAGCCCATTTGAATAGAAAGAGTTTGGTGGGCCGCAGGGAGCTGCAAAATAAGGTGGTGGTCGGGTGTGCATATGATTGCCATAGCCATTGCGATCTATCTTCTGTTGTAGACTATTGGAAACTAGTCGATGTGATGCCTCCCCAAGATGATGGGCAGAGATGGTTCCAGGGGGATTTCGTCTGAAAGGAAGAACCAATCAAACAGTTTTGCTGAAAAAGTGGAACATATACTGTAATTGAAGCATAAATGCGCGCGATCGGCTAAGGAAAGAATGGAGCATCTTCTCATGCAATCAACCAAACAAGAATTATTTCACTTGCAGGGTAGATCAAGTAAAGCACACCTGTCATTCTCCCAAGGCCTCCTCCCAGAATCCTCATGCCATAAAATTGGTTCAGGTTTCAGATCACCTTGATCTACCGTCTACAAAAAAGAAACAGAAATTGATATAGTGACTCTCAAGCTAAGACAACTTTGCCAAACATATCCATGCTCCATGTTAGAAGTTAAATAACCAAAAGAAACATAAAAAACCTACATCAACTAATTATTATAGATGACTGGAATAATTCCAGCAAACTTTCATTCAATAAGCAGAAAGGCAATTGCAGATTATATATGCTCAGAGTAAATAACTACCCACATGCACCAGATTTTGCACATCTAAAAGTATTGATCTACCTGATGTCATATGATAAAATGCAAATGAAATGCATATGACAAACCAGTACAGAGAAACAAACAAGGTTTGTCAGCTAAGCAGTCACGCTTGCTGTTAATAAAAAAACATATCATGCTAGAGGAGATTTCAAGTAACAACTTTGATTGCGGGTGCATTTAGGCATCACAACCAAATACATACCTTTTTCGGGAATATAACACCAGCAGGCGGACGAGTGATGTGTGTGTGTGGATCAGGAAGTCTGTATATAACACATCTGAATAGAAAAAAAGAAAAAACAATAGAGAAAGGAACAGGAACAAACCATAGACAAATTATGACTTAAAATAATCTGATAATCATATCACACTCAAACATTTATAAGCTCACATGACTTCATTGGCCAAAATGTCTTCCATGCTTACAACTCGAGACCTGAATATAGGAGGGCGAGTATCTCCAGCACAAGGAGATAAATAGCCATTCATCCCATCACTGCAGCCATAAATAAAATCAGAAAATCATCCAAACAGATTTTAAATTTGTGATTACTGTAGAAAATATAGTTCATTTAAACCCAAAATCTGAGAATATAACAAGCTGGTGAGCTTGTAGTGAACAAAAGTTAAAAACATGACTCGAGATAAGAAACTTCAAGAGTTTCACATCCTAAAGTTGACAGTAATAGGCACATGAATGCATGGCATGCTAAATCCACAAATCATATAACATATTGGTAGAACAACTCCCACCAATGGATCGCTAGGGAAGCAAGCACAATCAAAACATGATTTTGGAGCATAGAGTAGCTTTCAGTCTCAAAGGAAAACTAGTGTCATATGTTGTAGCCTAAAGATTATAAGGTAACATTTTCAAAGCTAGAAAACAGCCTGCAACAAAATTAAATCCACTTTCTGGGATGGTAGGAACTTGGTTGAACACAAGAAGAATCCAACACTTCAGATAACACAATTATGGAAAATAGACTTGATTAAAATAAAGAAAACTGATTCTCTGGTTTATAAAGGATTTATTTCACAAGCACAAACCCCATATCAGAAGATTCTCTTTGAGACAAGAATGAACATCCATATACAAACTACAAACAATATTCGAAAATGAAATGAATCCAACATATAAATAGAAAATCCAGGTCCGAAAGAAAAGAGCAGCCACATGAACTTTGCTTCCCAGATGACAGTTGATTTCAATATTAAAATACTATTACTGGTTTGCTTTCCCTTTATTGTCTGCCAACTAGTGCAACTTTTTAGCATTCTGTCAAAAGTTTGACTCAGAAAGGAAAGTTGTATTCAAGCTTGAACGCATGACACTAAGAATGGAAAGTTATGCAACCCGGATGATCACTTGACATTTCCTATTCCAACTTAACAAAGTTCACATCCAGAAGCAACAAAGAGCAATTCATGTAAAAATCAGAACCAATCAAATTCAGACCCCCATGAAAGTTACCCACTTTCAAAACTCAAAGTTAATACTTATGTAAATTATTCTGTTTTAAGTGATTCAATACAGACCTCAACTCAGGATAGATACGCTCCTTGACTTCAGCTCGTTCTTTGTCTGTTATTTGTTTGCAATGATTATCGAGTAAATTTATGCTCTCAGAGAGAGAATGAGATGATGACACAAAAAGCATGTCAAACATCATACTGTTTCTCCTTGCTTCTTCCTCCTACAAAACATTGCGACATTCAGGTCAGGTGATGTAAGACCATAGGATCTTCTTGTAAGAAAATTCAAGAAATGAAAGAAACAAATAATGAAGCAGACCAACTTGATTCAAGATGCATACCGTTAATGTGTGCTCAATTTTTTGGACCTCTGCAAGAAGGCGAGATTCATCAATGAAGGGAAGCTTTGCGATACCCTATTTGGAAAATACAACAGAATCAATGAGAACCACTTCACTAGAAAATTACTCCAACCACACAATCATGCCTGAAAGGCCAGATGAATTAAGATCGCAAAGATAAACTAACCTGCCATGCATATCGCTTTCCATTCATGTCCACTTCAAAATCTGATAGATGCAACAGAGGTTAGAACACATCTGATCATGCATGTATATAAAGATAGTCATGGATCAAGCTCTCTTTTCTAGTAAAGATGTGTACCAGTAGGATAAAAATCAATAAAAGGTGAATTTGGATCCGTCATCAATTTCCTATAGTGTACAGGGAGAGCATGGGAACTGCAAAAAAAATTTGTTAGCTCCTTCTCAAGGAGTTTTTGCAAATAGAAATGGCTTCCCTGAGGGGATATGAAGTAAATAGATAGGATACCTTGCTGCAGGGAAAACTCCCAAAAGCTGGTTGAATGGTTTGAATGGAGAACCAAGTTCAAAACTAATGTCCAGTTGACCAAGATCTTTGAGATCTGAAGCAAAGGGCGCATAGTGATAGGGATAAAACCTGAAACAAAGAATTCATCCAGTTCTGAGTTGAAGGTCTGAAGGCATTGACACATCAAGTGCAAAGACAACATGTAAACTGCAGTTTATCTTGAGAAGTCGGTCTGAACCATCAAATCATCTTGCAACAATGAGCCATGTCAGAATATTTCCTACAATTATAATGGTCAACGACTCAGCACCTAGACTGCAGTGTCCAAATTGCCATTTATTTTGGCAGGCATGAAGTTTAAGAAGGGAAAGAGCAGAAGTGGCAGCAGAAACAAGAACTCAGAACTGCTACAAATGAAAATTCAAAAACTCACCACTGCCAAGAACAAATGCCTTCATAATAATAATGCATGACCCAACACAGCCCTTCTGTATATCTCAAAACCTACTCAGTTGAATGTCAAAGATATAAGATCAGCTTACATGTCTCATAGAAACATCGAAGACGGAGGAAATTCAAAGCTACAGTCATACATGTACTTACAACATCTCTCCGTATATCTTCCATTTCCTCAAGAGTTTTTGCAGAAAACTTCTGTTCATAATATCTTTCCTTCCAACCTGGTTCTCCCAATTTGACCTGGTAAAGGAACATTGGAGAGAAACATCAGTAAAAACTAATGGCCCAAAAAAGGAAAAACAATAAAGGGAGTTTGGCAGGATACTAAAATTCATAGAACATGAATGATAATCAACACTTCTATAGGAGACTCAAACCTTGTCTTCTCCATGATTCTTTGAGTTAAAAACATCAGATTTCTCACAAAGTAACTCCTTAAGCTTAGTTTTCAATTCTTCTTGGTTTTCATGTACCTGAAAAAAATTAAGTGCCCATCATATAAATGTAACAAACTGCAGATTTCAGTTCCATAAGAAAATAAAATGAGTAAACAAATGGACACTTAATCCCTTGCCAGCAAGGGCTCATACCAAATGAAAGGCTAGCCCATAGAAAATGAGTCCTAAAAAGAATGGCTGAAGGAGTCAGAATTACATTAAAGTGCCTCTCCTCAAGCAGGAAAACATACTTCTATTTCCAGACTATTCTCTGCCTCAACAATGGCAGCACCGATATTGACTGTTGAAGACAAACGTGCAACTTTATGCCTCCGAACAGAGGATCGTTTACCATCAGATGTCTAAGGATGTGTTCCATCATCCTGATATGGTGAAGGTGTAGGAGCTGAAGCAAGACGAGAGCCATGAAATCGGGCAACTGCAACCAAAGATTCAGGTTGATTTTGAGGCTCTGCATCATCACCTCTCCTAGCCTGTGCCTTTTCATGCTTAATTCTTTCTGCCTGACGCTGCAATGTAAGGACAAAATAAATTAGTTCACGGTGTTGAAAGGAGGTGCTTCTTTCTGTCTGTGCCTCTTCTTGTCTATCCAAAACTTTATGGTAGAAGGTTCCATAGACTGTTGCTTATAAATGAAAATATTTTTGCTTCTACAGCTAATAGATATCTTATTGTCTCATATCCATCTTTTCAATACCCTTCCGGAGATATCACATTATCATCCCATTTACAAGGGAAAAAAATACAATTAGTAACCAGGAAAAAATCAATAAAATTCAGAATTGATCAAAGGTGCACAAAACAATTATGCCTAAACTTCATATAATTCCAGTAAAAGGGATGCATGCATCCAAACTTTTGGAGAAAAAATTTAACCTGGTGCAATTGTGCTCTTTTCTGGAATATCTTATCTTCATATGAACCCACAGCTTGAATAAAATGTTCCACTCTATTTAAATTAGGCTGAGAAAACAGAAAGTTATAAAGAACAATTTATGAGCAATCTTACAAACAGTCGTAAGTTCAGTGATAGAACCCATTGCCAGCAGCCAACTATTTATGTAGAACATCTAGCACGAACATTGAAGTACCTTGCTGCCATCAGTCAAATACCCATCAAGCACCCTAAATTCCTTCTTATAAACAGCCATCAGCAAGTTGATTGCACCCTGAAAGAAAGGAGTTTTTTTATTAAAAAAAAAAGGGTGTTTTCTTTGTTATGCTGTAGTTAATCTATTTCAGCAGGGAAAGGATCCTAAGCAGCAACTCAAAGAATTCACAATCTGTATTGCCAAAAGATTCATATGGTTTTTCACATGTGCCAGGTTCAATCAACAAAGTAAATATATCCATCTTAAAACACAGAAACAATGTACTTTCAAGTAAACTATTCACGAACCTCACTAATCTCCAGTGTGGGCATGTGTGGCAGGAAATCATTGCCAACAAAGAAACAAATGAATATAAAATCATCTACAATGCGTTCAAGATCAATCTCAAATGGAGGATTAGGAATTCTGAATTCATACTCCAAATACTATCTAAGAATCCAGATATTGAGAAACTGCATCAAGAAAAGAGTTATGAAGCAAAAAGGGCTAGTTGATGCAATGTAATGAAAGATGTTTACACCCAAAACTTTCAAAGACCTTTAAAATGCACCTACCTGGTATGGTTTTTTGGGCACAGTAACGTCATTGCCTTTCTCATCAAATTCTCCTGCCTTTCTCTTCGCCTTTCCTTCACAATCAGCTGCTAAATGACCGATCTGACCACATAGGAAGCATTTGTCTTGTTGTCCAGGAGTGAAAACAATCTGAACCGAACCATTAAAAAAGGCCGTTAAAGAAAATTAAAATCCAACATTTAGCAGATGATTCATCAACCTTTGTCAAAATAAGTGGAAGTTTAGCAGTGGGTTACAGGTATTTAAAATAGACTCTTTCAATCCACTTATTCTGATGATTGATGAACAAGCCTTTGGTCAAAATAAGTGCCATCTATTTACTCTCTGCTAAATAATTAATACTAATAGCTAAGAAACAGCATAAGAAGTTTGAAATTGAATTCATTTTTAGAGAAATGCAAATATCTCTAAACATCAAGACAGACCTCTCGAAGAATTGAAAAATGAACTTCATGGGTAGCCAGAGCCAACATGATTAAATCTGCATCCTATCAGAAACACCAATAAACAGAGGAAAGAATGTTAGACTACAAGGAAACTAACAATTAGGTTATAAAAGAACAGGAGACTCAGTTGAGGAAGAAATATACCAAACCATACAGGCAATGGCGTGTATTTGGATTATAACCGGGAAGGTTTCTTTGAAGACGGATATAGGACATGATTTTGTGTTCCCCTTCCCTGGGAACATTTGCATCAGAAAGGATAACCTTCACAAAATAGAAATGTGAACTGATATTCAAGCATTATTCATTTGCTACTGTTACACACCAGAAGGTGAGTATAGCATTATATTTGCAAAAGAAAACAAAGCACTGCATGAGAAAAAAATTAACAAGGGACCACATTATGGGTTATACCTTAATTTTCTTCCATCCAGGATCATAATTTAGTCTAAGATGAATATAGTACTGCAATGCAATTGACAAAACAGCCATAAATTCAGTTCCAGGAGTGATAACATTGGAATCAAAAGTTTGAGATGACTCCTTAGGGGGAAGCTTCCTGCCCTCCCTCTCGAACTCCTCTCTTAGCCTTTCTTCTTCAGCAGCCTACAATACAAATAGGGAATTACTGATAGTTATTGAAATGGTGTATGTCCTGCTATGTGTTAAGTTTTCCTCTTTTAGAAGAATATAGCAAAATAAGAATGAAGATATATGGAAAAAAAACCCATAAGGAATACTGAAAACCTAGATAATCCCAAAATAGATCCAAACATGTACGATAAATACAGTCATGGGCATCCTGAAAAGTTTAGTAAATGTTCACTAGCAAAAACTTGAAGATTCCAAAACTAATGAAAATTCCATAGATAGTTAAACAGGATGCTTGCATAACCAAGGATTTATCTATTGCATGGCCAAAAAGTTCACCAGGGATAATTGCAGTTTCCAAGAAATGACCAAGTAAAAGGGACTACAGAGCAGGTATCAGAATCATGGGCTCTAGTACTCTCATTTCAAAGAAACAATTTGATAACTCCGAAAACCATCAGTTTTCCCCAGGAAGAAGAAAGATTATTTTCATCCAACAAACTCTAAGTGCTCCTCAGAAAATCTTTATTTAATAAGCATTCCTCCGAGAGTTGTTTTTGTATCTTTATAAATATTTCTCCTTCTTCAATAAGTAATTGGTTAAGCTAGCCTATGTGCTTTATCCAAAAAACTCGTGTTACTTCAATTCACTTTCAGATACTAAGCATCCATTGTCAGCCATTGCATCAATACATGAACATACCAAATAATTTTACTTAATATAAAAAAAAACTAAGACAGTAATTTTAACAAAGAAACTTGGTTTGCTGATTAACCAATAACCCATGACACTCTCCAACTGCATACACGAAAAGGAGGCCTCCATTGTTAACATAAACACATACCGCATCAGCTGCATCTTTAGCTGCCCTAAAACGCCTAGACCGCTGCTGTTTTATTTTCGCACGAGGTGCAACTCCATCTACAAGTCATTCCCACAAAATCAGTACACTTACAAAATACAGTAAAAGAGAACGACCCAATTTGAATCACTCACCAATTGCCATGTACAGCAATTTCCGAGGCCTCACCATCACAAAAAGCCTATCAATATAATCAAACATACACTGAAATACCCCATCGAAAGAAGTAGGCGAAGGCTGCAAGAGGAATAAAATTTAAACAAGCAAAAAATAAATCACATTATCAAAAAAATAAATAAATCCAGTTTGATTCAACTCCATTAAGACCAAACTAGCATTCTAAAACACAGAATTAACTTCCCAAGACAGAAAATAAATTCAAATACGCAAGCAAAAAGGCAAGGGCGGGAGAGAATCGGAATCTTACTCTGTCTTCGGGATGAAAGCAAGGATGAATAATCCCGTTCATATCGAGATATAAATTATCATACTCGATATTGTTAGGGTTAGGTCTACTTGTATCCACAGGAATCTTAACGCCTTCGATAACAACCGGTTCTTCTTCGATCACATCCACCACCGCTAACGGATACTTCTCCGCTAACCACCGATAAAAGGCCGGCACTCCCATCGCAAATCACTCAAATCAGCGACTCACCAATCCAGCTCGCTTGAAGAAACGGATTGAATAGATAGCATAACAGCAAGGAAGTGAACCCTAACCCTTACCACGGAGAATATGAGAAAAGCAAATTTCTCATGTTGCGTCCGTGGATAATGGTGTACTTTTTAGTTTTTAGGATTCGTTACGCGGCAGCGAGTTAGGGTACGGGGAATTGTTTTACAGAGATGCCCCTGGGTAATTTGCCGTGATGGGTAAGAGAGGAAGATACATGGGGATAAGTGTAAGGGTGATTGTGTCTTTTTAAAAGGTAACAGGGTCAGCAAGCGGATCGGGAACGGGGGCCGGAAATGGATTGTTCTCTCGCGCAAAAACAGATTTTTGACACGAAAGATATTTGTTCTTATACTGTTGGGAAAAGCGGGGGAAGGATTTGATATGGCTGGATTTTTGTTGCAGGTGTGTTGAGGGTGCTTTCTCATATTTTAGTTGCGTGCTGACAAGCTAAACTCCTGTATGAAACGAGGGAGGCTTGTAACGTTCCCTCGAAATTATAATAATATTATTTTTTATTAAATAATTGAGTTATTTATTTTCCTTGGAATTTCTTTAATGTTTATTCTTACTAAAAAATTTTTTTTTTTAAGGCTCGCTGCCAATAAAGGTTACATCCGGAGGAAACTTAATGGTACACCAGGGCCTTGCCTAAGGGATCTTCAAACTTTGTTCAAGTCTTAAGGCTAACAACATCTAAGCCTTGCTTTTAATGTGATCTTTTACTATTGAAAAAAGAGCTCCTTCTGTGTGTGCTATATTTTCCCTTAATCGAAAGCTCTGTTGTTCACAGGGGCTGTTTGTTTACGCGTGACTATAGCTGCGTTTTAATTATATAGTAGTTTTCAGCCGTTTGATAATGAAAAAATTTATGAATTCCATATTATTTTTGCGTCTGAAATGCAGGTAAAGAAAAGCAAGGAATTCCTACTTTTCGTGCACTGTGTAGCATGCTACACTGTTCTGGTCGAACTAGTTCTGACCGGATCGGATTCGGTTCAAAGCTCAACATGCATTAAACCGGGTCCGATCCAATAAAATAAAAAATAAACATTATGTTTAATTTTTTAATTGTGTTTTATTTGAAAAATTAGTATTTAACATTATTTAATGACACTATGTAAATTAGATAAAAATCTCTTGATGACGTAGCATTTGCAGAATTTCATCGCAATTCCAATTTTGTTCCTAATTATATTTTACCTTATGTTGTCGCGCGCTTAAGAAATCAAAAAAAATTATAGTCCTTGTCAAATATATTTCATACGTGATGAAATTGTAGATAGTTTAATGAGAATAATGAAAAATATTTTATATAAAGTATTATTTATTTCATGATATAATAACAATAATTAAATTTACAATATTTAAATTAAAAACTATCAATATTAATATATATTTTTAAAAATTATTTTATAACCTCAATTTCAAAAGTATTATTAACCAAACATATTAAATTATTTTTTATTTAATCTCAATTTCAATCATAATTTTAACTAAACATACATAAATATCAAATCAACTACTATCAAAAATATTTTTATAAAATAATTTTTTTTTAAATTCACTAGCACGAAAGAGTTTCCAAAAAACGGTTAACGAGGATCTCATCATCTGTTAGGTGGGCCAATTGACCGATCGAGACTGGCCTTCTCTCACAGTACAGTCATCTTCTCGTTGAGCCCTTTTCCCCTCGGTCCACAGAGACGAAGTCCATGACGATATGGACTAGTTCACAACTATTTTTTAAGAGAAAAAATAACACCAAGCTCTTGATCATGCGCTCTATTTGCGATCAAACTATAATAGTTGTGATGAATTTTTCGTTCGAGTCAATTATAAAGTAGAAAGCAATCTGCATAACCATTAAGGTCAAGAAGGGTGGCGGGACAAGGATAGACCTCGTGAATTTGAGATTTTCTGTTTATCTCGAAGATCCCTTATAGGAGCAACCTTTTCTTCAGTCCCCTTGACAAAAACAAGCGTGAAAAAACTACTCTTGTGGCAGGTGGACAAGAAGAGCAAGCCTTTGCCTGACTGCTCTACCTTCTCCTCGTTTCAATTCGATGGATCTTCTCAACTAGAAGATTCCTCGTATGGATAATATACACATCATAGTTGACCAAACCTAATTCTAATTCTTTTGTTATGAAATAAGGATATTCAATAATTTTACCCGAGGAGCAACTGAACTCAATCACCCGATGCCCTTACTCTTCAGTTTTGTTCTGCTGGGGTCTACCATGTGAAGGTATTTAAATTGGACCATTCCTTGCCGATTTCTAGCCGCCACCGTCATTTACCAAGATTAATAGACTGGATAAGGTGGAAATGATCGAGAAGAGAATGACGAATGACGCAAGAACCAATATATTTAAACGAGTGAAAATTATAAACGAGGAACGCTTATCTCTTGTTCTTTCAAGGGTTCTTCTCATACCTGGTGCCAAAACAAAGAATAATTCCAACCCCTCTTGTCTAATCTCTCCTCTCTCATCCACCCCTTTTCCAATCCCTCAGAAAAACAGAGTACAAGTAAAGGAGTCCGACACTCACACGAGTAAATAAAAGTCGGGGAGAGGCGGAATGATTTCCTGGTACTACCAAACGCATGGCGGCAAACATGAATGGTTTGGGTTTTCAAGATATTGGCAATACCTATCCAGCCGTGGGTTTTACTACACCGGATATTAAAAAATATATATTAATTTTTTTATATCAAAAAATTTTTAAATATCAATTAAAAAAACAGATTAAACCTTAAAAAAAAAAAAACACTCTTTTCATTAAAGTGCCTTAAATTTTTTATAAATATAGTTTTTTTCTCGGCGGGCCCTGGACTAGTTGGTGGGCCTGGCCAGGGGGCAGGATTTCTTGACCATCACAGTGGTTTAGACCTGGGCACGCCACGACAAGTTGTGGCCATTACTGCCTAGTTGCTTCCATTCATCTCTCATGATACCATTATTGCCCTCCTGGCTCTGTTCCCCAGCCACAATGGAGACTAGTAGTAGAAGCCGGGCTCCCTCCATCCACGAAAGGCAAGAGAAGCAAACGTGTGGATCTCTTTAGCAGTTGAGTCATATTCCTGTTAAAAATGCTGCCCAAATTCAGAGCCCCCCCCACCAGGCCTCTCCACCGTGCTCCCACGACAACCACCCCCCAAATTCTGACAGCAACTTAAAAAACATTAAAAAAATCACCGTCATTATCATGTCTTTAACAATTAAACTAACCATATCTCCTCGCATAATTAACCTCAATTGTCACGAAAGAAACAGAACAAAATTCCCAGCAATCCGACCAAAACCAATCTACCATTCAAACGCATTAAACCCTATTCTATACAGCAATAAAAGACCCGGAATGTTTCAAGCTTCTGTTTCCGGTACAGTTATAAAGAGCTCCTTGATTGAGCCAGATGGTGGGGTCTTGGTGGATGTTATAGTGCCAGAGAGCGAGAGGGGGTCAAAAACCTTGGAAGCAGAGTCACTGCCTAAAGCGAGGCTGGCTAAGATTGATGTGGAGTGGGTTCATGTGATAAGTGAAGGATGGGCGAGTCCCTTGAAAGGGTTTATGAGGGAGAATGAGTATTTGCAGAGTTTGCATTTTAATTCTTTGAGAATGGAAAATGGGACTGTTGTGAATATGTCGCTTCCTATTGTTTTGGCAATTGATGACGAGACCAAAGAGAGTATTGGGTCTTCAAAAGATGTTGGATTGGTTGGTCCTGAGGGTGATTTGCTTGCTATTCTTCGAAGGTTTAGTTAATCTCCTTCTCTTGCATATATTTTCTTCTTATTTTATTTATTCATGGTCGTGTTTTGCCATGGTGGCTTTAAAGAAGTATATCTCAATAGAATACACACACGCATTTCTGTAATGTGGTCAAGCGTGCAAATTTAATAATCAGTACAGTTAAACCTGGAATTTATACGAGGTTACACCATCTGTTATTTAATAGTTTTATGTGGAAATGGAATGCTGTTTGTTGTTTTGACAGGAATTTTTAATAACTCGTGTTGTGTTTTCGAGTAAAAAAACAATGGTAGTTGATCTTTCGGAAAGGATAAGAGCTATTTTCTGAATGTGGGAATTGAAGCAAAGAAATGCATTACGAAGTTGCTTTCGTTCGGTTAATCTTTTGATGTTCCAGGAGGGCACACTTCCATGTCTGGAATTCTGAATGAATTGATGGTGTGAATACCCATTGTCGTGTGGCATTAGAGGAGCTCATTTAAACTCATAGTGGATGTTCTTGTTTACATGTTTGAAGCAAATGTTTATGTGAAACAGCTTCAGGACAGCCAACAGCTTTACCATGTGTGTCAAAACCCAATTATCGGTCTTGTCTTGGTTGTGATCATCATGTTAGAAACCATATGGGCTGAAATTTCAGCAGAGGCTGTGTTTTACACTGCTGGAAAGCGGACTCCTGCTGTTATACTTTGATTTTCCGTTGTTGGGTGGGTAGTCATGCTGCATTGCCCTTTGAATTTAAAAAATCATTTCACATATGCAAGCTGCTCCAGACCTGCCAAGTTACTTGACTTTCTTCTCTTAACCAAAAGGGAATTTTCTGAATTTAAAGTTTTATTGCAGTATTGAGATATACAAGCATAACAAAGAAGAAAGAATAGCTAGAACATGGGGGACAACTGCACCTGGATTGCCGTACGTTGAGGAATTCATTGCTCCAGCAGGAAATTGGCTCCTAGGTGGAGATCTAGAAGTGCTAAAGCCCATCAAATACAATGATGGACTTGATCATTACAGGCTTTCTCCCAAACAACTCAGGAAGGAATTTGATAGGCGTCAAGCTGATGCAGTTTTTGCATTTCAGTTACGAAACCCTGTTCATAATGGGCATGCCTTATTGATGAATGATACACGCAGGCGGCTTTTGGAAATGGGTTATAAGAATCCGATTCTACTGCTTCATCCATTAGGAGGTTTCACAAAGGCTGATGACGTTCCTTTGGATGTTCGGATGGAACAACACAGCAAGGTTGTATTCATTAATTTCTTTTACATAGCCTGTGATGACATTGATCTGATCATCCATTCTGTGATGATACATATTCTGACACCCTAGGAAAACCGCTACCATTCTTTTCTTTAACCAATGATGTAAAATGATTCTATTTGCTGTGGAATTGGCATTCATGGATCTGCTTTTGAGCAGGTTCTAGAAGATGGAGTTCTTGACCCTGAAACTACAATTGTTGCTGTATTCCCGTCACCTATGCATTATGCTGGTCCTACTGAAGTGCAATGGCATGCCAAGGCACGGGTAAATGCAGGTGCTAACTTTTACATTGTAGGTCGTGATCCTGCTGGTATGGGTCACCCGACAGAGAAGAGAGATTTATATGACCCTGATCATGGAAAAAAGGTTCTAAGCATGGCTCCAGGCCTGGAGAAGTTGAATATTTTGCCATTTAGGGTAGGTTTCACAACCTCTAACCTCTCTGCCAAAGCTCCTTTCCTATGCATTATTTGTCACTTTTGGCTAGCATCTGTAACAACATCATAAACTTCTATTTCCATCTAAGTGCATTAATAACATCATCATTGCAGAAACATATTACAACCATTGCTAACTCTGACTAGGCACAATAGGGTCAGACTAAACATTTTGAAGGTAGTATAGAAGACAATTGGTTGACAAACATGCAGGCCAGGTGGATGCGCATGTAAGACAGGGTTAGATCTAGTAATGAGGTGCTGTTGTTTACTGTTTTCCACTTTGATATCTGTTTCTATCTAACGTCAAAATGGTGGCACTTTACACTTGAGAGTTTGTAATGCATCTGCTGGGCTTAAGTTTTGTGGCTTAAGATGTGATGGATTACTGATGTTGAGAAATCAAGGCTCTAACATCCTTGTTTATGGCATTATCTCCACAGCGAAGCCATTGAGTAATCTTTCTGTTATTATACTGTGCAGGTGGCAGCATATGACACTGTTGCAAAGAAGATGGCATTTTTTGATCCATCTCGTTCCAAAGAGTTCCTCTTCATCTCTGGAACCAAGGTAGGAACAATATATCTGATTTCATAATTATTTTTGTTTCTACGGATCTAACAGAGTTGATGCTCAAAAAAGCCCTGAATTCCTCCTTGTTGTCTATAATTCATTTCCTTAAGTCAGTTATGATGAGTTGTTTGACTCAAAAGTCCTAGGTATCCAATCATTTCAAGCTCCATTTGTTGACAAAGAATATGACAACATCAAGCAAATCTTGTTTTAAGAGTAGAAAGGAAAGCATAATCACTGCTGATTGTGTGCGTTCTTTGATCAAGGGTAATGTGGAATCATTAGGTGATTGTTTTTGCTATTGCACAGTTATTGCATGGTTCCGTAGGTTTTATATAGTGGGTTCAAGATGTGGAAGTTCGCTCTTAAGAACCTTCTCAAACTTCCTGTAATACTGTTGAAGATTTTTTTTATCTTCGTATTTTAGGCAGCTGAAGGTTTTGCATATAGTTTTCTACCTGTAATTTGGTATCCGCTTTGTTTTGTTGCAGATGAGGGCCTATGCTAGAAATGGTGAGAACCCTCCTGATGGTTTTATGTGCCCTGGTGGTTGGGAAGTCCTCGTCAAGTATTATGAGCAGTTGCAGGCCGAAGAGGCAATGCCAGCTGTTGCATCTGCTTAAACCTATGATTTATCACCAGAATTACTGCCGAACTAGCTCAAGAGAAGCAAGAGTTTTTCCTATAGGATTCGGTGTGGTGGTTTACTTATTTGAAGAGTTTTCTTTCGATACCTGGCAGTTAGCATGGAATTTTTCACTAGGTTGTTTGTTATGAAAGTAAAAATATTGAGTTGTTCTGTCATTCATTTTTAAGACAATTAATGATCCACGCGCAAGAAAAACATTTATTGCTGTCAATTACAAAATTAACCAAGGTGGTTTTCTTACTTTCCCCGTGAGCCTTGCGATAATATCATTGTGTCAGCTTGAGCTGTATCTCGGTTAGCTACTAACGCGTGTGCTTTTGTGCATTCTGTTTGCTTAAAAGATTTGTGTGGATTGTATGCTGTGGATCACTACCAGCGTGCAAGTTCAAAAGACTGATAGTTTGATTGGATAATCATTTCATTCACAAGGAGCGGGATGAGAAGAAATTCTCATGTCCGGTTATGCAGTAGAGATTGAATTGAGAAACAGCCATCAACTATCACCCCAGAAGAACCAGATGGGTTTTTTTTTTTTTTTACTGTCATGAACGAGGTTGTTCGTAGCTCAATTGCTGATGTAGCCACCTGGTGTTCAACAGGTTCTTCTGACTTGAGGTTTTAAATTTTAGAGACACTGTCAAGACATTGCATATGGTGGGTGGGCCATTCCATGCCTTCTACCAGTTTTCTTCCTCTCATGATTCTTCTGTTCTTGCCATTTTATACTATCCTAGAGCAAGATATTTCCGATGTCTCATCGTTGGAGGCTCAGCAACTGCAAGGACTAGAATTTTTTTCAGATAGTTGCATGCTCTCTCCAAAATAATGGCACGCTCTCTCCAAAATAACCGGTACGAGGGCCCAGTTTCACTGCATGCTGGGCTCTTCTGGTTTGGTAGGCACTGGACATAGGCCTAACAGGCGTGGTTAGCCCTCTGATTCTGTCTGGCTAGGATGCTAACGTGCAAGGATTCGAATATTCAACCACTAATGGTCAGTCAACAATCCTTTCAATTTGATGGTAGCGGCCAAAAAAGAACATATTATTTATGAGCAATTTATAACCAATGAGTGAATTGACTCGAATCATGCGCAAAATGGGGTTTGAGGTACCAAAAGTGACTCAAATTTGATGGTAGGTAAACGAAATAGGTTTGGTGTGGCTCTGGGTTTTCAACAAGTAAAAAAGTTTTATCCATGTAAAAAACAACAATTTAATATTTTTAACAGTTAAAACGCAGTTTCAACTACTTAGCCCCATAAGTGTACTTAAGTCTAAGACCCGAACCGAAGGGACATAATGTGCTAACAAGCAGGTCTAATCAGGCCATTTTTCACTCTTAACCTTGTTATTAAACTGGGATACCTGAAGGATAGCTAGTCCTTCTTTATTAGGAGGACCACTGCGACTAGCTGTCCTTAATGCTTTGGGTTTCTGCTCTCTAACACCTAAGAGCAAAACAAAGAAAAATGGAAGTAAGAACACGAACGATTTACCACTTTATAACCGCAACCACTAGATTTTCTGCCAAAATGGAAGTCGGTTCTGAACCCTATTTAAAAAGTAGTTGAAACATCTCAAAAAATCAATCCATATATACAGTTAGTTGTTTTGCAGTTTAATAGCACTTGAATGTGCTTTACAAGTTAGAAAATTGTCTGGAGTTCATGGGCTCCTTGAAGGCACACGTTTCATCCTTGCAATCCACACCTAGCTCATCCACCCTGGCTTGGACCCACGGTTACAAAACATTGGTCCTTCTCGTGACGTGCAACGCAAAACTATCATACGTACAGTTGTGTTCCACACCAAATGAATTTGACATTAATTCTCCTCCTCCATGCTGTTACAGTACTACATGTGCACCTTAATGAGTTTGAGGTACAAATCCGTAAAGTCTTTTGGGTTCTTCGTTTTCTGGGGCTTAGCTGTCATGGGGGCCTAAGCAAAATTCCTTTTCTTCTTGATTTTACACATACTTTCATATGTTAGGTTTGAAAGCTGCATCAATCTTGTCTGTGTCTTCAAAATTGTTAATGCATTGGACTCTATGATCATATGTGGTGGTTAAGGCCTTCCCAGGATGGCAATATCTCCATGTATATTGCTGTTATTGCTAGGGTTTTGTTACCATTGTAGCCTGTATGGTCCGTGGCAACCTTTTCTTTGTCCTCAGCATGTTTATTACTGTCGATATAGTTTCTTGGATCGATCCTTTTCAGCTTCTAACCCACGCCCTATACTCCTCACCGTTTTTTTCTATTTAATCTCGAAACAAAAAACAGGATACAAATGTGGGATCAGCTGATAGGTATGCAAAGATGTGGCTTTCATTGGCAAATGCTTCACCACCCTTTATTTCGTATATGGTAAGAAATGCCCTTCCACAAAAGATCCAAATGGGACAGTTTGAAAATGTTTGGGTGAGCTACACGGCTAAAGCAGTTGGGAGGGACTTGGGTCAAAGTCCTTACAACGTTGTCTTTACAAGAGGTATTGAAGGCAAAAGTAACATGGCCTTCATGTGCTTAGCTTATAATAGACGATCATTTTCTACCCAGGAAATTGCCTTCGTCTAGCCATCAATAGTCACTGCTTTTCAGTGAATGATAGAGGACCCACTTTTCTGTTTTTATCTCCCTTTCACCAGCTAATCTCATTCGCAGAACATGGGGGTAGCTTCCTTTGAAGACCGTGTGAGTACCCTCATGGCCCAGTTCTTGTTTCAGCTCTCCTTCAAATCCTCAATCAAGCATCATAGGCAACCTCCAATCGGTTGCGTAAGTAGCAAAGATCTACACCAGTTATAGTCAAGTCATACCATTATAAGACTTTCATAATTAGACTCATGATTTATCAAATCGGCCGTTTGATGCAAGTTATTGACCAACGACTAATTAAAGCAGCAAGATTCATGGATCTTCCACTCAGTTTTTCTGTTCTTTGAATTGCTTATAGCTATACCCTGTGTAATTTATTGGGGACATTTTCTCAAGAAGCCCGTGAAGGACGACAAGAAAGTGTTAAAATTGTTTACACGTTCAGGTATTTGCTCATAAAGTCAAGGGTGTTTGGGATATAATAATTGTTTTTTAAAATATTTTATAATAATATTTTTTAAATTTATTTTTTAATATCAACAAATCAAAATAATAATAAAATATATAAATAAATAAATTTAAATTTTGACATCATAGTTCAGGTCACAATCTCAAATGAGGATCGATAGACATCAACCATACAAGCATGCATGTATTGCCGTAAGGAAGTGAGGTACTGTCATTGTACTAGTAGTTATTATCATGATGATTATTATTAACTTAATTACAAACTAAACGAGGAGTGAGGTACTGTCACTGTACTAGTTATTATCATGATGATTATTAACTATAAACTAAAATAAGAGTAATTTTTATTATATCCCATCTCATATATTATTTTTTTTTAATTAATTTTTTTTAAATTCATCATTTTTTTTATTGAGTTATCCACTTAGTTAGTTATGAATTTGGTGGATTGACTCGGGTTATTTTTTATATTCTTTTTAATTGATTTTTTTAATCTCATCTTTTAATATTAGGCTGATTGATGATTAAAATTTATAATTTGTTTTGATTCGCTTTTCATATGGTTATTTTAATTTTATAATCAAGGTCGAGAATTTAATAGGTTAATTCGGGTCTTTTTATAAGTCTTTTGTTAATCAAATTTTTTTTTAATTTCAAATCGATTGAGAATTAGGTTTTATAATTTATTTTGATTTGCTTTGTATGAGGTTATCATAGTCTCATAACCCAAGTTTTAGATTTGAAATGTTAACTCGAGTCGACCCAAATCAATCCAATATGTTGTTATTTTAATATTAAAAAAATATCATCTTAAATATTTTTTTTTATCAAATTATATTCTTACATGTTGTGTGAATTAACCCATAAAATTAACCAAATTATATTAAATCAACCCTTACATAATTTAATTTTTTTTACTATAAAAAGATTATAAACACCATACCATTCTTTTCCATTCAAGATCTGATCCACAGCGTAGTCTGACCCGAGTGTAATAAAGGTCAATCATCTAGTAAAAAGCAAAACAGGGAAAGACAAAGAGGACAAGGCAGGACAGTAGCCGTATGAAACATTAAAAAGGGAGTTAATTTCGTAGAATGGCAAGTTTTCTGGGCCTTAGAACATGGGGGGAATAAGGTATTCTGCGTCATAGCCAGGCTAGGAGTTAGGATAATGCACTCCTGTTTCTCTCTCATTTATTTTCCCTATTTATGTCTGACCAAGACCATTTACGTTCTTATTTTGTTGTGCTGGCTAGTACTGGCTGGAGAACCATCACAGGCCATTTCCAATAATTTCTTCAAGGCAATAAACGTGTTAAAATTACATAAATATTTTCTGATCAGGTATTATCTCAAAATAGAAAAAACAAAGATAGTTGAGATTTATATTTTGAAATCATAAAAATATATCCTAAAAATATTACAAAAATATGTTTCTTTTTTTCCATTTCTTTAACTAAATACAATTTTCTCTCTTATGTATTTATCCAATAATTCTTTTAGATATACTTTCTACCAGCACCTTTCTGGGCACTAATGTCTCCTCTGAACTGCTCTAACATTTTTTACATCTTATTTGATGGATTCATTTTACTGACAGGTACCCATCTGCTATGTATTGACAGGATCGAGTTCTCAGGAAGTAAAAACTAAACCTATCAGGACTATTATTTCACTGGGAAGGAAAAGCTTTCCACGCCCTCAAATTCTCACACGCTTTAGATTTTTCTTCACTCTTCATGCTTTAAATACTGTATAGATGTGTGGATTCAACATGTATGTGTGAGATGAATAAGGTATATGAACTATTAAATATCTATTAAAACTGATATATATTAGCTAAGCAAAAAGATTGATTAATGATAATTGATCAACCATATTTATGGCGCTGGATTCCGTAAAAAGTGGTGTTAGAATTACAATATTGATGGGAATCGTTGACAGATTAATGGGGCCGTGCTGCCTCCCTTCTCCAAGAATACGAAAGATTCTTCAATTTTTACAGAGCACCCCTAGCAGCAAGGGAAATGAGAGGATCATCTTCCGTGGTCTTGTCTTGGCTTGAGCCTATTGCTGCTAGCCCTCATCAAGTTAAAGCATCCGATTTTTATTTTCTTAATGCTAAATAAAGGTAGATGAACATCAAGAATTTTTGATAAAATCAGCACTGCTCCTCCCTCCAAGAGCAAAGGAAAGAGCTGATCAACAGGAGTGACATGGATTAATAGAGCATCGAAGTGTGTAGCTGCCGTGTCACTATTAGTTTGATGGAGTGCATTCACCTAAAGAAATTGTTGAAAGCAGTCAAATTATTTCTCAAATACATGTATGAATTTCCTAAACTATAGTTATATAAGGAGAGTAAATGCACGGCGCCATGCTTAATTAATTTGCTATGGCAAAACCCTGCAAGGCAAGTCGTACCAGATGCACATGCATGTGAATAACTGTTCTTTATCTGTCACTCAATCCACGGAATCACAAGCCTAGCAGTTAAGATGAGCGAAACCCTCAGCAGTCAGCACAGCTATTATTGATCACTGAATCATGAACAATGTAGAAATGAGAGAAGGGTAAAAATTCTCTTCTTCTTTTTTACAGTATTTCGTAAGTGATGAAGATATAGAATTACAAGTGTCAGGTCAATTAACCTTGTTTATATATAGAGAAGAGGCCCCATTTTGATCATTAATTACATATAAAGACTCGAGCCCAGATCACCTTAAATCTTAAGCCAAGTCTTGGCTATTAATTCCTGTAGAACCTTGGCTGGATTTTCCATCTGAATTACCACGGGAATGTCATATGAACTGCACTTAGAATTGATCACACGTTGCTCTTTTTTCTAAGATACTATGCTCTTAGTCCTGGTGAAAGAGTGAAAGAGAAGCGAAGTCAAAGTTACTAGTGATGTGAGAATTTCAAAGATCAAACATAAGAAATTGAAGAATGTGTCCAACCACTCGTAAGAGGGAACACTGAAAAATCTGTATCTTAGAAACTTGAAGAAAAATAATGTATAATATTCCACACAGAAAAGTTAAACAGCTAGCATGAAAACTGTTAAATGTGAATGGAAATTATATGGATCAAGGTTATGGGATGCTTGGATTTGGATTATGAGGTAGTGGATCGAGTTAATAGATTTACCCGGATTTATTTCAAAACAACGTAGTTTAAATAAAAATTTAAAATAGACTGATATATATAACATCATTTTAAATAAAAATTAAAACAATATATATTAAAATGAGTCCATTGAATTATGCTCAAGTTTGATCAAGATCGCGGGTTTACATATTGTGATTGTCCGAGGTTGACGGCATCATTTCCCAACATAATTCAGAAACAAACAAATCCAAGTCAAGTTCTGCGTCGATGATCACTTGATTAGTCGACCTTCTGCACTGGATAGGTTTGATAACGGTGATCTCGATCAATAAAATTTCTTTTGACGAGAAAGTGAGAGTCATATTACAGGAATGTTTTCACTGTTTCACTTTTGACTTGAAGATCAATGTCTGCCCATAAAAACCAAGTAAATAAAGAGGAAGCATATATAGGAAACTGCAGTGGTGCTTCCATGAACTTGCAATTGAAGGTACAACTAAAAAAAAAAGTGATGAATTCACATGTTTCTCTGGGTACATTTTACTATAGACAATACTAATGAATTTACCTTCTTATCTTTTTTTAAAAAAAAATTAGGCTTAACGTAAAGTTGTCTTTGCAATGAGAGCATTTTGATACTTTTAAATTGACCTTGAGCATGATAGATATTTTCCTTTTAAATTACATGGTAAACCGTCATAAATACCCTTAAAATTAATACATTATTGTGAGGTAGATTTATATTTTTAATTATAAAATGTACACTAAAATAACTAATTTATACTTGTATACAAAAATACTTTGACTGCCGAAGAGTTCATCTTATCATTTTTATTTGCACAGTTAAAAAAATCCTCATTGCCCTTAGAAGTTTAATTTTTTTTCCTTGGATCTGAGGGGTTTTTATTATTACACTATTGGTTTTTTTTTTTTTTATTGGCAAAAGTAAAGGTTAGTTTTGTTTTTTTAATAAACTAAATATATTTTAAAAAAATAATTCACTAACGTGTGTTAGGCATGCTTCAGCCACTCCGTCATTTTTGAACGACGCATGCAGCTGATTTCAACAACTATAAATATCATTTTGGAGTGTCTTTAGATTCCTTTCAGTGTCGTGTTTAAAAAAAGGAGCTCTGATATGGCTTTGATAACAATTTCTTTTTTTTTCTTCTTAATTTCTTCCTCTTTCTCCCTTGATTTTTGCGTGCTACCCTGCATTTTTTAAATCAACCCCCTAGCTTTTCTTTGTTTTTTATTTAAATCTTAATCGTTTGGTTGATATTTGTTTTATTTCAAATAACTTATGAAAATCAAAATTTGTTTTAATTTTATCCTCATTTGATTATTTTTACTTCTCTTTGATTGATATTTGTTTTATTTTAAATAACTTATGAAAATAAAAACTTGTTTCAATTTCATCCTCATTTGATTTTTTTAGTTTTTCAGATTTGGTTCTTATTTTTTTAATTGTTATTTATGTCACTTGAGATAATTTTATAATTTATTTATTTTTGGCGATTTCACCCTCAATTATTTTTTTCTATCAGATTTTATTTTCATTCTTTTGATTGTTGTTTTTTTTTCTTTGCCAAAATATTTAGTTTGGTTTTTTTTTTACACTCAATTTTATCCTTCAACATTTAGTTAATTTGGATTTAAACTTCTTAGTTAAGCCTATTATGGGATTTTATGGGTTGCAATTGAGAAAACTAACCCAGCATAAGGACGTTCGCTAAAGGTTACTTTGGTTTTTTTTATCATTCTTTTAAATTAATGTTTTTTTTATAATTTTATCATTCGATATTTATTTTATTGGAGATTGGGCTCTTTGTTTTTTTTTGTTGGATTATCTTGGGTCTTTTTATTTTTCAAAATAAATATTTTTCTTGAATTAAATAGAATTGATTGATTGAATACAAACATGTACTCACTTCATTATGTTTTATTTAGGGTATTGCTCTAGAAAACCATGTGATTTTTTTTGATGTCATCTTGCATCTTTTTGTAACTCAGTTTGAACTATCTGAGAAAATTCTTTTTGAATCGATGTCTACGGTGGAGTGGCAACAAGTCTCCAACAAACTTGTCTCTCTCTCCTTATATGTATGATATCGATGAATGTTTTTTAGTTAATTATTGTCATGTGTTTTTTAACTTTTTTTGCTATTGTTGTCTTCCATTTAAATAAAATAAATTAACTAATTTTATTGGATATATATATATATATATATATATATAAAAAGAAGTAAGAAAAATCTGACACTCAAATAATTAACTTGAGTATATCCAATAAAATTAATTAATTTATTTTATTTAAATGGAAGACAACAATAGCAAATATATATATATATATATAAGAAAAATCTGACACTCAGATAATTAACTTGAGCATATTCAATAAAATTAATTTATTTATTTTATTTAAATGGAAGACAACAATAGCAAATATATATATATATATATATATATATATATATATATATATATATATATATATATATATAAGAAAGAGGGAGAGGGCCCGTGATGTCCCTAGGAACGACAACAAGGTGGTGTAAACCCAATGGGCTAAACACCCAGCATGTCCTTAAGGTCAGACAGACCCAAAAAACACCCCTGGTTTGTCCTTTGCCCCCACGACCCCACATGACACCGCTCCTCTCTCTGCCTCTCAAGTCTCACGATATATACCCCTACAATCCCTTCGACCTTTTCACGCTTTACCTTAAAATCTCTTACTTACCACAACCCCAAAAAGCTCTCTTCTCTCTCAAACTTCACTCTCCGAAAAATGGCTATCAGGAAATCAAACAAATTGCCTCAAACAGCAGTTATCAAGCAGATCCTCAAGAGGTGCTCAAGCTTAGGAAAGAAACAAGGTTATCATGACCAAGAAGGCCTTCCTTTGGATGTCCCGAAAGGCCACTTTGTAGTGTATGTTGGTGAAAACAGAAGCAGATACATTGTGCCTATCTCTATCTTAAGTAGACCCGAGTTTCAAACTTTGCTTCAACAAGCAGAAGAAGAATTTGGGTTTGATCATGACATGGGCCTCACTATTCCTTGTGAAGAAGTTGTTTTTCAGTCCATTCTGGTCAGATATTGAGCTTGGAGGAAGCTGCATCAGTGCTAGGCTATATTGTTTGTTTGGAGAAAATTAAGGCATGGTAGTTAGAGATGAAGCTGCTTCACTGCTTCTCTTCCTCAATTTTCTCTTATAAAATTTTAATTTTTTCCCCTCTTAATTTGACGGTGACTCTGACTGATCAAAACCCCCGTGGAATATCACCAAGTTTAGATTTGTAAATCTCGAAGCTTGAAGTTTTCCTCACAGTGGTGTTTGAAATTTAGCCAGCCACTAAAATTGTACCCTGTGAGAGAACTAATGCAAGGAATACAATAGGGTTGCCCCCCTTTTTACTCTCTCCCTCTCTTTCTCTCATGCAGGAGCTTGTACAGACACAGCATCGCACTTTTCACTTGATTTTAGGGTTTTGTCTTTGGCAGTTTGGGCTGCAATATTATCCCTGGGTTTGATCTTCCCAGCTTGGCCGTTAAAACTGTTAAAGATGGTGCCTAACAGACACCTAAGAAGAATATTTTGTCAGAAATATATTAGCAAAAATAAGTAAATAAATAAAACCCATGTCGCAGCACAACTCTCATTTCCTTTCCATGGGGTATTTTCTTCCAATAAGTAAGAAAATAGCAAAAAACACAACCAAATTAATGTTATATCTCTGTGATCTAAATTCTACAACTGAGTTGTATTTTTTTTTTTTTTTTAGAAAACAGCTGGGTATTAATTAATTCTTCTCTTATATAACTTTATAACAATATTTTAGAAATTGCCTCACCAATTTTTATGGATTGTGGATATTTTTTACAAAGAATTTGATCAAAAAGTGACTCCCTTTTGCTTTAGGTACATTTCAAGTACTCTGGATGCCAGTACCGCAGTAGCACTAAAAAAAAATCTGTCGATAAAAACTATGATAAAAAGAGGAATTCATTAAAAATATAAAAAGTCTTTGTATCTTTTGGAATATTTTAACCTATTCTGTCCTCCATGGGAATTTCCTTCTTCCTTTTCCCTGCCCAACCATTATTCAAGCTACGACCGCAATCAAAGGGCAAAGCGGGTGCTCGGGAGTTTAAAGCGGTTGTTTTTTAGTGAGTTTTAAAAAAAAACAATATATTAAAAAATTATTTTAACATTATTATATTGAAAATAATAAAAAAAATTAATTGAAAGTAAATAAAAAAATAATCTTTTTAAAAATAGAAAACCAAAACAGAATCCGAAGTCCGAAGGGAGAATTTTGCTTGTTCGAGGAAAATCTTTTTTTTTTAATCCAGAAAACAAAACATAAGACTTTCATCAATCACATCCACCATAGCCCACGTGGTAGGGGCCACTGCTGAAATCTGGTAAAATCTTCGAGACTGTTTGTCATTGCTGTCAAACACTGTTTTTAAAAGATTTTTTTTTTAATTTTTCAATTAATATATTTTGAATTATTTTAATTTATTAATATTAAAATTAAAATTTTTGAAAAACTATTTTTAAAATCAACTCTTTACCGCACTGTACAAACATCTCTTATCAACTTATTATAATCACAGTGATTAAGTGGTGGCCCACCAAAGCAAGGGCTCATATTGCACGCTCCAAAACAGTGACTCAGGGTTACTTTTATTACAGTGATCCCAGAGATGTCCTTCTACTTGCCGTATTTTCATTTTCTCATGGTCATAGTTATACTCATCTATTAAGTACAAAATTTAAATATTTGTACTCATAAAAATAAATTAAAGAAAAATAATTTCCCAAACCTAGCTAATAAAATTATAAATATTATATATATATATATATTATACAAACAGGATTGTTCATACATGTATTTTCTCATGGTCATAGTTATACTCGTCCATCTATTAAAAAATAAAATACTTTTTTACAAACAGGATTGTTCATACATAAATATAACATCTTTTAAGAAATCAAGTAATGAAACTCGATCTAATTTTATAGGAAAAATGCATGATTCACGACTCAAATGTAATCAACAATAACTTTATTTTTACGTGTAAAAATTAGTTCAAAATAGCATTTACATTAAAGAAATGCCCTGGTGAGTTGATCTATCATATTTTTTATTGAAAAAAATGGGCATGATATTTGTTAGGGTAGTCCCATCTCACTGTTTGCGGTCCATAACCCCATATCTAGCCCTTAAGAGCCGCACTGAACGGACACACAGCTAAAAACTTTCGTGGACTCCATAAATTCTCGAGCCGAGCCAGATGGTTAATCCAGTGAAAGGTGAGAACGGCACATCGTTAGAATAGAAGATAAGAGTGCCCTAGCAGCTAGTCTCAGGCACATTAGTTAAGGTGCAATTACATGATGAGGTGCCCTCTTTTCAGAGGATAGCCGACACAGTGGAGGCCATGCAGATTGCAGGCTAGCGGGGAACTCTCACGGCTTTATTTTACAATGAAGTTATTTTGTGCACGATTTTCAAAATGTATTTATAATATTAGTCTATAGATCTTTAAAATGTCATTAATTTTTTTAAACACTAATCTTAGATTTAAACAAAAAAAATAAAAAATATATAAATCACATTTGATTAGTTAATTAGAGGTAGGTAGACGAGTAGAATATATAAAACATGATCATGGGACCCTCTTCCTAGATGTTGTTAACCTAACTAACTAGCTAGGTTTGAAGATAACATAAGCAAGGAAATATTACAATCTTATTCACTGAATGAGCTGCCCTTATTTTACTTTTAATAATCAAGCTATTGAATTTAAGGCTATGTTATTTTTCACCGCTGTTCTATTTTTTATTTAAAAATATATTAATATATATTTTTTAACATCAATATATTAAAATGATCTAAAAATATCTAAAAATATTAATTTAAAACAAAAAAAATAAGATAAATTTAAATTTTTTTAAAAATATTTTTAAAATACAAAAATAAACAGGACATATTTACCTAACTTGACGTTTTACAGGAATGTTTTTGGATGGTTTCATGTTTTCAATATTCGGTCCATTTTCTTGAATTCCTATCCAATTGTGGCTTCATTGTATATCACCATCGTCTTGAAATATGGCATGTCACGTTCATAGAACTATTGATTATGCACAGGGGAATCTATTTCAGAGAAAGCTATATTATATGGTAGAAAAACCTGAGACGCTGTAAGAGAAATTCCTGGATTGAAAAGGCTTGTACATACGTTAAAAGTCTTTAGCGTGTGTCTGCTGCTGCCATGTGTAATGCATTTTAAAATTATTTTTAACTTAAAAATATATTAAATAGTTTTTTATTTTTATTTTTTATGTCAATATAATATACACATGGAAAAACAAAAAATTCAAAAAAATATCTTTTTAAAAAAACAATTACAAGTGAAATATTTTTTTATTAAAATTTAATATGGTTTGTATGTTTTGAATTATTTTGATATGCTAATGTCAAAAATAATTTTTAAAAAATAAAAAAATATCATTAACATGCATTTTGACATAAAAAATTATTTGAAAAGCACTCTCACCCCCCCCCCAAACCCACCCCTAAACTGTACTCTTAAACACTAACTTATTCCCTCGTTAACAAGACCTATCGAAATATACTAATCCGAGAGAGAAATCACGTACGTAGTACTATTTTTAAAGCAGTTGAAATGGAGACAACCTTCACATGTATAACAGCGTTCTTGGCGATGATTTCATAATCTTTGAGTAAAATTACAGGCAGAGAAAAGTTAGGTTCAGTCCTAAATCAACGATCACTCAAGTTGGTGAATTTGATTTTTTTTTCCTGGTTATTTATTCCTCCATGTCTTTTCAATGTCTCGTTCTTGTTAACTCATGTTCGCCCCAATTTTATTGTTATTTCTTCAAAAAAAACAGGTAACTGATCTTGGACTAAAATGTTTTTAATCAAATCTATGAAACCTCACTTCATATCCATTAATATTGAATTTAATATGTTAATTAAATATTTTAATCAAAATGATATTAATTTAAAAATTAAATAAAAATCAAGTTAATTTTTAATTGAACCATGAGTTAACTTCCTAGGTGATGCAGGTTTAAATGGGTCGATTACTACCTGATTTCTTTTTTTTGAGCTTAACGTGCCCTCAGTCACCTTACTCCAAACGAGTCAACTTCTACCCTATCCCTTTTAAACCTAGCCCACTTCACGGTCTCCTGAAATGACAAGTTCAGCTTTCCCTAACCTTCCCAACCTCTCATGATTGAGGAGAATGGGGGGAAACAATAAAATCCAGGACCCTATTCTGTAGTTTCTTCTTTAAAATGCATATGGTATACGTACCTTGATGAATCCAATCGTAAAAAAGCAAGAAATGGAGATCGCTTTTTCGTGACAAACAAACATAGATGCCCACACTAAAGAGATTGATATCTGCCTCAAGAAGTGGCCGTGATTGTATACAATAAAAGAGCCAAAATGAATTGACTTAAGAAATTATATAGTGATTAAGACATCAGTGGTCGAGAATTGAGAAGTTAGAGCTTCATACATGTGATTTTAGACTACCTTTCGAAATAATATAAACTAATGATATAAAAGTTTGAAGAATTGGATTATGCTAATGATAACGATTCGTGTGGTTGTATCAAATCGAGTGGTTACAATGTCACATTGTGCTTATCTTCGCTAGCTAGCTAGCTTGGCATTAATGAAAAGGTAAGTAATTTTGCAAAGGTACATCAATTTGTCCCGGCCCCTTGTAGCTATGCCCCTCCTCCGATGATAAAACAAACTTCACAATTCATTTAAAACTTTTAATTATGAAATGTTCTATAAAACTAGGGTTTTTAAATCCTAAAGTTAATTAATATAGCTCTACACTATGGTAGAGAAAATTCTAATATTTTTTGAAAAGTCTAAAATTCAATATTAAGATGTAAAAAAATAATGCGTCATTTGTTTATAAAACTAACATAATAAAAAGAATCCAAAGCTAAATAGTAAAAGCAGTTAAAATCCAAAGCTAAATAATCCAAAGATAATAGATAATTTATTGTGTGAATGGCGGCCGCTTGCAACTGGAAAGAAATTTTGGGAATTTGGTTCACAATAATTAAGTTGTTCTTAACGCTAAAACAATGGATTGAGATGTCGTCTTTGACTTGATTCTTTATCGTTTGTTTTGTTGGATAAAAATTAGCAAATTTAATTTTCATACACAGAAATTCACCTCATTCATAGTGCTGGAAATATCCGGACAAATATAAATATAAAGCGTACAATAATAAATAAAGCTTAGATTCTGATGTTACTAATATATTGTAATTGAATTTCTTTTTTCTTTTTAATTTTTTTAATTCATGGTGTTTCTTCCAATCATTATTTGAATGGTTGTTTTATTAATAAATCGATCGATTATACCTTTTAATGCAATATCATCAATGAACCATGCCCTTTATATTTCTGGGTTTTTAAAATGTTGTTAATTGTAGTAAAATTAAGGTATGGTGTGGTTTAATCGTCGAATAACGAAAAGCAAATGGACGAGTATGTTTTCCAAATTTTTTAATTGTCGGCATGGTTTTGAATTCTGATATTATTAAAGAGATGTAAATTCTGATGTTGGTAGGTTAATCGGGACCTTTCTTTTGAACTTGGCGTTCCTTATCTTGATTTCTCGCCTGCAGGAATTGCTGGTCCTTTACATCATGGTGCTATTTGGGTTGCTATTCCCGGTTTCTTCTCGATAATTCTGCTTTTTTAGGCTCTTAGCCCCTGCATCTATATGAAAAAAACCTCCCTTCTCTCTCTTTTTTCTTTTCATTTTTACTCC
Organism: Populus deltoides; assembly: GCA_015852605.2. Taxonomy (NCBI): domain Eukaryota; kingdom Viridiplantae; phylum Streptophyta; class Magnoliopsida; order Malpighiales; family Salicaceae; genus Populus; species Populus deltoides. The sequence goes on from CM027571.2 coordinate 1,542,022, forward strand.
CTTTGCGAAGGTCGAAAGGCACACAGTAGCAGATGGGCAAAATTCAAGGGACAAACCATCAATGGTATGGTTGAAAATGAAATGGGTATTTCGTAAATCAATCTAGCTGATCTATAAAATTTCACAGCTCGCCTTTGCGTCAAAAAGAAAGGCCTCAAATTTCATTAGATTGTCCGTACATGTATCTTTCAAAGAGTCACACTCGCGCAAAAGGCGCTTGCTGCGAAGATTTTATCGACTCTGGTGCTTTTAGGCACCCAGAAAAGCCATCTGCCTCTCGAATCCCTGTGCCATTCTTCATCCACGAATACAGGGCTTTGAAACACAGAAGAGAATGGCCAACCCTCGTATTTATGTAAATAACATAACATAAATGCCATCAGATTCATTTTTCTGACGGAACTAGGCTGGGCCCTCCAGATGAGTATCGGAATGTGTGAAGCTAGATAGCATCTCGCTTTCTCCGGCCTTTTTCGAGAAAGTCACCAAAAACTGTGCCCCTCCACCTCAACGTCTACCATATTTATCTCTTTTAGGTAAATCTCGGAGCTTTTATACTGTGCGAGCGACCTCGCAGAATTTCCTCCTCAAAGTATTGTTTTTTTATGTGTACATCTCATGAAATACATGGTAGAAAACATGTATCCAGCAAGAAAGATGATAAACAAGTCCAGATATTAAATTCTACATTAATTTGAGGATTTAATACCATCTCTGCATGGATAATATTATTCATGCATGCCTTCTGTTCGATAATGTACGTGATGGGTGTAATTGTCTGCCATCCCGTTACTCTCTTTCATTTATTTGCTCCAGCAAGTTGGTGTTGGACAAGGAGAGCCTTTCATGCGCTGGGAGGTGAGCTGTGTTGTAGGGCAGGCATGTTGCCCCCTTCAACCACATACACCATCAGAAATTCTTGACTAACGGTGTGTAGCAACCCCCGGTCTTCAGTATTTATCAAGCAAGAAGAAATTACACTTTAGAATCAAAACCTGATAAAAAAAAATGTTCTATTATTTTCGTGGCATCCCATTAATGAAAGGGGGGTCAGTCTATCATCAGCAGGATTTGGAGTACATTTTTGACAATCAAAATCCTTCAAGGACTTGACCCAATAATTGCCCTAAGGGCGAAGTTAATGGTGACAGTCTAACATTCAAGATCATCATTGACCTACCTTTCGCGAATCAATAATTAATAACATCTTTCAGTTCCACTCTTAAAAAAAATATCCAGATTAAGAAATTGATGTTTTTATAAAAAAAAACATTTTTTTACTGTCCTTTTAAGATTTGAATTATGAATAACAGACGAGATATTAGCACACTATATTTTTTTTTAGAGATGATAAATTGAACGGAAAGTAATGTGGGATAATTGACGATATATACCTGGCTATAGTAATATTATAGGCCACGTATGTGTATTTATAAACGATTACTTAGCAATAAAAATATCATTAGCTCTCTTACCCCTAGGCGCACACACACACACACAAATATTTAGAGAATAGTATAAGACACCGGTAATCCTTCTTAATTTCTTTTTTTGGATCAACATGCTTGCTTAGGAGACGCAACAAAGACATACGGGAAGATTACAGTTTTTTTTTTTTTTGTAGAAATAATTGTTGGTTATAGTTACTTGTACCACAATATCCATCTCATTTAGTTTGAAGAAAATGCTTTCATGAGGCACGTATTAAAACTGGATCAACATGTCCAGTGGATGGATTATGGATATACGTATAGAGCTAGATGAGATACCCTTTTGCCAACCAGACACAGTTTTCTAAGGATATATGATGAGGTTGGTTGTTCAAAACCTCGTAAAGATTATGGTTTTTCTAAGGTTATTATGGATTGGAAGATGTAGAAACTTGTTTCTGGAAAATCAGAATATCTGCAAAACAAGTTCTCTATAAAACTAATGACTCTTCCATGAGTAAGTTAATTTAAATAGAAGATAGAAGCTTTATGTGTTTATATGCAAAGAATATTAAGATATGAACAGAAGGAAAAATATTATAACCTGTTTGTTTTTGCGTTTCAAAAACACTTTTGAAAAAATTTGAATTTTTTTTTACTTTAAATTAATATTTTTTGATCTTTTTAGATTATTTTGATACGCTGATATCAATTATGATTTTTAAAAAATTAAAAAATATTATTTTAATATATTTCTGATTAAAAAGTATTTTGAAAAACAATCACACTTCTAAACAGACTTCTAGAAGATAATACTTTAAAGTTCAAGATTATTTACATAATCTTAAGTGGATTTATCCATATAAGAGTAAGTTGATTAATGTGATACCAAGATTTTAGACTAATAAGAGACAAAGGTATAACAAAACATTACAAAAGTTGTTTTAATTCAGAGTTTTGTGGACACATGATCAATGAATATGCTTTTATTTGTTGCACATATATTTTATCCTCGTGATCGGGAGCGAATAGACTATATTTGACTAGAAAGTAGTGCGTTCGAGTATAATTACCGGATAATGTCAGTCATATCCAAGGTTTGATTCATCCATTAGATTTCGATGAGTCTTCTGTTGGAAAATTTTATTATCTTTGGCTATGTGTACACCCCAAATCTAATTTGATATTAGTGGATGCTTTAGAGCTATTAAATCATCAAGGCCGTGGAAAAATATCGATGCCCCCCATTTCTAAAAAGTACCATAATACGTCTAGAAACAAATTAAAAACTGGATTAATACTAGTTTTATTTAGATCTTACATATTCAAGTAAACTTTACAGCCTTGTCTCCTATGAGCCTAATTTCAAACGTTAGTACAGAGTGAGCGTGCTGAAAGGTCATAAACCCAGGGCTTATGAACACAGATTCTCGACTTCAGTATGGCTTAAAAAGTCTAAAAGAGCGTGCGTCTGCTGCATTTCTCTTCAAGAGTGAGCAAATTGTCTTTGAAGTGCTCAGTCAAGACAAGCAAACTTCACCAAATATAAGCAGCCAGGTTGAAAATCATCTCCCTTGATAAAAATATCGATCGAAATTCTCCCTCGAGAGTAAAAAAATCAAAAAACTAATTAAACTGAGAAAATAAAAAAAATAATCGAAAAAATCAAACCGTGAAAAAACCGATTAAACCAATTAGAATTTTTAAAAAACCAGTCAATTCGGTTCGGTTTCGATTTGATAAGCCTGAAACCGAAAAAACTAAACCAAACTGAACCAGTTCAGTAAAAAAAATACTATAAAAGCCATTTCTAAAATTTTAACCCTAGCATTCCCTTGCATCTAGCCCCCCCAGCCTCCAGCTCTAAACCTCTCTTCTCAAATCTAAACCTCTCTTACTCCTCGAAAAAATTAATTCTCCATCACTTTACAAAACTTCGGCGGATCTAGACTTCTAGTCATTTAACAAAACTTCAACAAGGCTTCAATCTTCATATTCAAACCTAACAACCCAGGGAGCATTCCCTTGCATCTAGCCCCCCAGCCTCCAGCTCTAAACCTCTCTTCTCAAATCTAAACCTCTCTTACTCTCGATCTGATAAAAAATTAATTCTCCATCACTTTACAAAACTTCATGGCCAGATCTAGACTTCTAGTCATTTAACAAAACTTCAACAAGGCTTCAATCTTCATATTCAAACCTAACAACCCAGGGACTGGTTTAGTGTATGCTTCAAATCTTCATCTTCACGGCTTCAATGTTTGTTTCCTCTCATCGCGGTTTTGGGTTCCTTTTTTTTCTTTTTTAAGGTTGACGCGGCTCCTGATGTAATTCCTGCTAAGGCTGAGAAGAAAGATTAAAGTTTTGTACATCATGAGTTATTGTGCTATGTTATTTACATAGAACTCTTTACTTTTAAAGTCTGTTTTTTGTTTAACTTTTATATTGGTCTTTTTTCTTTCATAACCATTGTAATGCATGGAGACAATTTTATGGTTACTGAAGATGGATTTAGAATAATGGAATGGTTCTTTGCTGTATATATTTTATCTGCTTGCAGTTATTACATGTTTGAGATTGGTTGTTTGTTGAGTAATTGGATTTTTGAAATTGTAAGGTTTGTAGGGAAGAACAAGAGGGAAGCTGGAGAAGCTATAGAGAAGATTGTTAAAAAAACCCGGTCGGTTTGAATATAGGTTTTCCGGTTTTTATGTTAAAAAACTGAACCGAAACCTGTCGGTTTGAACCGATTCCGGTTCGGTTCAGGTTCAAAATTTTATTTTGGCTATTTTTTTAAATAAAAACCGAATCGAACTGAAAATGATCATCCCTACAAAATACTAATTTTTTAAAAAAAAAATGACATTTTGCTTCTGTCATGGAATGCAGGATAATCAATTGGGCATGCATGGACCTTTCTCGTCAATTAAAATAATTCAGGGCATCGTTTGAAAATAGACGAATACCGAATGAGCATTAGAGTACACAAGGATCTAAGCAACAAAGGGATTGAAGGGACTTATGAGTTGAAAATTCCCAATTTACTCAATGGGCTAAGATAATCTTCGGGCTGTCTAGCAGTCGGCCCTCTGATATCCTCACCACGACTCTAAGAACAACCAGAAAGGGCCATGTAACTAAAAGTCCACTAGCACACCATTTTCCATCGGGACGAAGAGGCAATGCCTCGAGCTCTTCGATGGTAGCAATTTTACATCCTATAGCTTTATTGGTGTAAACGTTCCGAGTTTTGGATATTTGCTACGTACTTCAACATGATCATTTAAAGTCCACAGCCACATAATATAAGAAAAATGGAAAATCTCCCTCTGAAACAAAAAAAAAATTGTGTGGAAAACTTAAAAATTCATATTGCTAAACACGGATTCATGAAAGCCGAGTAATCGAGCATCACCTCGAGGATGAGTATTCAACAGGCCTGTGTACTGTAAGGCCCATTTATTGATTTAGGCATATCCACCATGTCAAACTGCCACAAACAATTACATTTCAATGTGGTTGTGGTCGGTATCTTTAAGGATATGACGTGTCATGTATGAATTTGTTCTAATTGGATTGTCTGGAAGTTCTAGTAAACATGTTCATGGAACAAGTTTAAGCTCAACAAAAAAAAAAATCTTTTTCTCCATTTTCTTAGAACATTGTACGTGTCTTGTTCTATAATGGGCTATTCTACATGTCTTGTTCTATAACGGGCTAGGTCATGTAACAAGTTAAGGTTTGCCCTCAAAGATTTTTTTTTCCTTAGTTATTTTTAGATTTCCTTCATTTATTTTCCTTCCCAATATAAATAGATTTTTTTTTCTTTTATTTTTCGTTTCCCTAGTTATTTTAAAATTCTTTCTTTTTCAATATAAACCGTGTGATGTTCGATCGAAAAAGTTACAGATGCTTCAATAAAGCTCCACAAACCATATGATGTTCGATCGACAAAGTTACAGAAGGCAAATGCTATAAAGAAAGTAGTAGTGATAGATGTGGATAGCATATACAGTCATTAGTTACAAAAAAATTACCCAGTGTTCAAAGCATCATTTCACAATATGAAACCTAAACAAACTCAGGGTCTCGAGTTTGAATACTCCACAAGTGATTCTAACACCAGTTATGGTCGATGACTCCATATTTGGTGATTCAGCTTATTACTACATTGATCTTTATCGACCATAACATTATTATGCCCGCGGGCTGCAAGCCTAGTAACCATTCTTCCCTTTCGAGGAAAAGAACCTGCTAAATCCTCGAGGGTGTTTCTCTGGCGTAGGGGTAGAAGATGAAGATGAGGAAGTTGATTTTGTAGGCCTGTGTTTTGGATGCTTTAAGCCAACCGGTGATCTCAAGAGGTTTGACTCTGTATCAGATGGATAGCATGGATGGTTGTATGAATCCGATGGAGATTCACTACCTGCTTTGAGGAAATTAACAGAAGCACCTGTGTCCATCTCAGCTTGATCAGATTCCTGCAAGTTAATGCCACTTATAGTAGGTTCGTCTTTGGCAATCCCATCGCCACTTTGACTCCTCTCACTGTAAGGAGATCCCATGATCTCTGTTTGAGGACGCAAATATTTTAACTGCTTGCCAAGAAGAAATATAGTCTCCTGGCACTCTGCTAGCTTTTCTGCGGCAGCTGTTATTTCTTTCTCCTGAAACAATAGTTTTAATTTAGCTCTTTACACTGATCAATGATGGCTTGCATTCTATAAAAAAGATCATTTTACTTTTAGAGATCGACATCAACTTTCCTAGAGTGCTCATATTATTGGTCTGTTCTAGTGAGGTCCAAAGATGGGCTTGCAATATGGAGTGATATACAATGTTGTTGTACATTACTGTATTATAAACATGTTTGGAGCACTAGATTAATTTTTCAGAAAGCATCTGTGGGCAAAGCCTTTCATTCTTGACGTTTATATCTCTTATAATTTTCCTCTAATTGCTAATAACATGAGAAACAAATTTAGCCTGAACGAAAGACAATTTAAGGAATGATGAAGAGGACAGATGCCCAACCTGTTTGCTCTTGAGGTCAATGCCATCCGCTGACGAGCTCTCTTTCCTAAAAATAAGATAAAATATTCATTTTAGAGAAAACTTCAAATCCAGAGATGAAGCATCAGGAAATTCCACAAGATAATTCAAAAAATATGGAATAGTCTGGTGAACACATGGACCATAGCATATAAGTTTGCACAAGATAGATGGTAAGTAAAAGAAAAGGATAGAAGCTTACGTTTGCAGTTGCTCTTCTAGTTCTTTGCATCTGGTCAAGGCATCCTGATGACTCGTCTTTTCTTCTTGAAGCTCACTTTCCAAAGTTTCTGTTTTCACCCGCAGAAGGTTTACCTCAGTTTCCAACTCCTGTGCACGTGTTTCAAGCGACCTATATGACTCTGCCATACATTTGAGCTGTGTCTCAGCCAAGCTGTTAGACTTTTGTGCAGAAACCAGTTGTGATTTAACTTCAGCTAGAAGCTGCTCGGTTTCATGTAATTGAGATTTTGTCATTTCAAGATTTTCAGTACATCTAGCTAGATCCATGGCCATTGTGTCCTTCTCTGATTTCAATTCTTCAAACTCTTCCAATGAGACCTTGCACGATGTGGTATTTGATCCATAGCCAGGTACCAAATTTCCATAATCAGGCACCTCCGGGTTAGAGGTCGGACTGGAAATGTTGGCACAACCATTCTGAAATGTTTCTCCCGATGAATCATTTTGAATGACCTTGTTCTCTGGTAAAGCAACCTTATCTATGCAATCAGGACCATTGATTTCCGCCTCATTGCATTTATATCCTAGGACATTGAATCGGAGCCCACTGGCTAGTGCTAATACACGAGAAAGGTCAAACATGAAATCAATCAGGCTTCTGTCACTGCATAAAACTTTCTTGAATGTAATTGAGAACTCCTCAATTTTTTGGCTCAGACCAATGCTATCGCAAGAAGTGTCATGAACTGCCATTGCTTCTTTTCCCAGCAATAGTACGAAGTCATGAATCTGAGAAATGGCAGCCAACAACTCCTCGCTTGCTGTGTGCATAGTGTGTGTGGCTGCCTTACTCTCTTGCAACAATGTGATTTCCTTCTCTCCCATTATAACAGCATCTTCAGGACAAGTTTGCCTGTCGCATGTTGCATCGGAATGGTGTCCTTCCTTGGAACCACAGCTTGCTGCGGTTTCTGCATCATGCACAACCTGCTTAATTTCTTCCAAAATTTTATCCACATCGACCTCCTTTGACACAGACTCAAGTAACATAGAGATTCTAGACTGGAGCTTCCCAAATGACGACAGATCAGCATCAGATCCTGAGTTTATGGCTGAAGAATCCTTATTGCAAGACACGTGATTCGCCAGTGGATCCAAATCACGCTTCTCTTCAGACAGTGCATCTTCTTTTTGCAAGGAGACCTCGGCCAAAGCATCAGTGTTTGCAGTTTCAGAAGCCTTATTGTTTGGAGAACTTGAAATGGTAGTGGCACTATCTGCATTTAAACAAGCCAACTTCTCCATCTCCAAGAAGTCATCCATAAGTTCAAGGTGCTTTGCATTTTCAGCCTTATTTGACTTCTCACTGTGATTGTCCTTCTTGAAATGGGAAACATCAGAGACTGATGTCGTTGCCCAGGAGTCAGCACAACTTTGGGTATCATCATTTCCATCTTCAGACACAGAGGTTAAGCTAGGTGGGTTGCTGATATTTTGACTAGAGTAACCTTCAGCAGGAACCTGGGTGATAGCTTTTGGGGAACTTTTCTGATGATTGTTGATTTGGAATTGAGCTTCTAAACTTTGAAGCTTGCTTGCTGTCTTAGCACACAGATTCCTTGAAGCCTGCAGTTCACTGTTACGCTTTGCCAAAGCTTCTTTCAGCATCTTTGTTTCCTCCTCCACTGCAAATAAACGCTCTGTGAGAAACTCATTCTCTTTGTTGAATTTCTGTACATTGTCCAGTGAAAATTCAGGCACTGAGGACAAATGAGGACTTGGAGGCTTAACAGGAGACCTCCTCAGTCGAGAGTCTCCATAATCCCGACCCAAACTCTCAACCTCTTGCTTCATCTGGGCAAGTGCAGCAGGACCTGGCAATTTCTTCCGAACAAGACCGCGTAATCTTTGGCACTCTGCTTCCAGCTTAGCTATTTTTTTGACACCCTCTGTATGCTGCTTGTTAGCTGCTTCAGCAGATCTCATGATCATATTCTTTTCTTCATTACGAATCTCCAGCTCTTTAGAAGTTACATGGAGTTCATATTTAAGTGAATTTATTTCCCTTTCACATGACTCAATATTGCTCTTCAAATGCTCGATGTCAGCCTCAGCTTGCGACCTTTCTTCACTTATTTTGATTAGCATATTAGAACGCTCTTGCAATGACCTTGAAAGTGCAGCATTTTCGGCAGCAGACCTAAGGAGCTCTTGATCTAAGTTACCAATCTTTGCTTCGAAATCCATCTTAATTTTGTCTAATTGCTTTTTCTTGTTGAGTACGACATCCTGCACTTTCTGTTCATGTTCTTCTTTTAGATTTCGTATCTGCCGCATGCACTCTTTGAGAGCACCATCCAAATGTGATGCCCGATCTTCAGCAGTGAGCTTTGAGAGTGTAACTGTTTCTAGATGATTTTTCAATGCTAAAGCTTCAGCCTCAGCCTTTTCCCAGCCTGCATTAAAAGGTATCCAAATTCAATACAATTCATTCCAAACTAAATTTCAGAATTTTGATGAGTAAATAAGCTACGACATGATCATCTTCGTGTCGTATCACAAGACCAGTGTCCTACCCGAGACAGCTTCTTCAGCAACTTTAGCATGTTGTTTCACCAGGTTTTCCTTGGTAGTCATCTCTGAATGGGCTGCAGACAGCTTTTCATTCAAGTCCATGATCTGATCCTCTAGTGTTTCAACCTGTTCCCCATATGTCTTCACTTGATCCTCTAAACCAGTCAGGTGGGTGTATGATTCCACAGAAATTTGAACGTAGTTGGGTTTTTTATAGCTATCCTGTTCTCATAGAAAGAATACCAGAAAAGGAATTAACCAGAGAAACCAAGAACTTCCCAAAGGAGCTGGAGACTATATGATACTCCACCAGGAGCCACTAATTCATCCTTAGTCTTTTTCATATAATAAATCTGAAACGGTCAAGAAACTAAAATGGCATTTAGCAAATTAGAGAATGAAGTTCCTTTTCAAGAAAGCCTGCAGTTTATTTTCTGATATGCATCAATTATGTCAAAATTTGCAGCACACAAATTCACTCATTAGCGAGGACAAAGTTACAGAGAAATTCATGGGAATGCTTCAATTGTCTAGCATGCAATGTCTTCAGCCATCCAAATAAAGAAGGATGCTAGAGATAAGACATCAAAATAAAGCAACCAGTAACGGAAGAAAATGGAGACAGAATTATCAAACAGAGCAAAAACAAAACTTATATCAGTGAATATACCTTCTCTCCCTGTGATCCACCGGAATCTTCTGCGGGAGCCGCTTTCTCAGTCTTGTCGGATGATTTTTTCTTCCAAGGCCAACTCCGGCGATCCATGTCAGGCTGGTAATTTCAGGTGTAAATATGAGTTAAAATGATAGAAATCAGTCAGAAAATATATAATGCAATAACCAAACATATTAAAACAACTACTTCCAATCTATCGGAACAACTTATAGACAGAACATAACACATAATCTTCATCTACTCAAGAAAAAAAAACGAATTCCATTTCAAGATTTTAACATGCAAGTCTCGAGAAAATGACTTCAGAACAATCATCCTGCATTTTAAAAATTAAAAACATGATTAATAATTGAACCAGGTTTTTGCGGCACCCTTGTTTTAATGGTGATGCAAATCCTAGGAATAATAGCATTTTCTCATTAAATTTCCCTTTTAAAATCCCCCATTATCTCAGCAATCAAACCCAGTAAGACAGAAACATCAGAGCTACGCAAACACAATGATTTTATTATTATCATGCAAATCATAACCTGCATCTTCATAACTTAATCTCTTTTTTTCTAATCAAATCCGAATTTTTTTTAAAAAAAATCATCATCAATGACATGCATGCTCTGTCATTAAGCCCCATAATGCTTTCTTAATTATTAAAACCAAGATCTAATCACCGAGTTTGTAATTAATACCATATAAAGATCTCAGAAATTCAACAAAAAACATAATTAAAAATAATTAATAAAATTAATCACATTAAGAAGAACTAGGATGTTTTTATTTATACCAAATGGGATTAAAAATTTTATTAAAAAAAAATCAAAGTGAAACAGTAACAGTAACAGAAAGGGTGAGAGTAGAGTACTAAACTGAAAAAATCAAAACCAGAAAGTGAATTTACTGTCAAATGCCACCATTATCAAGCACTGACAGTCTGATACCATAACAGATATCAAGAAAAAATCCACAGATATTTAAAAAAAAAAAAACAAGAAGTCATTTTAGCTACTGACTAAGAAAAGGCTAAAGCCATAGGTCATATAATCAAAACAGGAAAACAAATATAAGCTTGAAGATAGACTTAAATTGGAAGAAAACTTACAATAGGAACCCTTCACCGACAGATAGAGAAACGATAATCTCCACTTTGATAAAAAGGAATTAAAAAAGAAAAAATGGACCAAATAAAATCAAATGTTTTTTTTTTTCAAAAAGTAGAAATAAACATAACACATACGCACGCCAAACAAAACCCATTTCCATTTTCGTTTTTATTTTCCCACAGCCAAAGAAAAAAATAGCTCGCCTATACAGCGGGTAATGGGGATAGAAAAAACAAGGAAAGAACCTCACTCACCAGTCAACAGTAGAAATGTGGCGTCAGAGAGTAGAAGAAGTGTGAGATTGAGGTTAAGGAGAGAAATGGGATCTAAGAGGAATGAGAAATGAGAGGAGAGTTGTGACGATGACGGTGAAGGTGGTGGTGGTGGTGGTGGTGGTGGTGGTGGTGTGGTGGTGGGAGAAAGAGAGTGAAAAATATTCTGGTTCGAGGTGTCACTTAAAAGGGAAGACGTTGCAAAATGCTCCAAAACAATCATGCTTTTTAAATTATTTTATTTAAAAAAAATTAATGAAAGTGTTTTTTATTAAAAAACAAAATGGTGCCTTGAAAGTTACGTGTGGTTCTTCTTGACATATTTACCCCTGATGGAGTAAGAAATGGCGGTGGTATCCTGCCACCCTCGCTCTCTCTTTTCCAACAAAGTTCGTCCTGCAGTTTTGCCAGCTCTTATATATATATATATATATATCAGGACTGAGCAGTTTTTTTTGTTATATCTTAAATAGAGATTTCTTCGTTCTAAAAAAATATTTTATTTGATTTTTCATGTAAATTAAAAAAATTTGAAAATTTATATATTATATTTATTTTCACTAACACTTTTATCAAATAATATTTTTTTAATTATAGATTTGTTTCCAAATTAGCCTTAATTACTAATTAGCGACATTGTTGACGAATATATGAATTAATGTTTTGAACATGTAATTATTTTGGGATAAGTAAAAATAATAATATTTGATTGGAAGAGAGGGAACGTGAAAATTCTATAACGCACATTATAAATACTGGTATTAATTTAATAAAAAAGAGAAAAAAATCACATTCAGTTTTATTAAAAATTATAAAAATATTTGTACTTGCTTAAAAATAATTATTTTAATTATTTTCTTCCTGTTTATCTCTTTTATTTATGTTTATTTTTATCTTACTAAATAAATGTTGATAATTTCAACCTAAACACCGTGGTGTGTGCGTGAAACTTTACTCTTCATTTTTTGTTTTCCATTTAATTCATCTAGAGATGAGCTGGATCCGATATGAGGAAAGTGTGAGGGTAATGTATTCCTGTGCTGTCTTTGTGTGTCTGTTACGACTTTGGACCACCGTCACAGCTCATGATCTTCGAAAGTGTAGTGGCCACACCACGTGTCGCGCTTTCATTTGATCATCCTCGGTCAATAAATCTGAGCCGCTCATCACTAATTACACCTTTAATCTCTTGATTGCATTACTAAGACAAGAAGAGATTGCTGTGTTACAGGTGGTATTGTAATTTAGGCTGTCTTGGAAAATTTAGTTGTAGGCTTTGAGTTATGGAGATTTTAGGGGATAATTGCCTAGGTATATATGCTCCATTGTTTTAAAGGGACATGCGTAATTAATCTCTAGATGAGCTGCCTAATCTTTAGGATAATCAATAAATCTGCCTAATCTTTTGACCACTCCGCCTTGAAACATTATTTAAAAAATTAGGTCGAACCAGTGACTCGGTTAAACAGAGTCTGAAAAATAAAACCCATCTAAATTGACCTTCTCAGCCTGTAATTACCTGGAATCAAGCTCCATTGAGATTTTAAAACTATGCCTCCGAACTAACATTTGATGAACTGGACTGACCCCTGCCGTTGCCTGGTTTGAATGGCCAGTGTGAATGGAGTATCTATTTTATTTTATCTTATTTTGTTTTTTATTTATTTTTTTCTTGAAGGGCGAGTTAATAATGTATTGTTTTGTGCTTGGTCCCTTCCTGTATTCGGAGCAAGAGGGAATCAATGGAAGGCAATTAATAATGTTGGTGTGGTTTATCAATCAATTTCACGTATTTTAATAAAATCCTTTTTTTTTTCCCAAATGACCAGACCGAATCATACACTCTATTTAATCTTAAAATCGTAGTAATTTCAAGTGAAATAAGCAAGAAAAACACAAGTTCATCTTGCATTCATGGTAATATACACGAGAATGCATGAAAATATAAAATTATTTAGATACAGATCAATAATTCTTTTTTTTTAATATTGAAATTTCATGTTTAAATGCAACATTTCTCATTCAGAAAAATTAAAAAAAAATGTCAGATCTATACTGAATTTAAAAAACATATTTTAGAGATTCTCCATGATCTCTCTTTATAAGTTTTTTGTTATTTTTTAAATGAAAAAAAGATATACATAGTATAATTTTGTTTTTATAAGTATTTTAATTTTTAAAGCATCATAAATTTAATATTTATTATAAATCTCATATGAAGATTTGTTTTAATTAAAATAAAATAAAATAAATATTTTACAACTAAACTATAACGAATAAAAAATATTAAAATGATTATTATAAATTTAAATTTTTTTATAAAAAATACTTATAATGTCAATGTATTTTTTATTTTTCCCAGTGAGAAGAATTATTTTCGGGACATGTTTTAAATTTTTATTAAAAAAAATAAAAACAAAAAGGAAATTCGTTCTCTATTTCAGCATATCCAAGTCCGCTTGTACTTGGTTGGATCTGCGCAGTCATTTCAAGTGAGGGAGCGTCCTTCCCATTATGAATTCAAACTTTTCTTTCTTCTTTCTACTTTGAGTGGGAGAGGCTCTTCCCCTGACACTCTGGAATTATCTCCATTAATTTCTCTTTTCCATCGAGCCTGGTTTAGGTGAGGTGACGAAGAAGGAAAGTATCAAAAGTGACAGACAACAGTCACCCTCCATATCTGCAACTAGGAGCCTAGCTAGTAGCCTGTGTTCCACCCGACTGTCAATTGTCGACAATACTCGCTGAAAATCATGAGGTCTCTCGGGGTGCCAAAAAAAAAGTGGCAGACAATGACCCGATAAAAGGATCCTTCTTTCTTCCTGGCTACATTTGTTGCCATTATTTACGGATTCAAGGAAGGATAATACGTCCATACAAGCAATTTTTAGGATTTAAAAAAAAAAATCAACTCATTTAATTTATTTTGATAAATTGGGATTGACCGCAATTTTTTTTAAAAAAAATAACACTGTTTGATAAAAGTTAAAGATGAGAATTGTGATTTAAAAAAAAAAATGAATGAATTAACGAGACCCAGACACGTTAGAGTGCATTTTTTGAGTCCTGCATCATTATTTCATTCAAGTTGTCTGCGAGTGTAATTTTTGCTTTAATGAGTATTTTAAAAGTGTATTTTAAAAAGAAATTTAATATTTTTTATTATTTAATATTTTTTTTATTCAAGGAAACTCAGAAAAGTATTTTATAAGTTCGATGGGAAGAAAAATAATTTTGATTTCCATATTCTTACAGAGCTTTAATCGAGTATTTTAAAAGTTTATTGTCATTAAACCCCCCCTTTAAAATCAAAAATATAAAAAATTATTTTAATATTTTTTATGTAAAAATATTTTCAATATAAAAATATTTTTAATCTATAATATAAAAAACTCATATATGAAGAAGGGTAGGTCTGTCCTTAGTTTTAAATTATTTTAATATATTTTTATGTAAAAATATTTTCAATATAAAAATATTATTAATCTATAATATAAAAACTCATATATGAAGAAGAGTAGGTCTGTCCTTAGTTTTAAATTATTTTAATATATTTTTATGTAAAAATATTTTCAATATAAAAATATTATTAATCTATAATATAAAAACTCATATATGGGCCGCGTAAGTTTTAAATTATATTTAATATTTTTATGTAAAAATATTTTCAATATAAAAATATTATTAATCTATAATATAAAACTCATAATGAGAAGAGTGGCGTCCTTAGTAAATTATTTTAATATATAGTAGAAAATATTTTCAATATAAAATATAAATCTACAATATAAAAACTCATATATGAAGAAGAGTAGGTCTGTCCTTAGTTTTCTTTGGTCAAAGGGTCTCTTTCTACCGGGTAGAATGTTTAAGCTTGAGGTTTCCTTCAATATCGCAATAATTTTTTATGGACACTGAAAGCCTCAAATTAAAGCAATGGGCGTGATTGTTTTTCTCTGTGACTTTTTCAAGGCTTTTTCTTCTTTTGAGCGTTATATTTCTTCTGGTAATCACATGCATCATTATCAATTTCGTGTACAGTTTGACTAATTTATTGCTCTACCAGTAAAGTTCAAAGGCCATAATTTATAGTAAATCTCAACAGTTTCTGCTTGAATTTCTAGTTCTTCTAGCCAAGTACTTGATGGTGAATTCGGCGCATCGTGTGAACTGCCATGTCCAGACCCATTAATGAACAGCGTTAACCAGGCCAAGAGCAGTCGCTGCTGTTCATTTATATGCCATGTTAGTGTCTTGCAAAGGGAAGTTAAATGCTATAGTTATTGATGTAATGCAATATTCAATGCCAGCCCTTCGTGGACAAAATGAAAATCAGAATTACTACAAATTTTCTCAATGAAGATATAGAGTTAATTAATTACAAGATTATCGTGTTTACTCTTTTCTTGTTGTTTAAGTTTATACATTATCGAGCTGGCTAGAATTTTAATAAGATAAAAATAAAAACATGATTTCAAATTAACTTCCCTTCTACCAATCCATTATCAACTTGAAAGAATCTTGAACGATTGTTTTTAGCTATAACTCTTCTGATAAGGAAAAGTGATAACCAACCTGTGGGTTGAGATAGGTTTTACCTTAGTTATAATATCAAATGGAGGTCATTAGGTAAAATTTACATATTTTAAAAGAAATTCAAACAATATTTGTAAAATTTACAAGTTAAAGGTGGATTTTGTCATATTATTTTTCTCGGTTTAATAAAGTCACAAGTCAACCTTAATTTTTAACCTCCCTTCATTTCAATCAATTGTATTTGTGGTGTTCCTTCCTGAAATTCATCATCATTAAAGTTTTAAAATATTCAAGTTTTCATTTTTATCAATTGTTCCAACTAAGTCAAATTGCCAAATTTTAATCAACTATTAAATTTTACCAATGATGCCTCATGGGTGGATCGTTTTTTATATTTCTGAATAAGAAATTTAAATATTTAAATCCTATTTGTTATATTTTTTGGTATCTGTGTAAATATTTATTTCACAACTATTATTTATTATTCAATAAAATAAATATATAATATATATATGATAAAATTATAGATAATATATAATATATATTATATATATATTCATATAATACAAATATATATCTCAGGTTAGGTTTACAACAGGTTTTAAGTCGGATTTAATAATATTTATACTCTATTCATTGCTTGTAAAAAACTTTTCATGAAAAAACCCATCAATTTAGGTGATTTCATTGTAATATATTATATTAGCATTCATGATTTAGATTCTAGTAATGGGTTTACTTCCAAAATAATAATTTCACTCTTGATATTTAGAAGGGAGACATCAAATTTAATTTCATACATATACATGTGATGAATTAAATTTCAGTTAAGATTTTTATAAATAAAAATCTTCTTAAATAAAATACGTCCGGCAAACATATTAGACTCAGAATACTTGCGTTTGGTAGCCACCCAAACCTAAGGTAACATGGGTTTGATGATCAAGCAGACATAGAGAATTTGGACTTGTCAGTCAACCAAGTACAAAGAAATGCGGGTCTAACAAATTAAACATGTCAAACCCAAAAAACTTGGACATTACTAGATTCTAAGGCTACATGCCTGATCATGGATGATTATCTACAATATTAAAGACATAATAAATCTCCATACCTCTCTATTTAGAATAATCATTCATATTAAGGCAACGATTTCCCTATACTTATGGTGTATATAAGGTATCTCAAGAGACCTGCTACATTTATTATCTCGTTAATTATATATAATAGATAAATTTGTCTCCCATTAATATCGTCAAAAGCAAATGATTATCTAGTCTTTTTTTTATTTGAAAACAACAAGTTTTAAGGGGTATAAATACCCAACAAACTATCCAGATAAAAAGCTCATAATTTTTTATCCCTTAAAATAAAAAGATATATAGATTTTAAAACATTAATCAACTTAAAACTTAATAACAAATATTTTTGTTTTTTAAATTCAAGGCTCTTTAAAATTAGTTATTACCTTAAGTAATTTAATATATTTTTAATAAATATATTGACTTTATCATCAGAGAGTTTTCAAGTTCCTCGATTGTAATTGTTTTTGCAGTTATTTAAATTTCTACTATAAGCCTGATTTTTTTTAAATTAATAAAAAAATATAAACATTTGAATATATTAATTGAACGTTATCTAAAACATGAAATAACATTTTAGTTATATATTTTAAATTTTTTGTACATCATCGACATGGATATGTAAGAAAATTTATCATGATCAATTAAAAAAAAGTAAATAGATCGTAGGCATAATTGATCTTCTTGATGCCACTGCATGGCACTGTGGCGCAGCTTCCATAATCGATCACAGGCATGGAGTATACATACAATACAGATACAACTACTATACAGCACAGCAACTGTTTGATGAGATTTCTATACGGTCTATTACTGTTGAAAACTCCAAGGTTTCCCCTGCTCAAGATTCCTCTGTCCAGTTGATCAGACCACAGCTTCTGCAACAGCCAGTTAATTTTTGTGTTTTAAAAATATTTTAAAAAATATTTTAAATTAATATTTTTAAATAATTTTAATGTATTAATATTAAAAATAATTTTTTAAAAAAATATATTATTTTAATATATTTTTAACTTAAAAATATTTTAAAAAGTATTTTGATGTATTTACAACTCCTCTGGTTTTTTTTTGTTATAACGGTGAATTGATTCTTTTTTTTTTTAATTTTTTTTTTACCTCCTCCTGTTTCTTTAATTTGTTTTCTATTTTCAATAATAAAAAAAGCACGGCTGTGATTGACCAACACTGTTGATTCCTGGCTTGAATTGGCCGAAAATGTGTGACGTTGGATGATGAATTATTAACTTAATAGTACTTTTTGATGTTTACAAATGAGCTGGATAATAAATTCGTACAGGCCAATCATAAGACACCAGGTCATCGTGATTGGACAATCCCACCAATTACAACCGCGGCAGTGCAGTATAACATTAAATTTTTAATTTTCCAAATTGAGAAGTGAGAACAACAACCAATTCTGGCGCGTGATTAGCACGTTTCGGACATACAGTAACATGGGCACAGACGGCTGGGACATCTGTATTTTCCAGTTTTCTCCGATTGTGGAAAAGTGTTATCAACGTGGTAGATTATGTTTTTTTAGTGTGATTTAGATGTTGTTTGTTAGATTTTTTTAAAATTTAAAAATATTTAAAAATTCTTTTATTTTTAAGATTTTATTTTTTATATCAATACATCAAAATCATAAAAAAAATCTAAAAAATTATTTTAAACTAAAAAAATTTAATATTTTTAAAAGCATGGTCCATCAACAATCTCAAACATTACTTTAAAAGTGAGCTCTACTTGAAAAAAATAAATTTAAGTTTTTGCTATAGTTTTAAGGAAAAATTATAAAAATAAATATTTTAATATATTTAAAAAAAAACATCTTTTAAAAAATTTAATACACAACAATAATAAATATAAACCAGACGGAACCCGGTTTCTCATGTAAATATAGCGATCTCTTTACTGACTTAACCTGGTCAAACCTGATTGGCATGACTAGAAGGGTTTTGTAACTATGATTTTGAATGGTAAATGCATCTGGTAGATCCTTAAGTTTCAGAAATTGATTAATTCAGTCCCTTTTGCAAATTTTGGTCCCTTAATATTCACAAATTGAATTTTCGGATAGTAGTTTTATGTGATCTTATCCCTTCACCCTCTTAGACATGTAACGTGACGATACATGGAAGACGTCTGACGAGCATGAGTTGTATGGAAGGGTCAATTGCGACCAGGAATCAAGAGCAAGAGGATTTCCATGCCAAGCATTATAGTAAGGGCTGTTTTAACAAATATTTATAAGAAAAGGGACCATGCTGTGAACTCAGCCATGTTTTTGCTTGGAAACCTGCTTGCACACGCAAAGGACGGAGCTTTTAATTGAGATGTCGAGAGCCTTGAATGGCAAGTTTTCATTAATGTGATGCAGTTGTCTTAATTGCCAACACAATGATACATTCTCAACAAGAAAGGCGAACTTGACGTGCTTTGTTGGCAAGACAAGTTATCATCCACGTCGACACACTTAAACGAAGGAATGAATAGAAAATTTGGTACTGTGATAGATTTTGGTTTTATTTTTCCAATCACAGAGGAAGTAATTATTTTACAATGATACATTTTTATTTGATTAGAAATTATTTGGTTTCGATTTTAGGATGGGCGTGATTTGAACATTAACAACAGAAAGTATCTATATATTTGAAAATGTAGCTGCGATTATTCTTTAAACTATTTCTCATTTAAAAATACATTAAAATAATATTTTTTTATTTTTAAAAAATAATTTTTAACATCAATACATTAAAATTATATGAAAAAATCAAAAAAAATATTAATTTAAAATAAATAAATAAATATTTTTCAAAAACAATCCAGAAACAGGAAAACAAATATGGCTCTACTCTCGCTATCTCTTTCCCTTTCCCTCTTCAAAGCATGTTGAAAATAGAAATTAAGAGAATCCAACAATTCCGATACGGCTCCACGAAATTCGTGGCCACTGCCTTAATTTCCCGCCGCAAAATCGTGTCAATGCTCAAATACGATTTAACTAAATTTAAGAGGTTTGTTTGGTAATTAAAAAATATGATTTCTTTTAAAAACTTTATATATTCAAATATCCAGATTAATATTTAAAAGAATTTTATTAAATCTTTCTAAATACACAAAGTTGATATAAGAAATATATCCTTAAAATCGTTTGGATAAAAAATTTAGTTTCAATTAATATAAAATTGGTCTAAAAATATTATTTATCATCGTGTTAAAAAAATAACCTTCATGATTAAAAAAAATTAATACCGAGCTATATATTTTAGCCGGACTATTTCCAAACGATAAGAAATGTGTTCGAGATCCTTTAAAAAATAAAAAATTGCTATTTCTAAACATAATTAATCAAACAATTTTTTTTTATGTTTTTGTTAAAAATAGTCTGTTGAACCCATGTTTCTATCAAAATTAATTTTTTATTAAAAATTAATTTTTTTATCATTTTAATGTGTTAATCTTAATAATAATTCTTAAAAAATAAAAAATATATACTATTTTGATATATTAAAAAAAAACTTTAAAATATAATTATTATTAAAATTCCAAAAAATCTGAACTACCAAAACGCATTTAATGAACATTGACTTATTTGAATCTTGACTTTTAAAGAAAATGAATATACTTAAAAGCGTGTTTGGCGGTTGTGCTAAAAGCATGGAATAATATTTTTTATTTTTTAAAAATTATTTTTGATATTAACACATCAAAACGATCGAAACATACAAATTATATTGAATTTTAATAAAAATTCAAAATTTTTTAGAGAAAATGACATCCCCAAATGAACTCTTTGTATGTCAAAAATCAAAGCTATACTTTATGCTTTTTTATTATTTAACTATTATCATCACCAATGTCAATAACTATTCTGAAAGTGATTCATGCATTAACTAAAATTATTTTTATACTATTTTAAGGATATATTTTTACATAAACTTTGTGTGTTTAAAATTTTTTATTTCAGAATTTGAATTGAAACTAAAATATATTATAAAAAAAAAGTTAAAAAGAGCACAGTGTTTTCTTGTGCGAGTTGCACAGTAAAACTATTATTTTGCCATTGATTGCAAAATCAATTGCCTTTGTATTAGGTGCAGGAAGGTCTTTTCTACGAAACTCATTTGTTTTCAAAGTTAAATTATCTTTTTGTATTTTTCTTATAGAGTGTAATTATTTTATCGCCATTGACAGCAACAAAAACATTAAACTTTGGTGAAGGAAATTTTTCATATTTGAGTTCAATTTTACAACAGTTAAACTTCATCACTGACCTTGAATTTTAAAAATCTTTGCGTTTGCTTTAGGGTTTTTTTTTTTTTTATCATTTGCATCCTGTCAAATAATAGTTATTGAGTGTCATTAGGGGTAATAGGATGGTTTTGTAAATAAGCAAAAAAATAATAAAGTTTGAGGCACCTTAACAATGTCCGCCGGATTCAGGCAGTATATACGTTTTTATCTGATGGCTAACACCTTATTTCTAGGACGGCGGCCACAGCGTCTCGATATCCTCTTCATGAATAAGTGGTATATATAGCATAATGGTGGCCGGTTTGACTTATCTTGACTTTTGTTTGTTTTTTTCCTTTCTGTTACTCGATTATCTTGTTGATGTTAAAAAATTCATATCATTTCCTAAATTTTATTGTCCTTAAGATTTCATATATATTCTCTGTATTACATTTTATATATATATATATATATATATATATATATATATATATTATCAATAGTTAATGAAATTAAGGATTTCTATCAATTACATCTTTGTTTCCTTAATTACAGTTTTTTTATTTAAAATAATTTATGAAATTAATTTTTTTTTAAAATTTCATCCCCATTAGATATTTTCATATGTTATATTTGGTTCCCATCATTCTGACTCCTATTTGTTTTATTTTATATGGTTTTTGCAATTTCATCATTCTTTAGTTTTTTTCCATGTAAAATCTAATATTATTTCTTATTATTGTATATTTTTACCTTGAAATATTTTTTTATATTTTTTATTATTATTTTATCCTCCGATATTTAATTAACCGGGTGTTTAGGTTCTTAGTCGAGTCTGGGTTTGAAATTTAACAGATTGTTGGTTTAGGAGATTAACCTCGATTATGAAGTTGACATAGGTTTTCTTATTGTTGTTTTTTTTTATCTTTTAATATTTTATTATTTTTTGTTCATTTCTATGAGAATTTTTAGTAGCTTTGAAAATAACACTAGCTGCCCCCTTTTTCTTGTCCTTGTTAAATCTAACTTTTCTAAAAAATTATTGTATTTAAATTAAATTAGATTAATTGATTTCACCATTCAATATTTAATGTTTTATGTATCGAGCTTTCAGGTTGAGAATTTAACGGATTGTGGGTTTTGAGAATTTAACCCGATTCTACAAGGTTCAGTCGCGATTCACTGTTTTTTTCCTTTCTTTTTAAGTTTTTATTTTTTGTGATTTCATCTTCTAACATTCTTTGTATTTGCTTTTCATGAAATTTATTTTTCTTTTTAAAATAACAAGGGTTGCCTCAATGTTTTTTTTGTATTTGTTAATTTTAGCTTTTTTGAAAGGAATTTTATTTTTCTAATCAAATGAAACTTCTTGATTTCATCCTCTAGCATTTAATTTTGTGAGTGTTAAGTTTTTTAGTTTAGACCAGGTTTACAATTTAAAGGGCTGCAAGTTTGAGAAATTAAATTGAGTTTACAAAGTTTACCTAGGTTTACTTGATTTTTTTTTTCAAGCTTATATTTTCTGGGTTTCATCAACCAGTATTATGTTATTTCAGTTTTTTTGCTTTCCATGAATTTTTTTTGTGAGTTTGAAAGTAACAAGGGTTAACTTTAATTTATTTTTTTTAGCTTTATTGAATCTAAATTTTTTAAAAATAAATTTTATTTTTTAATCAAATTAAATTAATTATATGAGAATAAGTATGAGTTTGCTTTTTTATTTATTGTTCTATCAACACATGCGATTTTATTGGTCTCTTTCATATATTAAATTCTTGGATTTTTTTTTTATTTTAAAATGAAAATATCATAAAAATATCTATTTTAATACTAACAAAAAAAAAAATTAATTCAGCGCGGAAATTTATTTAGGTTACCACCCCGTCGTATTTATTTAATCATTATTATCGACAAAACCAAACTCAATATGGTCGAATTTCCTAAACCCATCCAACACCGGTGGCGCGTCAAGATGACAAGGGCCGTAAAAGGCACCCAGAACCCTTTAGATCATGCTAGTGGAGCAGAGGAGAGAGGACAGCGCAGAGGTAACAGAATCCAAGGGCAGTTAAAAAGCCGAAAAAGAAAATGTGGTCCCCATTCCCCCACACGTTTCTGTGTTTTTTCTGCGTTAGCATCTTCACCGTAAATGCAGGCGTGAGATGGTTTTTATTTCTGGAAGTTTTTTTAAAATTATATTATGTTTGAAAATATATTAAAATAATTTTATTTTGATAATTTTATTTTTAATTAATATATTAAAATTATTAAAAATACTTAAAAATTATTAATTTAATAATTTCTTAAATTAAACTCACTTTTATAACACAGTTTCTATCGCAATGTGACAGTCACTGAGGACCACTTTGATAGAAAGCGACCGCGTTTCATCTAACCCGGATGCTTTAGTCCTTAATTATCGAAACCGACAAGCGTCGGCAGAGATGAGAAGAAGAGGAAAGCCTTTACCTGCCAATAAGGACAAACAACGTAGTCAAGCCTTCTGTACATATAAACCCAACAACAACAAAAACACAGTGTGGTCTGTACCACGTATCTAAAATTAAAATTCAGTTTACCCTTTTAGGCTCCATAATTTCAAAAATACCTTTTATATCCTCTCCTTTGCTTTGGAAAAAAAAACCCTTTTTTTTTTTTATTTTGTTTAAGAATCTTAAGTCCATTTTTCACACAATAAGATTTAAGAGTTTATTTGAAAATATTGTTTTTTATTATTTTTAATTTTTTGAGTTTTTTTTTTGCAAAGAAGCCAGTATAAAAAATATTTGGTCTGGGCATTAAAGGGTTAATTTAATAATTAAATTAGTTTTTGTGTTTGAAATTATTATAAAAGTGTTGGTTTGAATTCTAAATAAAATTCAATTCATAAAAAAAAGGCAAAAACAACACTTTGAAATTTGATATAGTAGTTCATTCAAATTATTTTCTAAAATTACTATCTCTTTTTTTTCTCCTAAAAACCTTACAAAGTAACCTCTCATAATCTGTCAAGATCCCCACTCTCTCTTCAATCTCTCCTTCTAACACAACTTCTTCACCAAAAATTTTGGCCTAAGAATATATATTTAGTATTTACTGTGAATTATTAATACTGTCAAAATTATATTAGTGATTAACTTATTTATTTGATAATATATTTAGTTTGATATTTATTTTATTGAAGTAAAATGATAGGATTTTTATTGGAATATTTCTAAGATTTTATTCTTAACATTCAATTGAAAAGATTAATTTGATGGAAATTTTTTTTAACAAACATATATTTTTTAATATTTTCAAAAAATATTTAATAAATAATTAATATGATACAAGTCTATTTATATATTCTTTAAAATGTCTATATATTGTAATATTTTAAATAAATATAAGGGTACTTGTAACAAAGAAAATTATAACAAAAACAAATGATTTATGAATCAAGGATAAAATAGTAAAGATTATTAATTCAATTCATTTCTTCATTTATTCTAAACAATACAACCGAATTCCATTACAGGTTTAATATTTTATTCTAAATATAAAAATTATATATAATAAGTTATTATTTAAATTCAAATTTGCTTATGAATTAAATTTAATTTCACATGTGATTTGATTCCAAACAATATATAAGTTATGTAAACTAAAATTTAAAATTTACAAAATGAAGTTTATAAAAATTTGAGTATGCTTTAAATATTTAATAAAAAACTATCTATTAATTCCTCCACGACAACTTTCTTTCTCGAACTTCAGCCAATGCCATGAAATTGCAAACCACTTTTTGTAAAAGATCGATGGATAGTACTGATTTGGTGTCCCAATAGCGATCTTCTTGCTTTTATCCCACGCGTGCAATGCTATTTCTCCATCTCGTCTTCATTGTTTTAGAGCTTGTGCTTGCGACATCAAGCTCGGGAAGCAATGGCGTAGCTCAAATATTTGACAAGAAGATTAGCATTTTAGCACTTCATCCCGAAATAAAAATGGGGGAGACTGGTCAATTCGTTGGGAGATAGAACAGCCATAGTTATCATATGCTTGTGTTGCATGTTTACCGAGTTAATTAATTATAAAACAATATTGTTTCAATTTTTTTTTTAAATATCTTTAAAACTGACCATATCGAGTTTTATATGATATGATCATATATATCATATGTCGAAACCGATATGAAATAAAATATAATTTAAATTGACTCGCCGAGGGACAGATGTAACATCTATGGTCAAAACTCTTCTTTGATTAGTCATCTATCACAGTGACCTTGCACTACACGGATTCGTGACCAGTTGTTTTCTTGTGCTCCCTTGAGGTGAAATATCTATATAACTATAGCTTATTTTCATAAATCAGAAAAGAACGCAGCATCGGCTTACCTTTATTTATTTTTTACCTGGGTTTTTTTTCATTTCTGACTCTGTAATTTTGGTCCTCTCATTCGTTAGAAACGCTGACAGTGCTGGAGGCAGGCACTCGGTTCCGTTTCTTCATAATTGGTTTCTCTATTAAGAAAGAAATAAATAAGAAACGATAAATTATTATTATTATTTTAATTATTGTCTGAAAATCCAGCATTAAATTGACACCTTACCATTTTTGGAATCTCATTAAAAATGGTTCGTATTTGGAAGGGAAGAAAGGGACGAAAAACCCCCCTTGGTATACGGTTTGCTATTCGGGAAGGCATATATCGAGTAGTTTTCTTGTATCTACATTTATCATTTAATTGATAGTTGGACAATTAATGCCGGGTCCTTGCTTCTTAGTTCTTACAACTCTTTTTCTCAAGCAAATACCGAAAAATCGAACAAGACAGTATACTATGATATTTCCGTAGGTCACCAGCAACATCTAGTGGCAAAAAATATACATGGTTACAAAACTTGGCCTGATTGACAAATCAATCAAGTGAGTTGTTGATTTGAAGCTCTATCTTTAGTTGGGTTTTACTTTGAATTTTGTTTTTAAACGGAAACAATGTTATTTTTTTTTTTTTAAATTATAATATGAGTTAACCCACAGGCATAGTTACTATTCCACTTGACCCCCTACTAAAATTTTAAAATGAATTGATCGTAGATTAGTTTTACATTCATGTTTATTACAAGTTTGGAAATATGGTATTAATGATTGTTTTTCAAAGTGTTTTTTATTTAAAAATACATTAAAAAATTATTCTTGATATTAATATATCAAAATAATTAAAAAAAATCAAGAATTAAAAAAATACAGCTTAAAACACATTTCCAAAGAGGCCAATTTCTACCTAAAAATGACATTGCTTTTTGTTTATTTAAACTGTATTTTATATACACGACTCCGAAGTGACATTTCAAGTGCGCCTTCGTGTCGTGGCACTGAAACAACAACCTAACAACTTGATTTGAATAAGCATAAACCCACTAATCAACAAAGTTTTCCGATAATAATTTGCTAACTTTCTCCGTGATAGAAACTGAAAGGCATAATTTTCAAACACCAACCTGAATTTTGCGTAGATAGGAACAAGTGCAGTCTCATCATGCCCTTACGGCTGTCGCTAATCCGCCACACCCTTCCGAGCTACAAGCCAATTAGGCACCGAGTCATTTTCTTGCAACAATAAAACTAATTATTGGTGCTCATATTATACAGAATATTTCATCGAGTGTTAATATTCTTATTCCCATCATTTCATTGTCTTAAATCATGTGAGTTTTACAAAACTTTACTCATGTTGTCTTTTGCTAACACTCCTTGGCTAGTTAATGAAGTCTTTAATAAGTCGATGGAATTATCATAACGGGGATCACAATTCAATTCATCATCATTATCAAATTGTGAATGATTAGGAGTATCCTAGCAGCTAGTTTTTGTTTCTAGATACCTTTTTAAAGTGTATTTTATTTTAGAAAACATCAAACTAATATTTTTTTTATAATTTTTATTGATAGTTTTAATGTAAAAAGAAAACTAAAAAAATATTTTAATATACTTTCAAGAAAAAAAAACATTTTTATACCACATTAATATCAATTAAAAAAAGGGATAGAGGGGTAACCTCACATTTATCCTCAATTACGGTAACAAAAACAGGATAAAGGCATAACCTCACATTGATCCTCAATTATACAATCACTCTCAATTAGATCCCGAATTAATATTCTTTTTCGATCTCTCATCGACTCCCAATTTATCATAATTCATGGTTTGAGCCTATCCATCCAAAATCATTGTAAATCTTAGCAACAAACGTCAATTTCTCTTTAAGATGGTCTTAATTTTCTATTCACAAACATTCGATTTTAAAATCTTATAAAAAAATAACATGTGGTTGGCGGGCCCAATTGTGAATTTTTGACTCATTGTGTATCTAATTGAATGAAATGTCTATTGAGGAACCTAATTGAAAAGCAATGTAAATACTTACGACTTACGACTTCCGAGTTTAGTAATTAAGTAGATTGCGACAGTTTCAAACAAGTAAATTGAACTCATTAATTAATTAATTATACTCATTAATAGTTAGTATACGTAGAATCTTCGAATAATCATATGAATGTCAATAAATAACAAAGATCCTGCTCTACACGCAACCGACGACTGCCTCTTTTAGTATCCTCGAGCCTCTTTATAGTTTAACAAAACCCATTCCCTCGATAGCTATAGCTGTCAATCAAGTTTTTGTTGTTTATTCAAAATATTCGAATTGCGAGAGAGAAAGGGATGGAGGAAAGAAATCAAACGATTCCTCATAAATTGAAGGAAAATTCCACGTTGCCAGCTAGGATGATAGCATCTCTCCCCTCACAGTGACCTTTGGACTGGGTATATAATGGTTAACAAATGGATAGGTTGTCTATCTGTTTTTGATATTTTAAACATTATCGTGCAAGTAAATTGGAGAGTGATTGAGTTCCCTTTAAAAAAATTGGGCTAAAATTTGTCTTAATTATGCAATCATGCTAATAAGTAGGGATTAACCTGCTCACTCACCGTTAGAAGCAGAGATTAAGTGTATAATTTTTCTGGTTTTAAACATCCATGCACGTGAAAAGTCGTGTGAGAATTTTACTTATCGAAGGATACAAAGATCTTGATTTTTTTTATGTTGGAAGTAGCATGCACATGAATATTTACAAATCAAAAGTGAAACAATTTTCAAAATGATTTGATTCGATCTCCATATATTGTTTTTTTCTTCGTTTTTTAAAAGAAGAGGTCTTGATATTGTAAGAAAAATGGTTATTTATTAGCAATTTTTCCCTTTTGCAATTTCGATCGAAGAGAAAAGCAAAGAATATTCTGAACTTAAGGGAAAATGAACCACATCGTATCCATGCATGTAATTTTATACCTGGAATCAAACTTTTAGTTTAAAAAATGAGTGATGCTATGTTTTTATAAAAAAATTGAATGGTCATCCTATTAACAATGAATAATCGTTTCAAGTGGTTGAGTGTTTTTTTTAAGAAAGCTCATTCGCTCGAAACAAATGATATTATTGTCTGAATACACACACACACACACCCACGACTTAGAATTAATGGCCATCGGCCTAGTATGATGAGGCCTAGAGGTCTTTCATAATGGATAATAAATTTGAAGAGGGGGGGGACGACACAATATATCCACCATCAAAATGAGAAAAGCCACTGCTAGCTAGCTGCTATGGAGCTGTGCCTCACCTGGATATATATTTCTCCCTGCCATTGAAATGGAGAGTGGATCAGATCAATGGTTAATGATGCAAACTTCCACTGTATCCAAAAGGGCATTCAGTAGTGGATGAGAATGATGAGTAGCATGGAGCCTCCTCATATTTTTTAACATTCCATATTCTATCTTCGTGGGAATTTTCAACACTTGCTTTCTAGGCACGAAAGAATTTTATAGGGTGAAATGGAACCAAATTATACCATTTAGGGACCCACATTTGCACAGCACACAGCTTTAGGGCATCTCCTGGATGTCTTTATAACCTTTAAAAGCACAAAGCAGACGTTTTTTTCTTTGGATTCTGATCTGCCATCGGTACTTCTCCGAGCCAACCCACCCCTCCGCTTTTCTTTCGCTTCTCTCTGTGGCGATCATGATTTTTCTTTCCCTTTTCCCATTTTGGGCCATATGCTGCTCATCATGATGGTCATATTAATTAGCTTCTTGTTGTCTTATGTTGCATGTTGACATTGTAAAGTGGCTCGTGTAGCTGTCGATCCCACCAACAGGAGAACTGGAGAAGCAATGTAAATGCCTTTTCACTGACAAAGGCTAGGGATGCCCAAATATTTATCAGGAAAATGAAAAAAGAAGAAGAAGAAGAAGAGAACTTTACTTTCCTATCAAGATTACTCTTTCAAGTTGGCATCTAATTTGTTGCATGAGTAGTATATTGGTACGTGTGTGTGTGTGTGTGTTATATATATATATATATATATATATATATATATATATATATATAAAGATTTAAAATGAGATTAATATAAATTGGAATTGATAAGCAAGGACCAAGAGTCTTCATTTTTTATTAAAATAAAAGCTGGTTTCGATTTTATAATAATCTTTTGATTTGAGTTAACGTACATTTATCTATAAGCAAGTAAATTTATATATTTTATTTTATTTTATTTGAGTTAAAAGTTAAGACTAATTTTAATTCGTTCAAAAATCACAACCACCTAATCCTATCTTATACGTAGTTATTAAACCTGACTTTACTTGTTTGATTGAAAAAGCATGAATCAAGCTAAACTTGATTAACCTCTCGATCGAGTTGCTTCCTAATTAGAATAATTTTGAACAAGTCTGATGAAATTATTATCAATGATTTTTATTTAGAAAAATGAAATGATATCTTTGTAATAAAAAAATATTAATCTAAATTAATTTAATGACTCATGAATTGGCACAACAACTTGTTAAAGCTTTTTTAAAATCATATACCGAACCAAATCTATCAAATACGGTATCAAGATACGAATACTGTTTTAAATTTGTGACAGTCTTGGCCAGCGAAAGCTATAGCGACAGTACCATGACCATGAAACAAACAAACAAACAATCTCGAAGGGCTTGCATATCGATTTTCTTTGGTGTCTAAGGGACCTGTGATTTGATATTAACTAGTTTACAAGCAAGTACTGAAAAAAGTTGCAGATAATTACCTGGTTTTATTATTAAATCCGATCCATTCACGGATTAATTTTAAAATCTGTTTATATACCTAACTTCCTTTTTTTAAAAAAATTAAACTGCTCGGGATTGTACTAATACGGTCCAATTAACTTGGTTGGTCTAAAAGCTATTTAGCTGGCCTATAAAAAAAATTTAAAAATAAAATTAAAATAATAAAAAAAAATATTTTAACCTGATTTGTTGTCTCGTCTAGATTTAAAATTAAATAATGTGAAAATTATTCTAACATAATACAGTCAATTTGATCGGTTTAAAGATGACTTGGACTATCAATAAAAATAAATTAAGGATAAAACGGAGAAAAAAATAGGATTAAAATTAAAAAAAATATTTTGACTTGATTTCTTGTCTAATCTAAATTTAAAATTAAATTATGTAGGAGTTGTTTTGACATGATAGAGTCAACTTGATTAGTTCCAAGATAACCTGAATTATTGATAAAACAAATTAAGAATTAAACTGAAAAAAAATAAAAAAAATGAAAAATGAAAAATGAAAATAAAAAGGCTGAGTTGGGAAAGAAAAGGAAAAACTAAGTGTTCACACAATTCAGACCAGACCGGTTATTTTAGCATGAAAAGGTAAATGAGGAACCGAATACGATGCAAGTTAGCTATGGCCCAGCGCCAGCTCCTCATTAGGGGCACAGATACTAACTGTGTTTCAACGGGGGCCCGCTGTGACATGAAGGATTTTAAATGGCTCGTAGCCATCACGCTCTTCCTTGCGGACCCTATCTTCAACGAGGAAGTCATTTCCCTTTTAGCACCAAACACAGCCTTCTTTCATTGCCATCACTTCATTTCTCGTTTTGTTGCCTTTTTCTTTTTAATATTCCGGTAAGTCTTGTTTGGATAAAAAATATTAACGAAACAAGTGACGCTCACCGTATTGTTATTTACTACAATTTTAAAAGATTTCATTACAGAAAAAGTAACCTCAACAGCTCCAAATTACCTCCTCCTCCTCCTCCTCGTGTTCTTCCTTTCTTTTCTTTTTTTAGATAAATTTTTATTTTTTTATAGGAACATTCAATTTTTTTTCAATTTTAATATCCTTGTGTTTACAAGCTTGTTCTCCTGATCATTTTTGAAATTGAACAATTAACCATCAAATTAATGTTTTGTGAAACTAATTTCTAGTCCCGTAGCGTGTTATTGATTAAAATATGTATTTAATATTGTGATATAAATATTTTTTATTTTTAAATATATTAAAATAATTTTTAAATTTTTATTTAACATCAACATGTTAAAAATATAACAAAAAACACTAAAAATAACACAAATTTAATATTTTATTGAGCCAAACATGCTCAAATGCAATTTTAACCACAGGTAAAAGAAGATTCACCGGTGCAGATAAAGTGGTAAAAGTAAAGATTTTAAGTTGTCATTCACTTTAATTCATCTTTATGATCATGAGTAATGATATATAATTGAATCTTGATCCTCTTTTGAGGGTGATTAAATGAAAACCAATCCTAGTTTTCATGACCAATTTACAAGCTAGAACAACAACAAAAGTAAACCAATAATTAAAGCGACATGATCATAAATTCATGATGATGTCAAAAACAACATTTGTTTTTGTTATTAATAATATCCTAACCATTTTTTTGTCTTTATATATATATCTTAATTAGAGATTTGGCGGTTGAGGGGCTGAAAAATAATGTGAGAAACTCTCCTTCGAAACATGTACGGGCATTCATCATGCACCCATGACAAACTCGAACCAAGAACTTTAGACTTTGTCACTTCTCACAGCTAGCCTTGTAGGGTAAATAAAGGGCATCATTCTTTTCTTTCGTTTCTAAATAGCACATACTAATTAATATCAAATAAAAAGAAATATATATATAGAATGAACAATTCCATCCATCCACCTACTCTGCTTCTTGTTGCAGTGTGATTGGGGAGGGTGAAAAAACAGAATTCCAAAAGGGAATGGTGACAAACCAGCAATCCATTGCTAGACGTGACACATATAGTGGTCCACCACACGTACAGTGGTCCACCGGTCCATCGTATTTATTTTTGTCAGTTTGTAATTGTATACGCAGAAGCCAAGCTCGTCCTGTTCACATTGACCTAAACAGGCATGCCTCATGCGCATAACCTTCTCGTTTGTTGTTTTGTATATGGAGGTTACAGTAGTTTTTAGTGGGTCTGTCATGGCCTGGTCTGGCCAGCAATCTTGGACACTGCATATGCAGTACGTGGTTCACATGACATCCACCGGCGAAAAGCTCACAACGTACTTGTAGGAACGCAATTGCTGCTTTTAGTCACAGAATTAGACAAGGAGCACAAGATTCAACCGCGTTCATCGCAATAATGCAATCTGGGACCTGTGCGTCAGACAAACAACAGTCCAGGTTGCAAGATCTCAGCAGGCATGGACGTGCTTAACAGAGCTTCCCAATGACACATCAAGATCTGGATCTAGCCCATTTTTACATCTAGAATCTTGGTGTCAAGAATCTCAAGTCCCCACTGGCCCAGCTGAGGGACTGTTTAGTTGAAGCTGTGTTGGAATCTGTAAGGAGGATTTGTTGAGTGTCTGGGGACCTTAGATCTCCAACAACCGGCAATGTTATTAATACCTTCTTCCCGTATGTCTAGTCTTGCTGCTAAAATAGGGAAAAACAATTCCATCCATCGGAAAAAACCAAACAATTCAAGAATGTGGTGATCATGCTCAATACTAATGCCGACAGCCCCATTTCCTCAATCACACGGAACTAGACCCATGTTTTGAACATGGACTTGCCCAACTGAACAAAGTTGGAAAGACCACTGCGAAAAGCAAAGAAGGCACTGCAAAACTCAACTAGTCAGGTCCAGTGGGCTATGAGTCCTTGTGTTTCTGAGCTCAGTTTTGGCAACCTGTTGCTGGCTGGGCTAGCCAGTGAGATAGAAGGACAGACCTCAATTTGATGAAGTGAAATAAATGGGATATAATAGCGAATAGTACCAAAACATACAATCCATTAATTTTAGGCAAGATGCAAGGCTATACCATACAAAGCGGACCAAGGCCCAGGATTACAGGAAATCTAGGCAGTCCAGTAACTAGGGCTAGGGCCTAGGGGTGATGTGCTAAACTTAACCTACCTGAGATTTCAACATGTTAAGTGGGTCTTACGTCTGATTGACTATGGTGACTAAGCCTGTATCAAGCCTGTTATTAGTGCCTGGGCTCTCTTCATTTTGGACACTAGAGTTGGAAACTTGATTCCATTTTGTCCACTATAAACAATAAGAATCAAGCCCCTTTTCTTCCATTTTCTCTCTTGGAAATATTCTAAGAAAGTGATGGCTCCCCACTACATGTTCTTCAAGTTCAAATTTATCGAGCATCTCTTTACCACTTAGATTGCATTTTATTAGTATAACAGGATACAGATAATATATACGAAATAAATAGAAATATGCTTGGTTTGAATAACAAATGCATAAATAAATTTGTCTCTAAAACAATTCTATCATTTTAAAATAGAAAAAAAAAGAAAGAAAGATAAGAGTACATATCTCCTCTATCATGCCTCTCTTTATCTGGGCTCTCTTCATTTTTTTTCTATACCAAGATACAAATCTTCGATGGTTAGATCGAAATGAGCTTATTAAGGTAAAGAATCGTCGACTAAGAAATGCACTACTTTGTAGGAACCGGAGACTACAAATAGAAAACTTCACTTCTCCATGACCTCGCCATTTTCAACAAAGCTTGCTCGCCCTCTGTATGCGGTGGACCGGTCTCGTGAAGATGACTGGAATAGATAACGATGCTCACTCACTCATTCACATGCAAATGCAGCTTGTAACCGGCAAAACAACACTAGCCGGTAGTGTAAGCAAGCGCCTTTGACCATATTACTGGCCAATTGATTGAAAACTGACATGCCTCTAATTATTTAACCTCGCCCATATGGGTTTTGTTGAAAGAGGAGCCGAAGCCTCTTGGTTATGTGCTTTGGCCCTTTGAAAGGAAGCACAAGGTCAAAGATCAACTAACAACAGACATTTATTATTGTCCGACAGTACAATGATTTTGCATCTGCCTTGATTATCAAACTAAACCTAATGTAATTTTGTACAGATAAATTTTTGCATTAAACAGAGGTGTGTTCAAGGCTTCAAGCATCACATTCTACTGTATATGGTTCCAGCCAATATCTCCTCGCGAAGAAGTCAAGCTCAATAATTTGAAGGGTAAGAAGACGAAGTTGGATCAGGTGAAACAGAGCAGAGGGAGCATTTCCTTTCACGTGGCTTGATGCCATTAGCCTCCCCGCAAGCCCACAGCAAAGGCTACCATTCCATGATTGCAAAACCCTGTACAGAAAAAATTAAATATCCAAACATTTTACCCTTTTAATCAATTAATTAATCATAGCAATTACCAAAATAATTATTTAATATTAATAATATTTAAAAGTGTGGTTGAGATTATTTTTTTAAAGTATTTTTTATTTAAAAATTATTAAAATAATATATATTTTTATTTTTAAAAAATTATTTTTGATATAAATATATTAAAATAATAAAAAAAAATTAAAAACAAAAAACAAAAAACAAAAATATTAATTTTAAATAAAAATTAAAAAAATACTTTTAAAATAAAAAATACAAACATTCTATCAATTATTAGATGAAACGGTGTAAGGTTTGTGAGTTCGGGTAGATTAATCTTTTTTTTTAAAAAAATCATAATTCAGTCATGAATCGACCCGAAATTTTAACAATAGTCGCACTGATTTAACTCCCTTCTAAAACGACAAACCCATCCGAGCTTCATAACAATGATCAAAGAAAGGAAGAACTCAATTAATAATGCTAGAAAGGGAATTATTGAGGAGATAAATGGATAATGATTAAGCATGCTGGAATCTCTACAATTTTTTTCATTAATCAATTAATAAATAACGGGATTTGCAAATAATCACTTCTCTCCCTTGTTTGGTTTCTCCGTCCAATTTTTCAAGTCTCCGATACTTTTCTTCCACTCCAATTCGAACCCGGGACGACTCGGTAGTTAACTCACCCACCCCATCTTGCCGTCTCCTTGCATTCTCCGGAGTGTGACTCAGTAACCCCCCTCCCAATCCAGTTCTTTCTCAAAAAAGGAAAAAAAAAAAACCCACCAAGTTTACTTCTTTGTACATAGGTAAGCAAACCCAGTAATCATTAACATCTAACGAGTCAAGTTGAATTTTTAACTCGTCAGCTACATCGTATTTTCAAATCTTCAGCGGAGAGCTTCCCTAACTCGGAATGAGTCAACACCGGGTCAGGATCAGAGGTTCTTTTCTCTCTTTATTTTTTCTTAGCTTGTCCTTCTTTTCACCTCACCAGAATGAGTTATCAGGACGAAGCAAGGGTCTTGAATCGGTCCAAAAATCAAGCTTGGCATTTTTAACACCAACGTGGCAGTATCTCTGCAAATCCTCAAGATTCACAAACAGGTCTGATTTTCCATTCTCCGACCGTGAAATGCACCGAATCATTTCCTCAAAAAGGGTCTCATCGCATGGGATCGTTAATGGGCCTTGGTTAGAGAACCCAAACTCTTCTTCGGCTTGCACTAGGAGCTTTTTAAAGATGGGGTGGTTCAGAAACGTCGCGCGAACCACAAATCTCCTGCCACCAGTCCCTACACAGACCGCTACGTGTCCTGCTGGAACATCCGATGGTATGCGATTGGCTGACATTCGTGCCTTGTTGCGCCAACGCCTTAGCATTTGACGAAGCCTCACTATGTGGCGGATTTTGGCGCATTTTGCTAGCCCGGCTGACATTTTGCCTGGAAAATTCTAATTTTAATGGAAAGCAAGGGAAAACAGAGCTGGGTTTGGCGTGCGCTTTGAGCTGTTTCTGTGGCTTCAATTATAGACGGTAAGAGAGAGAGTGGAGGGGTTTTGGGCAGTGGGAGGAAGAAGGTTTT
Source organism: Populus deltoides (assembly GCA_015852605.2). Taxonomy (NCBI): domain Eukaryota; kingdom Viridiplantae; phylum Streptophyta; class Magnoliopsida; order Malpighiales; family Salicaceae; genus Populus; species Populus deltoides. The sequence continues at coordinate 1,578,286 of CM027571.2, forward strand.
TATAGGGAGTGGAGTTTGAAGATGCCCTTTGGTTTCGAGATAATTACAAGGTTGTGTCTGCTGCTGTCGCCATATTTTTTATGCCTTGCTTTTTCGGCAGATTTGCAAGGAGATAACAATGTATCGTGGGATAGTGAAATAACATAAAAATATACGTGCTAGTATTTAGATAAAACTAACAACATTTATTGCAAGGGCTAGATTTTCTGAAAGATTTTGCTTATGATACATTGCATTGATCTGCCTTGTGGTTTGGACATCTTGGTCATGTGTCACTTAATTATGAGCTCCAAACATATATTATGTATGGTGCTTTGATCTCCATGCATTGTCTTAATAAAATTGTTGTCGCTCATGTCATCTAGTTTGGTTATTGTGTTGTGACACATGAAAAAAGACATACGAGACAAAAAAAATAATAATAATTTGTTTCTACAATACTTTTGAAATTATTTTCTATACTTTCAACAAAGTATACATAGATATATCCTCGTTATTTTTTATATTTTTTTAAGATAGTAATAATACGTTATATTTATTTTTATTTTTATCATATACTTTTATCTTTTTTAAAAGTAGAACGGTGCTATTTTAATATTAATGTTATTACATAGATATACGTAAACGAAATGTAATTGAATTAATATTAATGTTATTATTTTTTTGAAAAGATATCGAATTTGAATCTCTCATAGTAAAAAATATATATAAATAAAAAACAGGAAAATAACATGTTGGAAAATTTAAACATAAATTGAGTGAGGATCATTGATCGGTCAAGCTCGGGCTTAATTTGACCTCCCTTAAATGTTATCATCAATGCCACTAGGAGAATTGGGGAAAGTTAAAAGAATCTTCTGAATTTGAGTAAGTTCACATGCATATCAGGCACCAGCCACAGTAAATGCGTTCAGTGCCGTTGGTGCCAAGAGTCAAGCTGAGCTTAATTCGGTGAAGACTTTTACTAGACACCAGTCACACACCAAAACGCAGACTAGAAAACTGACAACTCGGAATAAGAGCTTTGTCTAATCTAGTTATCGATCAGAACCCGAATCAGTGCTAGCTCGGGGGGGAATTCGGTTAACTGCAAAGTCCAAGCTGCTGCTAGAGGGCAGAACATCGGGCTTTGAAATGGTGTATTTATTATTTAAGCAAATAACTGACCAGTCCACCGCAATAAATGCATAAACACAGAACGAGGAAGATAAAGCTGGTAGCACAAGGTTTTTTTTTTTTTACTGGTCCTGGTAGCCATTTTAAACTGTGGGAGCAGCTTGAATCCATAAAAACAGTTGCAGCTGGGTGCAGAAGCAGCCAAATTCCATGCTGTTGTAAAATTGAACCCATCAGAACCGTACGGCAATAAGAGGCTGGAAAAAGGAACAGGGAAGGGAATTAATGGTTTGTCCATGCGGGATGCTTTTAGCGCACGAAGTAGAAATACAAAACCAGAAACCCACCACATGCAAAGTTGGACAAAAAGGTTCTCTCTTTCTATAGCTGGTGGTTGAGCTCTTGGCCATTGAAGATGCTCTTGCCTCCTAAAAAAATTTCTTTAAAATAAGACGTAGCCCTCCTTAAAGTTATTTTGTATTCTTCACATCTGACCTTGCTCCATGTGCAAGGATGCCCCAGTTTCCCCTTTCTTTATAATCCCAAGACAAAATGCCAAAATGCCTCTTCCTAGTCACCACAGTGCCCATATTTGAGCATCTCCTACCCTTTCCATAATAATAAATTAACTCGCTTCTTTTTTAATCCCAAGATCATAACCTGCATATGGCACTTTTATGCGACCGCACCAAGATCAATCATTTTCACTATTGTGAAAGCAATCCTTTGAATGGTCAAGACGGGCCACTTAGGATTCATGGGTCCACGTCCATGTTATTCGAGGCTTCATGCATCCCCTCAGATGTCACGTTAGCAGCCTAAATACCCCACTTGTTAGGATTTAAGGATCATACTGTTTATAATTCCATTTTCAATGTTTTGACACAATTACTATATTTCCTAACAGAACCATCATTGATAATCAGAGGGGAAAAATAAAATAAAATAAAATAAAAACCACTCTGATTTCCCAACACAAGAAGATTATGCATGGCACCATTATTTTTCTTTCCTTGTTTTCTTCTCCATTTAAAATCTTCCCATTTGTTTCTTACTGCCTACACAAATGCGAGAGGATCTGAGGAATATATGCAAGATTTAGGGATCGAAAAGGGTATTCTAGACACTATGCAACTAGCTCCAGGTAGGGTAAGCACTGTTCGGTTTAAAGGGGTTTTTATGCTATCTTGTAATTAATTAAAACTCTAGAACGATTTTTTTTTTTGAAACGTATTGATGGAAAAAATTAAAAAAAAGGTATTTTTTAATATATTAACGAATATATAAAAAATTATTTTATAATAAGAATAACGTGGGTACCATTTTACCAATGAATATAAAAAAATATTTTATAATAACAAAAAAACAAAAAATGTCCCATTTTCAGGCAGATAACGAATAAATTATCATCGCTGCTAGGGGTACCCTCTTATAATCTGTCGTGAAACCTGGCAACCACGTAAAACTGTAGGAGGAGGGTCGTGGGTCCCATTGAAGGGGATGACATGGCAAAACCCTCCATGGACCTTCATTTATGCATTGTATTGAACGGAAGCCGTTATCCCACGTCATCGTCTGGGGCTGACATGGCACCGTCCGCCTTGGAAGCGACCAATGGGAGAGGGGTTACTTACGGGACCCACTAGATAATCCAGTGGGCCAATAGGACCATATTTTATGTTCCACAAGATTGAAAAAGGAGTGAAGAAACTCAAAGCGAGGGCGATAATGGTGGAGCGTAGACACTGCTTTTTAGGAAGGGCGTCTAGGTTCGTAGCCGCTTAGTTGTACTGGACTGTGTCACGGGTCTCACGGACCCAACACCAGTCGTTTCCTTCTTGTACGGCTGTCTTTTTACTTGAAAATTCGAAAGTAAATAGTGGACTTTTTTTTTTCTTTTTCTTCTATACTATCGCATCAACTTCGGCTTTTCCTTCCTTTGATTCCAGAATATTTGTTTACGTGACCGGATATATTTTTTAAGAAATTATATTAGAAATAATTTTTTAATTAAAAAATATCTTTTAAAAACATAGGAATTACGTTACAAAATACTCAATTCTACCATATCCTATACTTAACTTTATCAAATAAAATAAAAATGATAATATTTAAACTCATAACAGTTTGATCAATAAAGTTATGATACCAAGTTAAAAAATCAATTCAACTTAAAAATTTAAGCTGTTAGACCAGATTTCAATATATAATTTATATTATTCTCTAACATACTACAATTATCAAATTAACATCATATAACTTGTGAATCAATATGATAATTTATTGAATCATGATCTAATTTATATTAAATCAATTAAAATATTAAATTTTTTTAAAAATATTATTATTTAATGTTTTTTTAAAGCACAAGTTAGCCTAGATTTATTTATCCGACTTAAATTAATCATTGAATCGAATCGAATCTTATACTTGTAGTTTAAACACCAATTACCGAAAACTGTTTTATATTTCTCAGTGAACTGCACTCAAAACAAGTCTCAAACATTCATATTATGACATATATGGGAACTTTTGTTTTTCATGAGGCATGAAATTTATGTTATTTTAAGCAATTAGATAGAGGCATTAAAATATTCCTAACATGAATGTGGGTAATTTAAAAAATTATCTCCTCATAAAATACGCGTGTACGCCACAATTGTCATGGACAATTAACTGGATGCATGAACATGTAGAGTCAGATAACTCAAATCACGGCTTGGTTTTTCTTGTGATAATACTGGCTTGGGGTGCGATGGCAATCTCGATGAAAAATAATATTTTTTTAACCAAAAAAAAAAAAGAAAAGAACAAGGGAGAGACAGACTAAGAAAAAGGATCACAAGGACAAGAATGATAGGCTGTTAATTGCTTTTAGAAGGTGGAAAGAGGACGTGTGTTTGCCATTGTTTAAAGTTACGACAGAAACCTGTTGTCGTTATTACTAGCTATTAGTTTGTACAGATGTATCTTTGTTTGTTGTTTGTTTTGGGAATCTAACTCTACTTTTAATCAACCTTTTTATCCCTTAACCTAATTTTAAAATCCTTGTAATAAGTTTTGTTTAGGCCGACCAATTTGCTTGCAGGTTGATAGTTTCTTGCCGTTTATGTAGCTGGCACATGCTAAGCCAGTTTAGAGGCTCTTTGTTAGTATTATCAAATAATTATATCGATTAAAAAATTTAAACAGTTAGTTAGCTTTTTTAAAATAATTTTATATTATTCTCTAACATGTTTTCTGAAAACTTTTTAAATTTAAAAATTACATAAACTTATATCAACTTAGAACGAGAATAGTAAAATTTTAACTCGTGATTGTTTGATCAACAAAGTTTTAATATCACGTTAAAACATAAGTAGATACTTTATAAATTAATAGAAAAATTTAAATTTTTAAATAAAATTTTAAAAATAATTTTATATTAAAACATGAGTAGCTACTTTATCATAGGTTATGCTTTGGATTTTATATACAAACCACCAACTCTTGGCTTATACAAAATGCTCATGGGTGGGTGACACGTACCGGGTGGGTTTCTAAGGTTACTTTGTTTCTGTTCATCTTGTTATGGTCACGTACAGACCATTGAGATAATGCAAACGTGAGGTTGTCTTCCAGTTCAGGCTCCAGACAAATCACAGGATAATGTGACAAACTAACTGTAGACATGACCGACCATAGATATCGTTTGATGCTCCAAGAGAAACTGAGAGTTCAAATATAAGGTCCAGAGCATATTTTTCTTCACAATCGATCATCATGTCAGAGAGAAGATTATGTCCACGCATGCACATGAATTCTATTGCCAGTCTATGATTAAGACTATAGTTCAAAAGTAGTCGATGATCTGGTTTTGAATTTATCCGACCTCGTGTTCTTCTTGTAGGTAATTTACCAGGGAATTGATTATAAGTCTGCCTTGGTCTCAAAATCACCCGACCTTGATTCAATTAATTGCCAGGTTTATATATATCCTGCCTGTCTCTAGCTGCTTGGTTGCTGTGATCATATACGAAGCAACATGTTGTTGTTTTTCTAGATTAATTAACGATAAATTCCAATTTCCATGTACGTTAGAAGACAAATCGTAGTTATTAAATCTAGCTGGATGGATTTACACGGTGTTTATCAATCAAGTATAATTAACTTTAAAAAAGTTTTTTTTCTTAAAAAAAAATTGTCCGGTATCATTTTGAGTTCCAATATATAACCCTGTGACCAAAACCCTTAATTAAGTTTGACAATTACGAGACAGACAGTTTAACACCCATTTAATCATTTATAAATATATATTAATTCCCAAAAAAAAAATGGTAAGTACATCCCTCCTGAGCAGCTGCTTACAGCCAGATAGCGCTGTATCTTGTTGGCATAAAAAGCCAACACAGGCATGCAGTTGACCCTCAAAACAAGCTTCGTTTTCAGAGGGGCGAGATCATAGATATCGGCGACCAAGCATGAAATGCATTGGCAATCAATCACATTACGAATGAAAATGGCCCTGCACTGTCTGATCTGAGCCCAGGATTGTTTTAACAGTCGTTTTTTTCGAATGAAAATGAAAAGAAGACAGATGATGACAGATGTTAATTCTTCATATATAGATGGCAAATTACAGTCCTCCAAGAAGCCTCACATTTCAACCGATCGGTTGATCATTTGATCCTTCTCTTTTCTTTTCCATTTGTTATAGAACACTCCTGCTATATAACTAAATCCAGTACGTGTAGTTTTCATTATACCAGTAAGATATATGTTAAGCATGCATATTTTAAGAAATTTGTGAGCCAAAAGCACTATCCTTCCAGGTTTTATAAAGACTCGAGCCTGAGAACCGACCAGCTCATCGGGCTGGCCATTGACGCTATATTGATATATAGTGCATAGGCTGCAAGAGGAATAAGTCAACAATATTTAAAAGGATGGCAGCCATGTATTGTGAACCAAAATAAAATATTGATGGCCTCAGAATTCAGAATTGATTAAAATTAATACTATAGTTGCATAATATATATATATATAAGCTTATACGCTTAATTATGCCATCCGGTTTTACCTCATTAGCTAGGCTGAATGAATTAGGGGTGACTGGCAGGGGCTTTTCGGGCTGTTAGAGTTACAGCTGAAGTTGTCAAACTTCATAATTCCTGACTATTTTCTTAATTAGCCATTTACCAAGTTTTTTGTTTCGATTTTATCTCTATGTAATTCAACAGCTTGTTTTGTGCTTTTGTAAATAGTATATAATATAAAGTTTACAACAGGGGCTTCCCCAAAAAAAAAAAAACATTAATATTATGCCCTTCATAAAAAAATAATAAGTTAATTTTAGGATAAAAACTAGTAAAATTTAAATTTTAGCTTTTTCAGAAAAAAATTTCCTAATCTTTAAACCCTCCTAGAAAATTGTCGTGGTAGATTTGAATCACCACTCTAAGACCTATTTATGAAAAGAACTCACCCATCAATTATTTTTTCTTATTTTCATGATAAATGAAAGGTAACAATAACTCTTATTTTTCCTTGCTCTTCTCTTAATGAATAACTCCAGATTTGAACTATTTAGGGCGTGATACCTTTTGTTGTACTGCCTGTAAGTCAAAGGTTGAGAGTTGTAAAAACGAAAAAAAATTAATTCACCTTATTGATTTAAATTATTAAATAAAATTTTAAAATATAATTTATATTATTTTTTAATATATCTCATAAAATAAAAGTTCTCTAGACTTGAAACATATACAAACACACCTGTACAGACACATATTATCCTATACTTGATTTTTATTAAATAAATAAAAATAATAAAATTCAAACTCATAACCACTTCATAATCAAAATTCTGATATTATATTAAAAAATCAATTCAATCCTAAAATTTAAATTATTAAAATATAATTTATATTATTTTTTAATAAATATTTACCCGCAGGAAGAGACTTTGAGGTCTTATCATTTTGGCTCATTTAGTGCATCTTCAAGACAAGATTTACTTGGTGTTAGTTTTACGCTACCTTCCCTTTCAAGAACAAGAAAATCTGTTGTTTGAACTTTGCTTAGCGAGCCGACAACGCGTGTTTACAGTAATGGGAAAAAAGAAGCTCGAGTTCAACTTCTTTCTAAAACCATATCCAATGTCAAAATCTTCCTTCTACTGCAACCCAACACCAGCGATCTGTGGAGGAGACGGCTCTGGCGACAATCTGTCCAGCGCGACCCAACGCCTGTCTTCTATAAAAGAAAGTAATCATTACCATCCCTTTTAAAATGAAAATGAAGAGAGCTATCAACTCACACAGAGCTATCAGTTGACACTGCGGAAGAAAATCCTTGATACCAAATAATTCTTCATGCACATTTGAAACTCCACGACACTGTCCGCATGCTTCTGCGTGCGGGGCAGATGCCTGATAAGTTTGAATTTTTAATATTTTTTTTAAATTACTTTGAATACCACCTCTCTACTCATCCGATCTTAACAAGAAACCAGGTAAAAATATGAAAATTCCCTCACAACAAACCTAAATTAATTTTAACATGGAGGGTGATTTAGTAAATTTATTATATAAAAAACATTGAAATGGATGATTTGATAAAGGACAAAATCATCTATTTATTATTACAGTCCACGCTAGACTCTCCCTAGGTCTACAGCAAATTTCTCATGCCCTATATATTTTTTTGTAAATATTAGAGTCCGGTTTCCTTGGTCCCTATCCCTGCAATTTGTGAGCTGATTTTTTTGGATCGTGATGTAGGGTGTTTTTTAAAATATATTTTTATTTAAAAATATATTAAAAATTTTTATTTTAAAATTCAACACACCCATGAGAAAATTGTGTCAAACACCCCCTTCTTCTTTTTTTTTTTTTTGGCTTAGCTAATAGCAGAGGACTGGTAGCAGCAAGCATCAATGGTTGTCAGTAGTCTCGATGACGTCTCTCCTGCACCACCGCTGCTAAGCAACATCAATTGCACAACTTGTAACGTGCCAGATTAATGCGATCATGTCACTCCTCTGCGAGCAGAGGGGAGGGGAAGACAGTACAGATAGAAGTGCACTCGCACGTACACTTGGTATTATTGTAGAACCAAGCTACCATACATCACACACAGAATTTCAATAAAACAAACCTTCATCTTACGTAAGAGAACACAACACTTACATGGGTTTAAATTAATATTCCTTCCTTGGATTTTAGCCCTAATTAATATTATGTCCACTCACACGATAAAAGCAAAAGGTCTTCTTGTTCCAGCTCTTTCGTACCATAAATTGGACGGTGAATACAGAATCTTATAAACCTCTACAACACCACCGTGATTACTTGTTTAATAACGTGGATGTGATTATTTTTTAAATAATTTTTTGTGTTAAAATATATGTTAATAATATTTTTTTATTTTTTTAAAAATTATTTTTGATATTAACATATTAAAATGATTTGAAAACATTAAAAATATATTAATTTAAAGTTAATAAAAAAAATTTAAATTCTTTTAAAAGTACTTTTGAAACGCAGAAACAAACAAACTCGCACCTAGTAATTCTTGGGTGTACACAAGAGACAAGGACACACAATGTTCTGGACCATAGCCTACTGCGGGTTCACTTTTGAATATTTATAAAACCAGATCTGCATAGCGAGCCGACCCGGAATATGAACCGGCCTGAAAAAATTAACATGGGCTATGGCTTATAGGGAATTCACTTTTGAATGTTTACAAGACCCTCACAAGGCGAGTGCTAGCTGCAACGTAATTTGTGAACAAAGATTTTGAAAACACGAGTGTTTTTTAAAATTATTTGAATATACTCTATCAAAAAAAAGTAATTTTTTAAAAAATATATTATTTTAATATATTTTTAAATAAAAAAATACTTTTAAAATTAATAACTATCGTAATCACAAAAGCACCCTCTCAATTTTGGGCCCATTTTCTGATCGCTAATTCCCAAGAGATCCGTACAGATACCGAGAGCAGAGCACACCCATGCCTTCAAAATTCCACAAACTGCCGTACCATTGCCTTCTCTCTCATGCTTGAAAAAGATAGCAGTCATGAAGAAGAGAAATTCATAAAGTTTTAATTGAATGAAACCAAACTTTCTTGAACATGAGAGAGGCAAAAGTTTGAATTAAGAATTAGAGATGACGAGGCTGCTACATTATTAAACTCACACACACATATGTATAGTTGGCTGTTTTAGAACCTCTATCAACTGCCTCCCTAATTTAATTCAATGGTGGACTTATTTATGAGTGTCTGTTTTTGCATAAAAACCTGTTTTTCAATTAATTTTTTATTTTAAAAATATCAAAAAAATATTTTTATGTGTTTTTTTTATAATTTTAATATATCTTCAATTGAAAAACATCACACATTAAAATATTAATCACACTGCTCTTTATCTTTAGGAGCTTTAATTTGGCACCTGAAGGTTTTTGTTTTGAAAAATAAAATTTAAACCCTAGGTTTATTCTTGATTTTCAATATACCCTCCCAAAACTTTTTATTAAAAAACCCCCCATTTATCCTCATCTTTTTAGTTAATTTTGAAATAGAAAACAATCATGCATATAATTTTTCATATATTTGCAATAGTTTTACCGTTTTTATTTTAATTTCCATCCATGTATTCCACATTATGCTAACTCACACTCCCCTCAACATAATTCTCACAGCGATGATGATTAGAGTGAATTTAAGACCCAACTACTCTTAATAACAGATTTAGTCATTGATCTAAATATTTGACTTGATTAGGGAACACAATGATGAACGTGCGAGACCTCTTTTTCAATGGGCTATGGGTGGAGGGTGGAGGGTGGAGGGTGGAGTGTATGGTGCAAGAGGCAAGCCTAGGTGGGTAGGAAGTTGAAGTCAAAGTGCTCTTAAGTGCCAATCATTCCTTTACAATTTTAATTTTTATTTTTTTCAAATGATTGAAAATGATTGATATTCTTTCTTGATATTACGAAGAATTAAGGTCGCAATAAGACGTTGATAGTTATTGGTCTAGCCGGTATATTTTTTTATAGTATAAAGAGTATTAATCAAATTGACCTACAAGACTCTAGCATGCCTCATGTATATAAATAAGACTACGACCTTATATTATAACAAGGACAATCATATAATATAAAGTCGAAACTACTTTGTTGTTGAAGAATGTTTGATTATTATTATTAGGGATTAACATACAACCATCGGTTCCAAAGCTTGATATACTTTCTAAGGTTTAGTTAATTTTCTGTTTTAATTTTTTTTTTTTTTTTGTAGAAGTAAGACAGTTGAAATCATCAACATACGTATTTATTTGTATTTTTTAAACCTACAACCTTATATTTTAATAAAGACAATCATTACATACAATGGTATTTGATTATTGTTTTGGTATAAAAAATAAAGAAATATTTATTTGGTTAAAGAAATAAAAGCATTAAATAAATATGTTTTCAGAGTGAATTTATATATTTTTAAAATAAAGAATATACTGAAACATGTTTTTTCTTGTTTTCTGTATCGAAACAGTAACCAAAACTCGACATGAGCTTTATTTACTCCAAATAACCCCTCTTCTTCGTTTAAGAAGCTTCTTGTACCAGGCGAAATGCAACTCACCTCAGCATGCATGAGAAGGGAGGAGGGTTTTAAAATTATCTCGAAACCAGATTATTCCATTATAACGAAGGGGCAATATCATCTTCGTATCCATAAAAGATCTTCGAAGTGAGAAAATGCTTGTCAGAAGTGGGTGAAATAAGGTGATGTGAACCAAACAAAGATGCGATGTTAACTACTACGCCCTTCTCTCATACACATGCCACCAGGCTGCTAAATGTCTCATAAGAAGAGAGGTTAAAATTCTCATCAAGAAGAAATTAAGATCTAGACTTCATGCTTATGGGAAGCTCAGACAGCATGTTACAAGACCGGATTATGAGGGGAAAGTTTGTCATGATCTTCTCTGTATTCTTCTGATTTTAATACGCAAACTCTCACATGGGAGTTGGAAGGAAGTGAGAATCATTCACCAACCAGAAAAAACCAGTCTTCTCTCACCCAGCTTTCTCACCTCATCCCCAATTTATATATCAATGTTCGCATCTAATATATGCTGAAATATTACATGGGCCCATGATCGAATATGGGGTGTTGAATGAAAGAAACCCCTTACCTCTTGATGATGCTAAAATCGATCTTGCTTCCACCAATACCGATTTGTTTTTAATCTGTAGTGGTTTTATGGGAGGCAAAATGGATATGCAGCTGCCATGCCAATCATAAGTACATGGTGCCAATGGAATGTACTTTTGCACACCCAAATCCTCGCAAAAAAGACTGACAAACCAACACTAGATGTCCTCCAACTTTTATGTGACTGATCAAGAAATTAGATTGACGAAATCTCCAGAGGCCTCCGTTTTTGACACCTGGCCATATAGCTGTAGTTTACAGAGTGTTGTTATCCAGCATAATGGAGAATCACCAAAGGTTCAACCTCTGAGCATCGTCCAGATTGGTTGATGAAGACCATCTAGCGACAAGTGAAGGTCGGCCGCCGCAAACCAAACCTCCACTAGTTCCTTTTTTTGGACCTTGCGTGATCACTAGACTCAATGAGACTAGACAATATCTTTCACGCATGGCATATCCATCCCGTTCATTTGCCCACAGCATAACAATCTTAGCAAACAATGGAACATGATAGAAGTCTTGGTATCTAGAATTCCACTTCTACCAGGCATATATGCATGAATCTTGGACAGTTAATTTCCGTGCCACCTCTACAGAAATTCAAATTACTTGAAGTAAAATATTTGTATTTACAACAAATTGTATCCCGAGAGATGTACTTGGCGAGAGGACAATGTTAATCAATGTTGGGGTTAAGAATAAATAGGTAGGCATAACAATTCAACCCCAAATACAAATGAAAAAAATGATTTTGTATAGGAATTAAAACTGTTTGACTGATTATACAACAGAGTGGGATCAAAAAGATACAACGAGAATGGTAAACAACCAGGAAGCAACAACAGCCTTCATTGATCTTCTGCTCTTCTACGTTTCTTTGACTTCTTAACTTCGTGGTCATTAACCAAAGGCAATGTCTCTCCGCCTACAGTGACCTGCTCTTGCATTTCAACTTCTTCCTCGGTCTGTCTCCTTGCCTTCTTGTTACTGATAGAAAGTCAACTAAAAGTTAAAATCCAAAAACTTGGAAACAAATTCATCCAAAGTTTGGAGCTGCGAGTTCAGTTGAAAACCTGTCAGTTCCAGCATCAGCATAATATTTGTCCAACCAATGAACACTTCCAGTATTGGCTGGAATCAAGGATCCTGAAATGTGTAGTATTTCCTCATCCAAGCTGCAAAAATTCAAACATTTATATAGAGAAGTCAGCGAAATAAAATCTATTTTATGATGTATAGGTCTCAATAAAATTACCGAATCAACCCAATTTCATAACAGGGGAACATGCAGCTGGGAGTTTATCACAGTTAATATGATGTGACTTGAGCGGCTTGGTTCAGTTTGATATGTTGAGACTTGAAATTTGACACCCCAAACAGTTTATCACAGTTATTTGTATTATACAACCAGAGTAGGTAGATGCACGGAAAAGCAACACCACAATTTGCAGGGAAAAACAAAAAGCTTGACGGGATTTAAAATTTACAGCAACAGCAAAGTGTCAAATGTTACAGTTACCTCCACAATTTTCAGTCTATCTAGTAGACCGAGGGCACGAGTAAACTAAGCAGCCTGTCAATTAGACTAAGGGCAATGAGTAAACTAAGCATGTCTTGTCGTGATCCTCTTAAAATTCTAACCAAAAAGAAAAGGCACACTGTAAGGCTGTTTCATCATTCACATTCTGATAATTAGGTAATGTAGTCGTTTGTGAACTTCTTGTAATCCTTGCAGAAAAAAAGAGAGGAGACAGTAACTAGATATAGCAAAAATCACATATGTGTTATGTTAGTGCCTAAAACAGAAGTGTTTGATGGTTGATAAATAATGTTTGCACATTTTTCTTTTTGGGCTACCGTAAAACCAGGGTCTTGAATGCAGCCAGTAGTCCTATCTGCCAACCTCTATCCAAGCACAATCTTCCAGATAAAAAAAAATCTTAGAAATTGGATGTCAAACTTCCCACAATACACCTCCCAATGATTTAGGTGCACTCCACATGCCCGTCAACAATTATGTTACTAAAAATTAACTGGCTGATCTTTTGTTCCATAAAGATATCTTTTTTTATGGTACTGATGCTAAAATGAACTGTAAATGAATACTCTTGCATCTTTCAAGGAGCAAGAACATCCAAATTCAGTTTTAGAAACCTTAATGAGACCGACTGAAAGTGTGTGTTTACATTTGGTGTACCTTTCCATCAAGACAGTGAGTGGGTTGAGAAAACAGATTAAATAGACCAGGAAGGAAAAGGACCGTCTGTTCACAGAAATCAGGCCATTTTAAAATATAACAATAAAGAACATAATCCATCACCTCTTGACAACAAAACGTATCACAGCTCCAACCTTTATCACATGTCGCTTGTGATATCTGCTCACATATACCCCCTCGCCATGTTTCTAAAACAAATAATACACACAAAGTAAGCACAAAGCCAGCGAGACATCAACTCTCTAGCTGCAGAAACGAAAAGGTAAGAACTTCAAAGTACAAGTGCATAGATATACATACAGATTTATACTTTAACTCGTTGCGGATATTTTCATCTGTTACAATTGCAGATGAGAAACCAAGAACAATGCAATGAATAGATTCCCGCGTAAGCTTCACCACCTTCCCCTCTATAAGATCAGTAAACAAGCATTAAGTGAATCAACAAAAACCCCACACTTCAGCATCAATTCTAAATGAACTCCACTCTACTATCCAGACCACGACACATACATGCACTATAACATTAACAGACAGAAAATTCACATGAAGAGGCAAGAAAAAAACCTAAAAGCATGTTCGGCTTCGGCGAGAAGATTAACATGTTTGCTTGTAGTCTGACACCAAGATAAGGGTGAACCCCAGAGAGAATTCTCGCACATTTATCTTGAGGCTCAACACTGTAAGCCAGTACAACTCCATCGAAAGCCTGAGAATATCTGCAAAAAAAAACCCTTGAGAAAAAACACCAAAAATCTACAGTTCAACGTAAAGTGAAAGGGTAAAGAAACAGACTTGAAGAGGAGAGAGCTGAGTTCACGGAGGATTGCTTTGTCGACATCCTTGCTCTGCGATGGATGCTCGTAAACTATAAAATCGGCTACCGATTTGCTCAATCCCTCCATTGTTGAGAGCTGAATTTTTGGATTTGGATTTAAGGATTTTGGGGACTAGGGCTTTCATTGGAAGCTGCAAAACCCTGGAAAAACCCAGAGAAAGCTAAGCACGGATTGTTGGGTCAAGGTTTCGTGACGGTGATGAGAGATATTGGACCTGCGTTTATTGGGCCTATGGGTTTGGATCTGTTAAGAATAGGTAAAGGTTAAATGAATGAGTTGTCTTTAGAATTGGATGGGCTAGGTTTCAGGCCGGGTAGAGCAATAGGCTCGTTTCCATTTCTTCCACAAAAGGGCCGACGTTCTCTTTTCTGTTTTCCATTTTCCTTGTGAAAATATTTTTTTAAAAGTTTTTTACTCCTCCTATCTTTACATCATTATAAATTAAAATATCTTTACAATAAGCTTGGTTAAACATGGATATATTATTTTAATAAATTAGTGGTCAGAGTTGAATTAGAATCTTGCATTGAATGCGTGTTATTTTTACCTTTTGAATTAACCCAAGGGTTGAGTTTATACTTTATAGTAAACGTCTGCGGACCAATCTTCCATGTTTATAGGGTAGCTTGTAGAGAAGATCCATCAAGGCATCACTGCTTGTAATAAGCTTAGAGTTAGCTTTGGTTACTCTGCATAGGTACGTAGTTGGTTAGACCATTCGGGAGTACCATTTATATTTTTAGATGGTGTTTGGTATTATTGCAGTGATTATTTTTATATTATTTTTTATTTAAAAATATATTAATATAATATATTTTTTTGTTTTTTTAGAATATATTATTAAAATCCACGCATCAAAACGATAATAATAAGGACGGCCCTTGATAGACTATATTCTTGATGACAAAAATGAAGGCATGCCTCTTGGCGAGCAGGTACTCCAATGGCCGCAAATGTTGACATTTTAGGCAGGAATTAGAAAGTGCAAGAGCTGTCGATGAGAGTCTGCAGAGAGAGACTTGCCGTGGTGTAGAAGCATGCAAAACATAAGTGCATAAAATCAGCTATTTTGATGCGAAATGGAAAAATCATAAATGTCCACTAAGAAACATAAACATACTTTGCAAGTGTGTGCATGTGTAGTTGCCTTCGCAAAAACGTGGCCCAGCTGGGTAGCCAAACACGATTTTGGTTGGATGCAAATCAAGGTTAAAACTCACGGGATATAGGTATGTTTGTTTTTCTTGTTTGAAAGCGGTTTTTTTTGGTAAGAAATTGAATATTTTTTAATTTTTATATTTTTAAATTATTTTAATATACTAATATTAAAAATAAATTTTAAATACTTGAACTTGGAATAAACCTCTCTTTTCACGTGGAAAGAGAATAGTAACTCATTGGATTAATAACTTGGAGTGTGATTGTTTAAGCTAATGCAGTTGTGTTTTTAAAAAATTATTTTTTATATTTTAAATTAATATTTTATAAATATTTTTTGATTATTTTAATATGTTAATGTAAAAAATAATTTTAAAAAAATAAAAAAATATATTATATTAATATATTTTCAACCAAAAAATATTTTAAAAAATAATTGCCACTCTAATAACAAGCAATACCTTTATATATTTGATAATGGAATGCATAACATTTTTAATTGAAAATATATTTAAATATTTTTTTTACTATAGTACATAAAATCATAAAAAATACTTAAAGATATTTTTTTAATGTAAAAAAATGGTTGAACTGTGCTCCAAAACACACCTTAGAGGGTGTCCGAAAATATGATGCCGATTGTTTTTAAAGTAAATTTTATTTAAAAATTTATTAAAATAATATTTTTTATTTTTTAAAATGATTTTTATACTGATATATCATAACAATCTAAAATTAAAAAAAAAACATATATATATTTTAAGCTATTTTTAAAACATAAAAATAAACTGGATTTTATTTTTATTAACCAGAAGCCAGGGGTTTTATTCAATTATTAATTAGCGGTTCAATCTAGGAACTCTAATCTCAAAGTCTCATCCAACCGGAGCAACGCCTTGCAGACTCGAAGAGATTTCCACGAGGACAAGGGGGGTTTGATTTTTTAGCAGAAGACCAGACCATACCCATGCAAGAAGACCATCGAAATTTAAAAAGAAAAAAGAAAAGGTGAGTGACCAGTCACTAGAGGGAGGAAACATGGGAAAGAGAAGGCTCTTTTCTGTCCTCCTCCTCTAATGAAAAAGGCCATAAAGCAACCTTGAATGATGAATGGCCGACGAGAATATGGCTCGATGAATGATAAAGCGATGGTGGAATACTAAAGAGACAAAACGGAGTCCCCTTCCCATCAGAAGATTCAGAAGCCAATGTCCCCTCACATCCCTACACTATACACTGCTTCCATGTTCCCCTTGTGCCACGCTCGTTTTGTAGCTTCTTTCATCGTCAATCATCACTGGTGGACCCCTTCCTTCCTCTCGTACATTCCCTCCCTCCCTCCCTCCGCCTCCTCCTCCTCCTCCTCTTCTTTTTTTGCATGAATCGCATAAAAAATCTATGGAGAATTTCTTTGTGATGATTCTGTTCTTTAATCCCCGTTTAATGCTTTTGTTTTTACGTTAATGAAAAGCTAAAAATCTTCCCAATCATTTGCTTGTTCTGTAAAGCCCAGGCAGTGATCATCTAACCCATCTCACCTTGATGGAGTAGCCCCATATATCTCTTAAACCCTAGAGGGGCGACTAGTCATACAATGACGGTCGCTGGCGAGGCAGTTTTAAAAAGTTATTCGTTTTTTTAAAAAAAAATTGAAATATTATGACCAGCATTTTAATAAATTTATCTGGTTTAAAATATTAAACTGATATACGACGTATATTCTAAGCTCGTGTAAATGTTTATTTAGTTTTGATTGTCTTATAAATTGACTTTAAAATGTTTTTTTTCTAAAAAAATATATAAATAACTTTGCCAAAAGACAAAATAATAAACCAAACATAAACATAATTAAGGAATTTTAGAGGATGATTGTCGCATGCCATGCCTCCCATGTCTCTTTATTCTAGAAAGATCGCATCATTAGGCATTGACCCTACTATAGTTAGGGATGGGAAATGAGTAAACCTCATTAGTGCTCGAGGCATAATGTAATAGGATCACAGCCCTCGGTAGCTTTGTGCCACCTCATCAGCTATTCCAGCTACGTTTGAGTGATTAAATCATGTTTTTGAAAAAATTATTTTTTTACTGTTTTAATATATTAATATTAAAAATAAAATTAAAAAATATCATTTAAATACATTTTCAAACAAAAATAATAATTTAAAATATAATCTTACTACAATTCTGAAAATAAACAATAAGACCATCTATCTATACACACCATCAGTAGTGACGGATGTCAAGTTCGCTCAAATTTATTTAAGATTTGAAATCTTAAAACTTAGACCATGACCATGCAATATATTTTGTGGGGGCCACGAAATTAATTGTGGAACTAGCTTATTTTTACTGAATCAACATTATTAAATTTTTATGTGATTTATAATTCAAGTAGCGGGTCAAATAGATTAATATAAATTAATTTAAAATGATTTTATTTTAATATTAAAAAAAATATTGTTTTTTTTTTAATATCATAACTGAGTTTTGATTACATCACGTAATGATTCCCAGGTCACTTAGCATTTAATTTTGTCAACACCTGTCCTGTTATTTTAAACCAGACCTGGGTCAGGTCTAGATCACCGGATTAACCCGCCGGCTGGATTTGATAACAATTAGGTGAACACTTTCCGATCCCTGCCCTTTGACAATGAGAAGGCTACCTTGTAGGTGATGTCACCAGGGTAGGACCCACATCATACGACCTACGAGATTTGATTAAGTTGATGTTCATGGCTTAATTAATCTACGTGTGGAGTCAAATATCAATAAAATAGGATTAACACGTAATATAACAAGATCAGCTTGGTGGTCCCACATTCGTAAAATCAGACGAGATCATTTCGTGATTTCACGTGGAAAAATATCAATGGGGTGTCTGGGCATATGAATTAGCCATGTTATTGTAGAAATCAAGTGCTTGGTACGGCGATTTAAGTGTCGAAGCCGTCGAACAGTGTGCAGCTAGATTCTGTCCAGAGAGAGGAGAGAGTCCATATTAATTAAATTATAATTAAAAGGGTTATATTTTATTTTATTGGGATTATACAGTGCAGTTCATAGTAAAAGATGAGCTCCTATTTTTCTTTTTATGTTTTTAAAGTTTTCTTAATAATTTTTTTTTGTTAATGTTAAATTTTTTTATTCAGTTATTTAACTTTCATGATACGGATCCTGGGTTTAATAGGTTAACATGGTTTGACGAGTTAACCCATAAATTTGTTTTTTGCTTTTTTTTTAATTAATTTTTTTTGTTTACTTTAGTTTGTTAATGTTAAATTTCTTTTCATTTAGTAAAAGATGAGCTGGTTTTTTTTACACTTTTAAAGTTTTTTTTTGCTTTTTTTTCTTTTAATAATTTTTTTTTATTAATGTTAAATTTTTTTATTCAGTTATCAGACTTTCATGACACAGATCCCGGGTTTAACAGGTTAACATGATTTGACGAGTTAACCCAAAATTTTTTTTTGCTTTTTTTTCTTTTTAATTAAATTTTTTCGTTTACTTTAGTTTGTTAATGTTAAATTTCTTTTTATTTAGTTATTAGACTTTCATGACACATATTTCAGGTTTCACAGGTTAACCTGGTTTCACGGGCTGTCAATTTTTTTTTTGTTTTTTTATTTTAATAATTTTTTATTTAATTTAGTTTGTTAATGTTAATTTTTTTATTTAGTAATCAAACTTTCATGACACGGATCCCGGGTTTAACGGGTTAACCTGGTTTGGCGAGTTAACCTGAATTTTTTTTAATTAATTTTTTTCGTTTAGTTTAGTTTGTTAATTGACAATAAACTAAAACTGCTCGGTGTTTCACTGTGGACTGTGCAAGTCCACAGTGAAACGCGGAGTTGTCTTCTTTTTTTTTTCGTTTTCTAGCCTTTATGGGTTTTTTTTTGTTTTTTTCTTTGTGTTTTTTTCTTTTAATTAATTTTTTTTGTTAATGTTAATTTTTTTATTTAGTTATCAGATTTTCATGACACGGATCTCGAGTTTGACGAGTTAACCTGAATTTGTTTTTGCTTTTTTTTCTTTTTAATTGATTGTAACATATACTAAAAGAGATTAGTATTTTATTGTGGATCGACTTGTGCGGTCCACGGGGAAACACCTGATGCTTTAGGTTTTTTTTTTTAAGTTGTCTCATTTTTTTAGCTTTTTTTAATTCTTTTCGGGATTATTTTTTTTTCTTTTAACAAATTTTTTTTTTAATTTAATTTAGTTTATTAATATTAAATTTTTTTATTTAGTTATCAGACTTTCATGACACGTTTTCCGGATTTAACGGGTTAACCTGGTTTGACAAGTTAACCAAGAATTTGTTTTTTGCTTTTTCATTTAATTTAGTTTGTTAATACTAATTTTTTTTTCTATTTAGTTATCAAACTTTCATGACACATATCCCGAGTTTCACGGGTGAACCCAGTTAATTATGGGTTGACCGTCAATTTTTTTTGTTTTTTTATTGTCATAAATTGTTTTTGTTTAATTTAGTTTGTTAATGTTTAATTTTTTATTTAGTTATCAGACTTTCATGACACAGATCCTGGATTTAACAGGTTAACATGTTTGACGAGTTAACCCAGATTTTTTTTCGTTTTAATTAATTTTTTTTTGTTTGGTTCAGTTTCTTAATTTTCACTTTTTTTTATTTAGTTACCAGACATTCATGACACGAATTCCAGGTTTAACGGGTTAACCTAATTTGATAAGTTAACCTGTAATTTTTTTTTGCTTTTTTTTCTTTTTAATTTATTTCGTTTAGTTTATTTTGTTAATATTTAATTTATTTTCTTCTTAGAGGTTTTTTTTCTTTTTAATTAATTTAGTTTATTAATATTAAATTTTTTTCTAAGTAGTCCTCGACTGATGCCTTTAGTTTATATTTTTGTTTTTTTGTTGTTTTTATGCCTTTGACTGTGGACTGCACAGTGCAGTCCATAGTGAAAAGGCTTATGCCTTTTATTTTATTTTTTTAATTAATTTTTTTTGTTTAATTTAAATTGTTAATGTTAAATTTTTTTTCTATTTAGTTATAAAACTTTTATGACATGGATTCCGGATTTGACAGGCTAACCTAGTTTGACAAGTTAGCCCAGTTAATTCTGGGTTAACCCATTAATTTTTTTTTTTCCTTTTTAATTATCAAACTTTCACAATGCGAATTCAAGGTATGACGAATTAACCTGATTTGAAGGGTTAACACAGTTAATTCATAATTTTTTTCCTTTTCTTCATTAGTTTTTTTCTTCATGTTGGTTTTTTTCTTTATAACTAATATATTTAATTATTACATTTTTATGACACGACTTTACAGTCAGACACACGTCTAATGCTATTGGGTTTGGTATTGCAATTCAGACACTTTTATGCTAAAGGTTAACCCAAGTTTAATGTTATTATTGATATTATAAATATTACTTTTGGGTTAAGCATTGCAACCAAACCTAAGACTCTTGGGTATAACTTTATAAAAAAACCTAATATTTTTAGATCTTGATTTTTTTAAAATGCAAAAAATAATTGACCCGCGCATCTAACTAGTGTTTTCTACTCCGCGTGCCACTCAATTTTAGCGTCACGTCTCGGCCGTCCGATCATACTCCACCTCCGTATAAATTTTTTTTTTTTTTTTGATTTACATGGGGTGTCCGGGCCACCTTACCTATTCCCCATGGCCACATGAACATCCCCGCAAGCCCGGGAGCGGGTAAGGCACAGCGCGGGCGGAACAAGTCACACGATTGACCACAGCAGCTAGACCCTCAAGTGCACCTCCGTATAAATTTGTGTGGGCATCAAGTGGCGATCCTTGGACTGTCAAATTTGGAGGTGCAGCCGTTCAGAGCAGTATGCAAGACGTGGTTAAAAACTTAAAAATTGCGATTCGTTTTAATTATAGCTTTGAAAATGTTTAATTAATTAATATTTTATAATTTTGCATATATTTTATTAAAATATATAATTTTTACTGAGTTTATTTTTTTTGAAACTGTAACTATTTACTAAGAGATCTGTTAGTTATTTTCAAACTAACAGATATCCCTGTCCTGTATGAATTCAATAACATCAAAGAATGAAAATTGGATTGTTCTAATAAATCAGACAATACATGATATGCATTCCGTGGAATTTCCGACCAGACTGAAAAAAAATCACTGCCCCAGGGATGGGTCTCTGGGACTGCCCTGCCGAACATCATCGGGGTTCATGTTTTCCAGGGAGAGGACAGGTAGAGAGAAGAGAGAAGACAGGGTTGATTTGATTTTTTTGATTTGTTTTTTCTTGGGCGGGGAGAGGTAGTTAAAGTGTCCTCGTATGCTAACTTTATTACAAAACTACCACTGCATTGTGTTTGCGTCTTCTAAAATCTAAGGCTCTGTTGGGGAGGATATTAAGAAAATAAAAAAGAATAATTATTATAATCTTAATTTTTAAAGATGTAGAGATTGGTTTGTAAGGATATGATATTGTAACAGATTGAAAAGTTAGATATTAAATGGAAAAATAATTAAATTATCAGTAGTGATTGGTGAAATAAAAATAAAAAAATTATGTGCATCAAATAAAAAATATTTTAAAAACAATCATTATTATATTACTAATTGAGCTAATAGTCATTGTTTGTTTTTTTAGTATTAATGAGTGTTTTTTTTATCTGTTTGAGCATTAAATATTATTAAATTATATTTTCATATTACATTTTTTCTATAGGTTGATATGTGTTTTTATCAATTTTAAAAAACTCTAAACTTGAAATTTTTAAAGATTAAATATAATTTATTAAATGTCATACCAGCCCCTAAAAGTTACATTTATTGAGATTAAGGAAGATGTGGAGGTTATTTTAAGGATATAACCTTGTCTCTGCCTGGATGTGACCTTGAAGCATTGAAGCATGGATCTGTTTTTTATTTCAGGGCTTGGATACCTTTCGGTATTTTAGTAATTTTAACCATTCAAATAAAAAAAAAAATTTGCCTGGTTAGTCAAACAACTCATGCATCTACTCTAAATCTCACGTTTAAAATCTTTATTTTATAAAAAACTTAAATAATTATTTATTTTACATACAAATACAAAAATTTATATCATGATAATTTTAACTAAATATATTTTTTTAATTTATTTTTTAAATGATAACTAGAAAACTATCATAATATTAAAAAACACAGCCAGGCCTGAATCGAAAAGCCTGTAAGATACTCTTGGCATGGTGCTTGACTAGAAGACAAGTTCAGGAAAGTCGTCCTCGAGTTTTTTCTCTTTTCCCTGGAAAGGATGATGAGCTCTTTATTCTCTTGGGATGGGCCCACTGATGGTGGCAGGCTGGACTTGCTATTTTATTGATAGAGAAGAAATCATAATAAATTGAGAACCTTGCGTGACGCTTTTGCCCACGCGTCTTCAACCATGCAACAGCAGCAATGACATGCTTCGGTGAGTTTGGCATTATATTTTGTACGTGATTTTAAAAAAAGTTTATTTTTTTTTTAAATTGATATTTTTTTGATTTTTTAAAATTATTTTGATGTGCTATTTGAAAAATAATTTTTTAAAAGTAAAAAAATATTATTTTAATATATTTAGAATAAAAATTACTTTAAAAAAACAAGTGATGTTCCCCTCGTGATAGCAATTCATGAACACGGCATGGCCCTCTCTTTTTTCCTTCTTGGATTCACTTTGGTGCTTTCATTTCTCAGCCAACCAATCTCAGTCTTCGAGGCCAGAAATACCTTGTAATTCCAATTGCTATGCAGTCAAATGCTCACTTCTGTCTTCTCGCTCAGGATTTCGTTGTAGGAAAATTCATTTATTGCGTGGTTTGTCGCGTAAACAAACAAACACGCCCTTATATTACTTGTTATATTTTTTATATAATTAATGTATTTAGATCATTTAAATCCTAACGCTGCTCGTAAATTTTGTATAAGGTCTGGGTTGTTTTTTATATTCAGATTAACTTTGATGTTTTGATTTGATGTTTAACATATGCTAATCCGTGATGATGATGATTTTTTTTTTTAAGGTGGATATATTTTTTTTAATTTTATTTAAAAATTAATTATTCTGAAGTAATATATTCACTTCAATTAAATCTATCAATCTATCAATACCATTTATTTTCATATGGCGTTTGGCAATGCATTTAAAAAGTATTTTTTAAAAATTTAAAATTTTTTTATTTTAAATTAATATATTTTGATATACTGATCTCAAAAATAATTTTTATAAAATAAAAAAATATTATTGACATACTTTTTTTAGTGTAAAGCACTTTAAAAAACAACAATAATCACATTCCCAAACACGCTATCATGAAAAAATAAATTATTTTACAACTCTCGTCGTCTTTTTTTTTCTTAGAGGATCTCGAGATCACAGTCCAATTTTTTCATTCCTGCGTGAAATTTCACTACCGAACCAACCATTATTACTATAAGTATTGTTAACGCATTTCTTAAAAAAAAAAGATCTTGATATTGAATTTAAAACCAATTGCATAATAAAATGATATTTTTTATTTTATACTGTGATGTGAATGCACTTGATCTACTCGGGTTGACATATAAAACTCATAAGAATAATATTAAAATAAAAAACAAATTGAAAAGCTAAATCTCTAATTAATTCAATGCTCAATGATGAAAATAATAAAAAAGCAACACTAAGTTAAAAAAAAAACACCATGCAATTTCGAGTGAGCCAACCAAACTTGTGACGCTGGTCATGCATGTCATCAAATTCAGTATATTTTTTTATCTTGTATATTATTTTTTTATTTAATAGATTTATATGGCAATAAATTGTTTGCCAGTTTTTTTATAAGAAACTTTAAAAAAAAAAGAAAACCATGGAGGACAAGGACAGATCATTAATAACAAATAATAAAACTATATTTTAACTAAAAAAATACAATACAAACACCCTTATAACATTAAGAAATCAACCTCTCAATTTAGTAAACCAAAAATAGATCCAAATACAAAATCAAACAAAAAAAAATATATCATCCTCAACTTAAATCTTGTTTTCTTAGGCTGTATTAAGGCCCAAAACAACAACCACGAGACTTTCTCCACCTAATGAAACCTGTTAATGTTAATTTTAATTAATTTGATGGTCAAAATTGGTGTCAGCAATGAGCTTCATTTCTCTAGGTCGGAATTCGATGAGCTTTCTCTATCATCTAAAAAAAAAACTGAAAAATGATGGAAAAAAATGTCTGGCGTGAAAATTGAATTTCAAAAAACTTAAAGGATTGGTCACCTGCTAAATTAAAAAGATGGGGTGCTAAACTATTTTGTTTGTGTTTTTTACTTTGGTGTCTCTTAAAAAAATTGAACTAACTATCTATTGTTTTGGGCTTAAAAGGAGTTTGATTGTGCATAACAAAAACTCAGGGACTAAATTAATTTTTTTAAATACTATTCAAATCTATAGTGATTATTGAGAGAGTGAATATTAAATAAGCGCATAGTAAAACCGCTATCCTTTTAGTTTACATTTTTTTAACACAATCCTCGAGGATTCCATAACCTTACACGTGGTTTCACAAACAAGAACAAATACATAAAACAAAAAAAATTGTAAATAAACCTTGAAGTCAAACGATGTTGTGCATCAATGAACGCGAGGACATGACATATATATCGCTTAATGTCATGATGTGCCTCCCTGATTGACTTGTGTTAAAAGATTATATAAATTATATTATAATACCTCATTTTATAATTTGAGCTTTTAAATTGAGATAATTATTTGACATGATATTAGAGCATTGTTAATCAAGAAATTATAAATTTGAATCTCACCACCATTCATTTTATTTAATAAAAATTAAACAAAATATAACATAAACTTATATAAATTTCATCCATATTTTTTTTATTATTTCGCATGCGTGAGCAGTGATCAGGACAATCAGACTCCAAGAGCATACAGGGATATAAAAGCACTTCCCGGTTCCTACCTTTTGAATTTCCAAACAATCAAGATTCCATAAACACATAATAAACAGACCAAAATTTGCCTTGATAGAGTAGGTGAAATGTAAAGGTGATCAAAAAGCACAACAAGATCCATATAGTAAAAAGCCAAAATCCAAGGTTTAGAGGAGAGGAATGGAGTCTACTACCCAAATTAGCCACCAATTATTAATTATTTAGGTTTCCGAACTAAGAATATTATCAATCAAGTCATCATACTTAATCAAGGCTATTTGAGCGAGAACAAAAATATCTTGTAGTATGATTTTGCTGAAAGAAATATATACAGCAACTAGTTTATACATTAAAAAAAAAAAAAAAAAGAAAAAAGAAAGAAATTAGATCTTAGAGGTTTGTATGGTCATTAACTTTAAAACTCGTGAGATTAATTAAGGTGCGTGCAAGTTGACCCAGACATTCACATTAATTATAATAAAAAAAATCAGACAACAATATCATAAAGCTAAAAAAATTCAAAACTCTCCATTGAACATTAAATTAAAGATCGATTTGGTAAAGTGATGAGATGTGGTTTAAAGTTAAAAGAATGTTTTACTTGAAATATATTTTTGAAAGTGTTTTGCACTGTATTTATGCAAAGTCTCATTAAATACTATTTTTTTAAATTATAATTATAAAAGTTATCACAATATTAAAACATATCTTAAATGTTTTATGCATGAAACCTGTAAATGTTAAACTTCTCTCAAGAAAATATCATGCGGACAGCAAATATAATAAAAATCACATTACTAATCCTAACTATATATCAATACAATCGATGAAAACATATATAAAATTTATTTAGAAATGTGATTGTGCTTTTCTTGTCGAAATATATTAAAATAATATATATATATATATTTAAAAAATTATTTTAAAAATCAACGAATCAAAATGATTCAAAATATATTAAAAAAATTTTACGGATAAACGTTGAATTAAGAGGTAAAGTCCCACCACTCCATAACTCAGACTCTGAGGTAATAACATAACATCTTTTGTTCATATCCTTCTATTCATGATAAAATATCTTGAAGAAAATTAAAAGTTCCACGTTACAAATCTGTGTTGATCGATAGGTGAAGGACTCAATTGATAAAATAGTTTGTTTGAGGACTACATTAAGAATCAATTAAAGGTAGAGAGATTACTTTAAGGTTTCCCCCAGAAGAATACCCCTCGTAAATCCTCGTATTCACGTGCTAAAATGCGCCACCTTCACATTCTTTCTTCCCTCCCTCCTCTTTAGAAAAACTATTATTTCTTGTCGCTATCACTCTCTGCTGTACTTGATTTCGTGTTCACCTCTTACTGCGATTATTTTTATTTTATTTATTGCATCTTTTACTTTTGTTTTAACTTGGTCTTCCTTAAAACAGTTTAAAGCTGCAAAGAGAGAGCCATTTCCGGAAAGTTGGAGTGCAGGTTAATAGCATGCACCCTCTTTCTACTTTCAAGCAAATACGGCTGCCACTGCTTCACATTTACAGAGATATAAATTTAAGAGATAGAAAATTTTCTTTTTGTTTTTTGGATTTCTTGATAATGATAGATGGAGATCAGTGGTTTCAATGAAAAGTCGAATGCATAATAGCTACAAGACCACCACCACACTCATGCTTTTCTTCGCGTGCTTTGATGCATCAAAGCTTTCGGTTTTTGCCGTGTCAATAAAAAGCTCTCCTTTTCTGCCCCCACAACTTAAAAAAACTCTATCTAGTCTAGTGAATACCTTTTTGCTGGCTGTCTTCCTTGATTTTGGATTATCAAGGACTCCCCACAAGAGGGTGTTTGTTTCTCTCTTTTGCCCAATTGGATTGGTCCATTAGTGAATTTAAGATTCCTTGACATGGGCTGGTCTTAAAAGTTTAGCTTCTTTTGGAGGAACACAGGCTTGTGATTTTAATGCTGTACTTTTTTGTTGTTTGATGGGGGTTCCTGTAATCAAGGGGTTTGAGTTGTTGAGGTAAAGATGGAATTTTTCTATTGAGGTGCTCTGGCTGTGTGGTAGACAGTACTTACCAACACAGAGAAGCAGAAGATGGGTTCTGCTGAAGAGAAAATCAAAACAGGAGGGGTTATTAATGGAGCTCAAACAAATCTGCTCGAGGAAATGAAGCTGTTGAAAGAATTTCAAGACCAGTCTGGTTTGTTTCATGTCACTGAAATCCTTGTTTCTCATAAAAGTTTTGACTTTTTATAATTGTTATCGCTTACGGGCTGAAATGATCCGGTAAAGGATGAGTCTTTAACATGAAGGCTTAACTTTCTGCATAAGTACATGTCCAAAAACAGTGCTCTTTTGTCCAAGTGCGTGTCTTATGTTTTTGATTTTGTTGTGCATGATTTCAGGGACACGGAAGGCAATAAACTCGGAGCTGTGGTACGCTTGTGCAGGTCCGCTAGTTTCCTTGCCCCAGGTTGGAAGTCTGGTGTATTATTTCCCTCAAGGACACAGCGAGCAGGTTTGAATTTATCTCTTTCAATCTTCACCCTTTCTGCCCTTATGATTATTTATCGATACGAAGCACGATCATAAGAGGTTTCTACTGAACTAAATTGCGTTATGGAGGTTGTTCTCTTGTTAAGTGTGATGATTTTTCTTTTTTGACGAACGGGGTGACTTTTCATTTGCAGTGTATCAACCATACAATTCCAAAACACCAACTGATAGTAAATTAGGACTTTATTCTGGGAAGAGTGGGACCATGGTGGTTTTAAAAGAAATTGAAAACCATGATTCCAAGGTTATGGAAGCCTTGTTATGCTGCTGATTATTCAATCTTTGATTTGCTGAACTGATGGACATTTTATTTCCATGTATAGGTGGCCGTTTCCACTAAGAGATCAGCTACTTCACAGATCCCCAACTACCCAAATCTCCCTTCTCAGTTACTGTGCCAAGTTCACAATGTTACCCTTCATGTATGCAATTTTTTCTTCTGATTCTTCTTTGCTTTTCTTTTGATATATATGTACCAGTGTACACTCTTGCCTGTTAGAAGAACAGTTTTTTACCTGTGATTTACCTTTTCCTGATAGGCAGACAAAGATACAGATGAAATCCATGCTCAAATGAGTCTTCAACCAGTGAACTCTGTAAAGCTTAAGCACTGTCAATTCATCGAACTTCTTCCCATTTGTTTATCCCTTCATTCAGCCTCGAAATAAATGAATCTGACCTTCATGTAGGAAAAAGACGTCTTCCCTGTACCAGATTTTGGGCTAAAGCCCAGCAAGCATCCGAGTGAATTTTTCTGCAAAGCTTTGACCGCTAGTGATACAAGTACACATGGTGGGTTCTCAGTGCCACGCAGGGCAGCAGAAAAGCTCTTCCCTCCATTGGTAAGCTAATCTTGCTAATTTGAAATTACTTGCAAGCCTCGATGAAATAGGGAGCTGTTATATTAAATTTTGCTTGTCTCAGGATTACTCAATGCAACCACCATCTCAGGAGCTTGTTGTCAGGGACTTGCATGATAATACCTGGACATTTCGCCATATATACCGCGGTGAGGAGCCATCTGCGTTGTAGTTGTAATTTATTTGACGAAGACCTTATATTTAGAGAACCAGAAGTATGAGTATCTTTGTTCAGTGGAAACTTTGGCCTATAAGATGTTCTTCACCCCTAAAATCTAGTAAAATTAGCCCATAAAAATGATGGCATTTAATTTTTTTTTTGTTTTTACCTGAGCATTGACCTTGTTCTGGCTATATGCTTAATCCTCCTTTCCCTTCCTTTCATGCAGGGCAGCCAAAGCGACACCTTCTTACAACTGGGTGGAGCTTATTTGTTGGTTCAAAAAGGCTTAAAGCAGGTGATTCTGTTCTGTTTATCAGGTAAGTTATACCATTCGAATTCAGATTTTCCTTGGATGCTGCAGAAACTTGTCTTCTTAAATTAGCTTTACAAAAATAACCAATAATTTATCAGGTAAGTTCATTATTTTTATTTTTGAATGAATTCTCAATAGAAAAGAAGCTTCGGTTTTTATTCCAAGTGTTGAGAAGCTCTGCTATGCTATTTGACCGCATTTAATTGTTAAGAAAATTGTGTTAAACAATTAGTCATAGGTAATCTTCATGGATTTTGACAACTCACCATAATGATCTTAAAGCAACTCATCCTCTGTAATTTCAGGAATGAAAAGTCCCACTTGATGGTGGGTGTGAGGCATGCAAACCGTCAACAAACAACATTACCATCATCAGTTCTATCTGCTGATAGCATGCACATTGGTGTTCTTGCTGCTGCAGCTCATGCTGCTGGCAATCGTAGCCCATTCACCATTTTTTACAATCCAAGGTTTGTTAAATTTACAATCAAATCCTACTTGTCTTTGACCTTTGCCCTTTTTATTTTGGTTTCTGACTCTAATTAGTGGTTACTGCTTCCTGCAATTCACAGGGCATGCCCTTCAGACTTTGTCATTCCATTGATTAAATTCCGGAAAACTGTATTTGGGACTCAAGTCTCAGTTGGTATGAGATTTGGAATGATGTTTGAGACAGAAGAGTCTGGAAAACGCAGGTCATATTCTGAGTTCTGAGTCCTCTTACATCTTTAATTATGCGGGTATAGGTAACGCATCTGCACGAATAACAATCATGAATTTCAATCAACTGCTTAATTCATTAAGTAACCCCATTTAGATTTCTGCATCGTGACAAGGACAGAAGCACATTCTATTTTTTCTGCGAAGTTCAAGGTCATCTATGTTTTAATTCCATGCTCAGGGCTCTGAACATTTATCTGTCTTAATGTTTATTATTAACTGTCTGTAATCTATTCCACAGATATATGGGCACAATAGTTGGTATTAGTGACTTAGATCCACTGAGGTGGCCTGGTTCTAAGTGGCGGAATCTTCAGGTAGATTAGGCTACTTGTTGATCTGGCCAAATCATTTTCTTTTGCAGTGATGTTAGTATTATGTTATTGTTTCTCTGCTTCGCCAATTTGCCATTGATTTTCATATCTGTCTTACAAACAGGTAGAGTGGGATGAGCCTGGGTGTTCTGATAAGCAGAACAGGGTTAGTTCTTGGGAAATTGAGACTCCTGAAAGTCTCTTTATTTTTCCCTCTCTGACTTCTGGTCTCAAACGACCCTTGCAGTCTGGATTTTTAGGTGAGCATTTTGCTAGTTTTTTTTTTCCGGTTAGGAAAACTTGTTGAAAATTCATTTTATGCTGTTTGTCCTTCCAGGAGATGCAGAATGGGGGGGTTTGGTAAAAAAGCCTCTTGCATTGCTTCCAGGGAGTGGAAATGCAAGTCTTCCATATGCTTCAATGTCAAACATATATTCTGAACAACTGATTAACATGCTAATGAAACCTCAAGCTGTTAACTATCCTGGAATCTGTGGAACTGCACTACCAGAAGTATCTGCTGTGAAGGTGGCTTCATTAGATGTTAAGAACATGCAGGCAGCAATTAATCAGACGCCTCAGCTAAACCAGTCAGGAATTACGCCCATAGAAAACCAAAACTATTCCCAGATCTGTCTAGACCAATCCAATGCCATGAACTCATCTTCATCAAAAGCAAATGTAGCTGGGAAGTCACTTTCTTTGAGCAAAGTTGAAAATCAAGCGTCAGTTGGAGTTGTTGATGGGAAATTCAAAGCAGAACCTGAGCATTTGCCAGATCAGTTAAGCCAGCCAACCTCAACAGGAGAGTGCATTGTGCAAAAACCAATCTCGTGTCCTATGATTCAGCAGAATGCCACAAATCATCTGGTGTTCCAAAATCAGAATCAGGGCCAGTCACAATTACAAGCCAGCCTCTGGCCTATGCAGGCACTTACAGAGTCATCGCAACTTAATTCCCAACAGATCCGTGCATCTCTAGCTGATGCCACTACACCAAACTGCTCTCTTCCATTTCTAGATGCAGGCGAATGGATATCACATCCAATGTCTATTGACAGTATGTATAGATCAGGACCGTTGTCTATGTTTGGATTACAAGATCCCTCTTTACCTTTTATGCATCAAGATGCGTGGGATCATCAGATGAGCAATTTGAGAATTTTATCCGAAGCGAACCAATTGATTCCTTTGGCTCAGCAAGAGCCATGTAGCTTCAACTCAGGTGCAGTGAAGGATTCATCTGACGAGAGCAATGATCAAAGTGGAATTTATGGTTCTCTTAACATTGATGCTAGCAATGGTGGTGGTTCTGTGTATGATCGGTCTGTCTCAAGTGCTATTCTAGATGAGTTCTGCACATTAAAGGATGCTGATTTGCAGAATGCTTCAGATTGTCTAGTTGGCAACCTCAGCTCAAGCCAGGATGTTCAGTCTCAGATTACCTCAGCAAGCCTAGCAGATTCCCAAGCTTTCTCACGGCAAGACTTTCCTGACAACTCAGGTGGCACATCTTCAAGCAACATTGAATTTGATAATAGCAATCTGCTCCAGAATAACTCATGGCAGCAAGTAGCCCCACGTGTGCGCACATATACCAAGGTATGCATGATTGTGTTGTAAATAAAAGATCTTTGGTAACAATCTGCTTGGGTCATATACATCAGATTATTAGCATAATTATTCCAAAATGGAAGACTTTATCTAGTAAAATCATACCTTAAACGTTACCTTTGTTCAGGTTTTTAGTCTCTGCATGTTTGCGTGTGAGATTGAGGGCATTTGGATGTTTTTTTCCCATGATTTTATTGCATTTCATTTACTCGAATGTTGGGTGCTAACATTGTTTATGGTTTACAGGTTCAGAAGACAGGGTCTGTTGGGAGGTCAATTGATGTCTCAAGTTTCAAAAATTATGAAGAACTATGCTCCGCTATTGAATGCATGTTTGGACTTGATGGGCTGCTAAATAACCCTAAAGGTTCTGGGTGGAAATTAGTATATGTGGACTACGAGAATGATGTTCTACTCATAGGTGATGATCCTTGGGAGTAAGTGTCATTTTGCCCTTTCCAATTTCTTGCTGGTTTGCTTGTGGTTATATATTCTTTGTGTGTAGATAGCAAAGAAGTCCTTTCTATTTCAAGGCCTAAGTTTGATGTGCTTGTGCAGGGAATTCGTTGGCTGTGTTCGCTGCATTAGGATTCTGTCACCTTCAGAAGTTCAGCAGATGAGTGAGGAGGGAATGAAGCTTCTCAACAGCGCCAACATCCAAGGCATCAATGCCCCCATCACAGAGGGTATCCATGCTTGATAAAACTTCTTCAGCTAAGTCATGCCCCCTCGCAACTAAATGGACGTTTTCCCACCTGGTGGAGAAGAACGTTATCGGAATGGTTCCTCCCCTGTTCAAACCTAAAGCAAGCTTTCCCGGCGAACTTATTTCATATCTCACCCTAGCGGTGAGGGTGAGTCATGTGGGCACTTCCAATTCAGCCTCCACTTTGTCCAGGTCTATCCTGATATATGATTAGATATGTATGTTAGTTGAACTTATTATAATTAATGGGATGATGGATTATACATTCTTCTACAGAAGCCCAAGACATTACTACTAGCTTATAATATATTAACATGGTAATTAAGAGATATGTCTGTGTTGCTTTGCTTAATACATCACTTGAGTATAGTAACTCGGGCTAGGTCTTGGAAGTTTCCAAAAAATAACTCTTTTTTGGTGTGAAAAATAGGATGCTTATAGGCCATCGCAAACTCTTGACAGGGTACGTTGTGCCTACAAAATCTACATCACTGTATGGCACGGTTGATTTAGTTAAGGTTTTGTTTAATTTTAAGAAGAATTTTAAAACTATATTGTTTTAATTAATCAAAATTAACCTGAGTTAATTATGACTGGAGTATTGAATTAGGTTAGGTTTAGAGCCTAACTCCTTTTGAGCTACCATTTTGAGCTAACTATAGGCTATCAGGTGGGCCTAGGACTGCCGAACCAGTTGGAAATCGAAGTATTTCCCCTGACAGGACAGTAGCAGTTAATATCTTGCAGATAAGGTATTAAATTATCAAGTTGGAGGAGCTTCAAAATTTCTAAAAAGTCCCGCCGTCGATTCATACATTGGCAGAAGAAAATTAAAGCAAAGCAAGGAAAAGAACCATACAGCATTGATTATACATCACCTCAACGTTTGAAACCACTTGTGATGGACGGTGAAAAGGAGTAAATATAGTAAAACTCCTACGTCCCTCCCCTTATGGAAAAGCCAGCAAATTATATCCAAAAAGCCAGCTCCAGCTGCCATCTGCCCACAGCATCTTTTTAACCTACCAAGAGAAACCAGACTCGGAGGGTTCACAGATGATTTAGTAAATTTCATTCATTACAGGACACCTGAGAATTAATGGTCTTCCTAGAATAGTTAGCTTGCAGGGCCATGCTTTTTATTCTGTTCATGTATTCCATTGCTATATATTCAACTGCAATGGACAAGTGCACTTATCCAAGGGATTGCCCAAAAGCGCCGGACCATCGTACCCAATCCAGAAGAGGGAAACACTAATATTTGGATCGGGATAAAGGCCTGTTTAGAAACGAGGTTGCAGCAACCAGTCGTTCCTAAATGAATTATGTTTTTCATTTGGAAACACATGAGAATAAGAGGTCAAGTTCAAGTTTAGCCCCGTAACTTTTACCTCCTCTTTCCTTACAAAATTATCAAACGAGGCTAAGGGAGGTTAATTGTTAAAGAATTTACCATTTAGCTCGCTTTAACTCTAAAGCCAAACACAACTCTGAAATGAAGGGAACAGCTTGTGCACATACAAGAATGCAATGCCACTGCCACAAAGATGAATTGGAATATTGTCAATATCCGTTTGCGAAAGGATACCAAAATCTTCCCTACGAATCAATATCTTAAAAGTGATTATCATGTTTCCCTATAACTAAAATCTAGAACTAGTACTTCCTAGTTCCAAGCATTATTACATTCATATGCTCTTGACTTCCCCAATGAACTTTGGTACTCACATATCAAGTAGTCGGTCTGCTAAAGAGAAAAGTAGAAGGTAAGGAACAAGCCAGAAACTAGGTGAACGCAAGTCAAGACTTGTAACCACCGGTTAAGCCACTCCCCTTATCATTACCTAAGACAGTTTCCCAATTAGAACCCATGAAGATGGATAGTTATCAAATTCAAACTTGGAACTGCAATGTGAATGGAAAGAAACATCACGAACTTGCACTTTAAAGATGGATAGTTATTATACACTGAATTTTCCATTTCCTAACATTTCTTTTAGCTTGGATAGTTAACTCCCCTAAAATACAGTAAAAGATAAACCAGTTACTAGATTACAAAGCACAAACATCATCTCCTAATGCTGGTTTACAGTTGAGAGAAGTAATAATCGATGCACTTATTGCATGTTGAAACGAATTTAAGAAAATGTTTGAGTCGATGAACTCACACAAAATGCTGTGTGAACAAAGCTAGAAATGGAAGCAAAACTCTCACCTCTTTCAGTTTCCTGCAAAAACTCCAGTAATCATCACACTCTTGCTGGCTTTTGTAGTACGGCAGACAAATAAACTTCTGATTTCCCTGACCCAGCTGTGTCTATCTTCTCTCCCACAACCCATTTCAGCTTCTTATACCCAAACCGCTCAATCAGTCGAGTCAAAGCTGTCTTCTTCTCATCATCTCCACAGTAGAAGTTATCCAACCAAAACAATCCACCAGCCCTCAGAATTCGATCGATGTCAAACATTAGGAACTCCAGTTTTTCAGGTTTGTCCCCTCCATCCAATCCACTAGAAGCATGAATTAAATCGAAAACATTGTCATAGAAAGGGAACCTGTGATCTAAACTCAAATACAAAGGGA
The DNA here is from genome assembly GCA_015852605.2 of Populus deltoides. Classification (NCBI taxonomy): domain Eukaryota; kingdom Viridiplantae; phylum Streptophyta; class Magnoliopsida; order Malpighiales; family Salicaceae; genus Populus; species Populus deltoides. The sequence goes on from CM027571.2 coordinate 1,613,598, forward strand.
AAAGCCCTCTTGCTGCAATAAATTCACTAAATGGAGCATCCACATTCAAAGTATTAGTAATCACAGTCACATTTCTCTCTGCCATCCTAGCAGCAAAAGTCCCAGACCCACCACCAATATCAAATCCAATTCTAATTCCCCCACTTGCTAAAGCTAACACATCATCAATGATAAAATCATTCTTGCCTCGAGCTTTAACAAACCTTTGAGTCTCATAACCACTAGTAATATTAAAGCAACCAACACAATCCCTGCTCAACTTCTTTCTATTCAAGCACTCAAGATTCTTGCAACCAAGACCACTCCAAGTTAAAATCTTTTCACTAACAGGTTTCCAAAGAGAAACAGGAAAGCGATAAAGACCCACCTTTTGAACAGACTTTGCAAAGCATCTCCTTCTGGGCAAAGGCTCGCATCCACGCAAAATCAACTTCTGGCCAAGGCTCCAATCACCAGGACAGGGCCCAGAAACCTTGTAAGCCATATACTGAGACAACAAGTCTGCAGATTTCTCACAAGAATGACCCACAGAAGCCACCATTTCAGTGATCCCAGTTCTTGAATCTTTGCCAAGAGGGAGTTGATGGTGTTGCAAAAACAATTTGAGCTCACTTGCAATATTGGGCCTTGAAATATCCATAGTTTCATAGCCCGAAAGCTCTTTCTCCATCCCGGCAAGCTTTTTTTGAGAAGCAGCGATCTCTCTTAGTATTAAAGAGACATGCTCAGAGATCAAAGATATATTTTTATGGGGATTGTGAAAGAGGTGAGTTTGATGGTCTTTTGGAGAAGTTGTGAAGGCATATAATGCAAAAAGATTAGTGGTTAGTACAGAGAAGAGCATAAGAATGTTCACTGCTGATGAACAGAAACTTGCTCTCTTGAATCTGGCTGTTCCATCTCCTATTTTCAGCGACACTGATCCCATATTAGCCTCTTCTTCACAGAGAGGGAGGGAGGGAGGGAGGGAGAGAGTGTCTGTGTAAGTACTCGGAGAATGATGTCTGTGAAGTGAAGCAAGTTGTGAGATTTTTTAGTGCTTGATTAGTTAGGACACAGCAGCTTTGGGGAGCAGGTTGTTGGTTGCAGTTATTATTTTATGTGTTTGTTAACTGTGAATATGTTTTTTTAAAATATATATATTTTTAAATATATTAAAATAATATTATCAACCATTTAAAAACAGAAACTATATGACGCAAAACTGCCACTAATACGATTTTTATCAATGATCTCAATATTTTTAATATTTTTGGACTGGTTTCCCTAAGCCAAAATTAATTGATTTTTTTATTTATTTTAGATTTTAGAACATTTGAATTCATGAATTCTTTTTAACATTTTCTTTCTAAATTTGAACAGGGTAATGATGTGAAAAACAGATCTATCTTTATTGCTTAAAAAAAGTGTTTAATTAGTTCTCTATTTGCAGTTGGTGACTTTAATTAATGAGGGCAAATGAAGATTAATCTTAATCTGATTTGAATGGATCCATTAATTTTTTTAAACAAAAGCAATCATCTTGTATATCATTGGCTGATTTTTTTTGTACCTTGGTAAATGTTAAAAGATGGCATTGTTAAAAGAGGGGAAAGGTGTGGGAGTGGTCTAAAATAGGAGTTGAGTGGGACACAAGATGACTTAGATCTGAGCATTAAGGTAAGGAGTAGAACTGGTCCGGATCTGTAAAGAGATTCCTTTTTCATTGGGCAATCTGGGCCCTCCACGTGTTCACACAAGGGATGGAATGCTCTCACTCAGGAGCTTATCACAGTCCGTAGAGCAGTCTCGGTAAAGGAACGTTATGATACCATGGTCAAGGTCATCGACCTCACTCTATTTCTTTAATTGTCAAACACAAACCGTGTTTGTTGTTACAGTAATAATTATTTTTTAAAATATTTTTTATTTAAAAATATATTTAAATAATATTTTTTTATTTTATAAAATATATTTTAAACATATAAAAATATTAAAAAATAATTTTAAATAAAAAAATTCAAAAATTTAGAAACACGGCCAGTCGCCTTCCCATAGACGAACAATTGGGCCGAGGTATTAGCATAGTGCATCTTGGAACGACATGTCACCCCCAGCTAATTTCATTTGTAAACGACCTCGCTGTAGTTAAAACGGTAAAAATAGCCAATCTAAATTCATCGCCGGCCGCTGAAAAGTTTTTTTTTTAGAAAGTAGTTTTTGAAAAAATAAATTTTAGAAAAATAAATTATTTTTTAATATTAGTAATGTAATGAAAAATAAATTGAAAAATACTTTCTAATATTTGATTATGTCATAAAAAATAAGCTGGAAAATAATTTATTAATGTTTTATTTTTTTCATGTTTATTAAAATAAAAAGAACAACTCTTACAAATTAAAAAGTTGAATGAGAATGAAATTGAAAAAAAATATAATTTCATAAATTATTTCAAATAAAATAAATAATAATCAAAATAAAGAAACCAAATCTAAAAAAAAAAATTAAAAAATGAAGAAATTAAAATAATAATAATTAACATTTCATAAATTATTTCAAATAAAATAATCAAAAGAATGAGGACCAAATTTGATAGATAAAAAATTTCAATTAAAAAATAATAAGGGAAAAGCAAATAACAATTATAAAAATAAAGACCAAAATTAATATGAAAATTAAATTCTAAGAGATGAAATTGAAAAACAAATAATTTGAGAACCAAATTTGATATAATTAACAAATAATATGACATTTCTAAATTTTTCACAACTTCCAGAAAGTGTTTTCCGACAAAATAAAAGGAAAACATTTTCCTGAAAACCAAGCTAAATTTTCTTTTAATTGAAAAATGTTTTTCGTTGATTAATTATTTTAATGGCAAACAAACACAGGAAAGTTTGAAAAATAATTTTTTAAAAATCTATTTCTTGAAAACAAACATAATCTTAATTATAACTTGAAGGACCAAACCCAAAATCAAGGAGAAAAAAAGTGCAATCAACATTGGGATTTCCAAAACTGCTCGAGAAAGGGAGGTCGAGTCAAGCTTGAAACCTAATTTTAGGTGAAGGATGAAAAAAGTGAACAAGTTGACATAATAAATTCCTCATCACGAACATGGATAGTGATTGATGTTGCACGTGACAAATTAATCAGAAAGCCCCAGAGAACTTTAAGGAAAAAAAAATCGACGAGAGAGAGAACCAAGCTGCAAATATGTCTCCAGGAGAAGAGGACGTAAGAAAAGAACGTCATGTACAAAAGAAACCTGACATAGAGACAGTGTTCGAGTCTTTGAGATGCATGGGAAGACAAACAAAGGCTCGACAGTGCCTACCACATACAGGAAGAAAACGAGTAAAAACAAAAGAAGAGGTCAAGGAACTACTTCGCTCAATGCAAGGCTTACAAAAATGTTTAACATGAATGGAATAATGTGGTTAGGAAATAATCACAAAATATGTTTAGATTACCGATAAACAAGAAAACAAATAAATGATCAGCACCACTGAGCATCACAACCATAGTGAATAAACAACACTTACATTTCTAAGAGACCTCAAGCTAATTGTTTCTTCGACGACTGGGATGATTCAGGTGAGAATGCTGATTCATGAATATGAAAGCTCACTTGATCTAGCAATGAATAGGTTATGAACAAAAAGGCGATCAAAATAGATCAACTGTAAACATACAGGGAAGAGCAGAGTATCCAAAATCTTGAATCTTGATACATGCCCTTCCAAAAACCATTAAAAAAAAAAAGGGGGGGAAACCTATCGAAAAAACTTGTTTCTGCCATTTACTTGTACGTCAACTGGTAGAACAAAACCTTGAAACAGAAAAGGCCAAGTTCTTTGAAATACTTGCTTCAATAAGACAGCATAACTATAGAGCTTAAAGACGTGGTAATGAACAATAATTATCTAGGTAGGAATCACCAAGCTCAACTGTTCTGTATTAAAAAAGAAGATTGTAAAAGCCTCAAGATATGGTATATGAATCCAGTAATCTGCAAAACAATTGTTCTTCTACATGTTCAATTCATAGAAAACTATGTCTCACTTCCTCAGAAATGAAAATTAACAGCAGCCATTCTCGTGATTCATAAAAAAATTAATTGAAAAAACTCCAGATTCTCTAAATCAAGAGTCATCTTTTGCATACAAGTAATCCTATCCAATGGCAACCATTTGAAAGATCCAAGGTCATTTATTTCATCATTCAACACTATCTCCTCAGTGATGTGCCTTAGCTTCCGCCTTGTTACGCGAATTCACTTTCATCTGATAGTCAAAGAAATCAATTTTTTTCTCTCAGAAATTAACAATCATTCCCAACAAATCCTCAAACGATGAATTCTCTTAACGAAATCGACAGAATGTAACAACAAACTGCTGCATCCAAGTGTCATCACGAATCAAATTTGAATCGAAACGTTAATAACTTACATACAACAAAAATTGCCAGATCAAGGCCAATTTAATCAAAATTTTCGCATAATTAGCTTATTGATTTGTTAGTGAATAAAATCTATTCATTTATTATTCCATGAAAACAACTTAATCAAATTGATAAGTATAAAATAAAACTGATAACAGAAATAGATCTGCCTAGCAGATGATCAATAAAATTAAGAAAGCTTAAACAAGTTAAGTACCTTGAGAATCTTGAGCTTCACACTTCCATAAACCAAGCCAAAACTGAATGCCGATGCACGCGCCAACTACACATAAGTCAACTTTTTAAAGGTCAGGAATCGATCAGAAGGAAGAGAGTGGAGAGAGAGTTGCTCACCAGAGCGAGAGTGCTGGCGCCGGAGTAAGGACCTGGAGGCGGAGTCATTTGATTAGTTGGAGATATGATCAAGAAAGCCTTTCGAGAAAACCCTAGATCAGAACTCCGGTGAAGCTAAGTAGAAGGTGGACTTGTCGCTTCTGATTTTTTCTTCTGCGCGATCCCAATATCCAAATCTTCCTCTCGAATCGCTTTTTCACGGGTCGGGTTGCCAACCTCAATGTCAAGTCACCACCGCAAACATCAAACGCAGCGTTCCGATTTTTATTTTTATTTTTACTACTTTATCTATCAATTAAGTTGTCTTTGTTTTTGAGTATTTTTAAATTTTACATTTTTTTAAGATTTAAATTATTTATTTATATTTTTAGATATGCTAATATAAAAAATAAAAATATATATAATATTTTAATGACGGATGAAATATTTTTTATAAGAAAAATGCTTATTCTACACATTTCTTATAACAAGTGTAAAAAATAAAATTTAAAAGACATAATTGAAAATAAAAATATTCAATTTAAAAAATGATAAGAAAAGAAGATCCAAGATAATCAGAGTTAACTTAATAAACGTGCAAACTATGTCATGGATATTATTGGATGTAATAAGTTTTTTATTTCTATAATTTTTTTTTTAATTATACACCAACCAGATACATGAGACTTTTTTTATATCAAACATCAATTTTTTTTCTTAGAAAGATAAGGGTGATGTGTGGGATTGAAATAAAAAATAATTATATTTAAAAAAAAAATAACAACAAAAGGAGGGTTTTTTTAAAGTCAAATAAAAAAAATACCTTCAAAAAACAAACAATGAAATGATTTATTTTGAAAGAAATATTAAGGGGTTAAGAATACATCAAATTAAGAATTAAAAAAAACCATGCACTTAATTAAATAATATTCTATAAAATATCATAAAAGATTGTTAAAAATTTTATTTAAAAAAACAACAAAAAAATTCAATGAAAAACCAAAATTTAAACACTGAAATTGAAAGGAAAAACGTTAAAGAACAAAAACAAAAGTTCTGGCACGTGTGCCTGCCTTGGATGGCCTATATGCCTGGGCTAACTTGTTTTTTTAAGGGGCGAACAATCCCTTTATTTTTAGACAACTCGTCATCTACTTTGACAGATGACACATTGCTTGTTTCTCCCTAAATTTTAGCCATCATGGTTATTGGAAAGTTATGGGATTTTTTTCTCCCTTAAAAACCTATTTGTTAACCAATGTCTTATCCAAAAATATATAAAAGACACCTTTGACATATTGATAAATTCATTCATGACCTAAAAAATTGTCAAAAAACTCAAAAGCAACGTGAAATAAAAAATATATATTTTCGAGTCCATATCTTTTTTTAACAATTTTGAAGGTGAAAAAACACTTAAGTGAAACTATTTCTACAAATGAAACTCGTTGATACTAGGATCGATTGTTTTGGTGGCTGAGATCCATGTCAATGAAGATTGTCCCTCTCTACAGTCAGAATCCGACAACTTTTTATTTTCTCTTTTGAATTAGGGACTGAAAAAATAAGGAAAATGAAATTTTCATAGTTTCATATTAGATTTTTTTAACATATAAAAAAGGGATTATCTTTTTATCAGAGAGGAGATAAGAAGCAATTATAATTTAATGGTAGTGCAATGTATGAAAGTTAGACATAACATTAGAGGTCTGTCTTTAAATACGAATCCATTAAAATTAGTATTATAAACTCAACACGTAAATATTTATAATATCAATAAAAAAAATTAGTCTAATCAAATATATCAAAGTTACTTGGGTTTAAAACAAAAATAAATAGTCAAGTTTATAATTTATAAAATATAAAAATTAAATTCAATATACTCGTGAATCAAAACCCAACAACTAAGTATAAAACTAAAACTCAAGGGTTTTCCAATAACTAGAGTTGTCCATGCACTCACACGATACTATGAACCTCCTGTGCTTTTTTTAGTTATTTATATTGGTTCTCTAAGTTTAATTTTAAGTGATTTAATTTTAATTAAAGGCTAATTGCTTTGGATTTTTTAGCCAATTGTGAAATTGGAACAAGAGGGATCGTAATGAAAAAAAACGCGAAATATGGATGATGTGTCATAGATTTTAGAAAAAAAAATACTTATGTCCTCAAACTTTCAAGATAACACAAATTATACAATTTAGATCACTTTAAAATTTTAAAATTTATTTTTGGTATAAAAATTTATTTGTATTATTTTTAGTCCTTAATTAGAGAGACGAGAGAAAGAAGGGTTGTTGAATTCCAATGACGAGAGAGAAAATCACAATTCAAGCCATTTTCAACCACAAAAATGATTTTTTTTTGTTTCCACGAGTTTTATAAGATGAGAAGGGTTTGATGACGGTTGTTTGGTACCTCAATACTTATTAAAAAAATAGTTATAGATCGAAAAAAATAAACCTAAACCAGTTTGATCTTGGGTTTTTGGACCTTTTTTTGGTATTTTGAGTTGATACGTTGGTTTGTGGGTGTTCTAAGGGTGTTAACGAGGTGTTTTTATATTTAAATAACTTAAAAATTATGTTTTTTTGACCAAGCGAATCATTGCCCTGACTTTCTGGCCACGATTATGGCGGCAAAAAACTAGACTTACAGGCGATGTGTCACTAATATATTTTTTATTAAAAGTAAAAATGAATGATGAATTATCTATCCATTTCAAAAATAAATAAAAAAAGGAATCAAACCCAAGCCCACGAGCTTGGGCTTTAAAGCCCACCCCTACACTTAAGTTTTTTTTTCTTTTTATTTTTAATATAAGTATAAATTTATGATAAAAGGTTATTTAACTCGTTTGGGTCTACAATACTTGGGCTATTATTGTTTTTTTATTTTTATTGAAATTTTTTTTAATATGTATATTTTTAAATAATTTTTAAATTTATGCTTCAATTAATATCGCAGATGTGTGATGTTTTTATTTTCTTATTTAATTATTTTTTATAGAGATTTTTATAAGATTATTTCATGTGTGTTTAATTTTTGAAGTGATTTTTATGATTTATATATATATATATATATATTTTTTTATCTTTTATATAAATAAAATTTTTTTTGAAAATAAAAAATATTTATTTTTAGATAATATTTATAATATGTGTAGTTTTGCACAATATATTTTTTTATTTAATTCAAATAATTTAATGTGTGTCTATTTATATTATTATTTTACTGAATAAAAAATTATTTTAATTAACAAAATTTAACAAACACGACACAACTGAGTAAATATTCTGTTTTGCGAGATTAAATATCTTGATTTACACATGATTTTTATTTTTTCAGTTTTATTTTTAGTTATTTTTATTTTTTTAATTTATTAACAAACATAATTTTCAATTTATTTTATTATATGTATACATAATTTTTTTGATTTGTATTTAAAATTTTTTAACTAAAGAAATATATTGAAAAATAGCTGTATATATAACCTTTATATATATATATAAGATAAAAATAAGGGTAGCGCGGTTGACTTAAATAGTATTATTCAACAACAGGAGCACTAACAGGGTGATTCACACGCGACGTGGCAAGCAGCAAACAGATGACATGGATGCTTTTGCTTGCCGCTTAAAAATCAGAAATCGAGAAAGACTATCACTCAGTTTTTCTAGACAACCAAACGGAAAGAGAAGGAAATCCTCGTATTTTCACTTCAGAGAAACAAAATCTCAGTTGTTGTTTGCTTGCTTGCTGCCAGAATGGGAGTATCGTCTTCTACGGAGCAGAACGTATCACGTGAACAAAGGGAAGTGGAAAGTCTAGCAGCTTCCACCGGATCAATCTCCTTGCTTCAAAATGCTTTCTCTAAGCTTGCCGATCCACAAACAAATGCAATCCCTCTTCAATCTCTACAGGTACTTACAAAACCACCAAAAATAAATTATGGGTTCTAAATTATCTTGATAAAGAACCCAGCTTTTCTCTTTAAAAGCTGTATTTTTCCCCCTGTATTGCCCAATAATTTTTGGATAGTCATGTAATTTTAATTTGTTGCAGAAATGCTTCTCTTTGAATTAAAAAAACACAGAATGTGAAGCACTTAAAATTCCTGATTACCTTTTGGGATTATTTGATCATTTGGGTCCATCAATTGTAGATCTGTTTTTTGTTACTGATAAAGGAGGGGTCAATTGGGTTGAGTTTGTAAGAGGTTATTTGAAATGCTGTGGGAGGATGCCTGTCTCAGCATTACTTAAGACATTGTTGAGACTGTTTGCTGCAACGGGAGTGAAAGCAGGAATTCCTTTGAAACTGGAGTTTGAAGCTATTGATGATGGTGATTATAAGGTAAGTGGGTCGCTGTAACCTATTGATGTGCTTATGTTTCTTTGGATGTGTTGGACTATGCTGTGGAATTCAAGAACTTGGAGAGTTTTGAAAGAGAGAGAGTATCTATATCTTCCGGATATTAGTCCTTTGGTTTTATCAGCAGTTGTTTCTTGTGCTGAGGGTGGCAGTGGATTGGAATTGTGGGATTGTGATATTTCAAGTTTAGATGTACAACTTCCTGCAGGAAAGTTTCTTACATGGATGTTGACAACAGTGCCTAACCTCACGGAGTGTTTTACACAATTTGTCAATGCAAGACTGCAAAACTTCGCTAGTTCAGAGGTATGTAATATTAACCAAATCACAATTTTTTTTGCTTTGATGTCATTTAAAGATTAAGGGGTTAGCCAGCCACTTATGATTTTTTTCCTGCTTAGATTATAAACAAGCAACTTGATCTTGCTTTCTGCTCATATGACATTTTACTAGCTCTATCCTATTTGACTTAAAAGTTTATGACTGGTTATGAGAGCTCATCTGTGATATGATTTTCCTTCTCAATCAACAGCAAGATGTGCTGGAATCTTCAAACTCATCATCAAGAGAAATCTCTCCAGAAAAGGCGTGCAGCTCCTACCTTCTAACCTGTGGAAGACCGTGGGGAATTTCCCTTACTATCAGGGGTACAATAAGTGAAGAAATTTTGAAACCGTACTTTCCTAGTGACAGTGATACTAAAGATGAAAATCTTCTTTATCGGTTTGTCATCTTCCCTTCTGATCGTTTTTAGACCTAATTGCCTGTATTTTATGCTGCTTATCCTGCTGATGCCCTAAATAAATTTAATGACCCGTAAAATTGCTCATAATGCTTCAGTTGCTACCACCAACCCATTCTTTCAGGGTATCATGTGTCAGTTTTAGTTATTAATTTGCTTGCTACTGTATCAAATTTCACTCAGCATTTGTTTTCCAACGACTTTTAGGTCATCTCTCCATGGGAAGGGCTTGAACAGATTTTGGTCTAACATCGAAGGTTATCTTGGTCCGGTGCTCCTTCTAATTTCTGCTACTGGAGATGCACAAGAAGATAGCACCAATATTAGGAAATGGATCATATGTGCACTCACGCACCAGGGTTTTGAAAACAGGGATATGTTCTATGGAAATTCTGGAACCCTATATGCTATATGTCCAGTCTTTCATGCGTTCTCACCTTCTGGTATGTGATTTAAATGATTGAGGGGAGAGAGAGTCACAAATTCTCTTTACTTATTTCTTTTGTGAAAGTTGATAGTCCCAATTGGAATCCATGAAAAATGCTTCCATTTTGAGACCTTAGTGGCCAATTGTAAAACCATTGGCAGGGAAGGAGAGAAACTTTGTTTACAGCCACTTGCATCCTACTGGTAGAGTTTATGAGCCACATCCAAAGCCCGTGGGCATTGCATTTGGGGGAACCAATGGGAATGAGAGAGTTTATATGGATGAAGACTTTGCCAAAGCTACCGTGCGTCATCACGCTATTGACAAAACATACCATCATGGGCCCCTTTTCCCAAATCAGGTACTAGTGTGTTTGGCTAACCACATTATCACTATTGGTGAGCTTTTGGCTCCCAAATCTTAGTATTTGAAGAATGTGATCTGGCAGAGGAAGACAGCATTAGCTATTCTAATAGTGGAAATCTACCTTGCTTTTTGCCATGACCTTAGTTTGTGCGCCGTTTGTGGTTTCGAGTAATTTGTTCCTTTTTGATTTTCTGTTTTAAATTAACTTGTCTTGGTCTCTGAGTGCATGCATGCATGCATCAGTAGGTATTATTTATCAATAATTTTGTTAACCATTTTGTTTCTTTGATTGATTTGTGTTTTTCACTGTGGAATTTCTGAAATTTTTTTCTCATGGAAGGCAATCTCTAATCTAATTGTTTGTCATCTTCGTGGAGATGATTTTGATCATATAAGATTGCCTGTTAGACAATAAATGGATTGAATAGCAATGACAATAACATGCGTATGAACACTGGAAAATCCATATTAATAGTCTATGAACACGTTTAAAGGCTAACAACTTTGTTTCCAAATTATAAATCTGTACCGTAGGGGTTTCTCCCGGTTGAAGCTTTGATTTTAGAGGTTGAAGTTTGGGGTTTAGGTGGGAGGAAAGCGAGGGAGATTCAACTTTCATATAAGAAGAGAGAGGACCTTTTCACTAAACAAAGATGCAAGGTAATTAACCTGCCATACATAGAATGCCTATGTTGATATTCAAATTCAAGAGTTGAATCTGATATATGAAAAAACCATATAACTTGTATTTTCGGCAGGTTGACTTGAAAACTTTTGCAAGTTGGGAGGACTCACCTGAGAAGGTGATGATGGATATTATGGCTGACCCTAACAGAGTTCAAAGGGGAGACCGCTGAATAAATTGGACAGGAAGTTTTGATGGTGGCGAGGTTGTTACAATCATGTAGAAGTTAGATCTGGTACCTATACTCTTCACATTTCTTGTTGTATAAATGCTGGTTGTACAAATGGTTAATAATGACGTAATGCATGAGTGCGGGTTGTGTTCCTGCCATCTTTGCTTCAAAGCATCATTTAGTAACCCATTAAAAAGTTATTTTCCATGAGAATATTTAAGGCAGAGTGACATTGCTATAATGTCTTTTTACATGGGATATCTCTGGACTAAAAAAAAACTTATAGGTTCAAATTCCATTTTCAAATTATAACTTGAGCATTACTAACAAAAACTTGAAAAACTCGCAAAAACCTTAAAGGGGTTTGAGTTATAAGAACATTTTGCACCATTTATGCTTGCATTTTGGTTGATTTATAGATTTCGGGGTTTCTTGTTTTTGTTTCTTAATTTAGATTTCAAAACTTAATCTTTTTTAAATTCGGTACTGATACTCTTCACATTTCTTGTTCTAAGTTGTATAAATGTCGTGATAGAGTGGTTGTACACATCGTTGATGATGAATTAATGTTACGTCCTGCCATTTTTGGCTGGGCTTCAAAGCTTCATTTAGTAACAAATTAAAAAAAAGTTATTTGCCATGAGAACATTTAAGAGGGTGACATTGCTATAATTTGTTTACACGGCATCCCCCTCAATTAAAAAAAAAAAAAACTTTTGAGTTCAAATTCCATTTTCAAATTATAGCTCAAGCATTACTAACAAAAATTTGAAAAACTCACCATGATTTAGAGAACTCTCTGAAAATTAGATTTAGATGTATTATTAATGTTATTTTAGAAGTTTGGTTTCATTCAATCACTTTTCAACAATTTTTCAATTAATTCGTTTATTATTAGAGAAACTAGTTTTTTATGTTTATTTAATTATTCAAATCAGTTAACAACGATATGCTAAAGCAATAACAACACATATCTCCTCAAATTCCCATTGCTTTTATCTCTACAAAATCCTCAGCACATACGGTGTCGAATATTACTAGAAGTGTATGTGAAGTTTTAGTTAGATTGGAAGATATAAGAACATTTTGCACCCTTTATACTTATATTTTTTGTTGATTTATAATTTTATAGATTTATTGGTTTCTCGTTTTTATTTCTTAATTTAGATTTCAAAACTTAATCTTTTTTCATCTTTGTAACAATTTGAATATTTAAAGATCAGTTCTCCAATTTATGTTAGAATGATCATTTGTATCTACTTTTGAAAGATGAATAAGTGGAGCAACTTCTAACAACATGTAAACTAATGTTTTATTATACCATTAGTTTCCTCCAACATTTTACAATTATTTATTATTATCTAGCAACACAATTCTGTATAAGAAGTAAAGTTATAAACATGTTTTTGGTCATTAATATAACATGTTAGTGATGATAATTAACGAGTTAATTTTTTTGTTAATATTTTTATAAATAAAAATCATTTTAAATAAAATGGATCTGATGAATATACCAAATTCAAAAAATTTAGACTTGACAGTCAACCAAGTTCAAGGTAATGTAGGTTTGATGAATATGTCGGACCCAAAAAATTTAGACATTACCAAGTTCTAAGGCTATATGCATAATCATGGACAATCATCTACAATAAAAGTATTAAAGACATGATAAACAACCATATCTATACTCATGAATGTATACAAAATCTTTTAAGGGACTTACCATACTTACTATCTCATTAATGATATGTAAAAGATATTTATCTCTCATTAATATCAACGAAAACAAATGACTTTTCAATCCTTCTTTTCTTTGAAAATAATAAGGTTCAAGGGTATAAATACTTCTTAAACTATCAAGGTAAAAGGTCAGAACTTTTCATCTCTTAAGATAAAAATATATAAATTCCAAAACATTAACTAATTTAAAACTCAAGAACAAATATCTTTGTTTCTTAAATTTAAAACTCTTTTAAGTTATTTATTGCCTTAAGTTATTTAATAACTTTCTCATAAATATATTGATTTTATCATCAGAGAGTTTTTAAATCCTTTCACTAAGATTTTTTTTGCAGGTATTTAAATCTAGAGTTCTTTAAATTAAAAAAAAAATCTAAGCACTTGAATATTTTAATTAATCACTATTACAAATATTAAATATTTTTTTATTCGCATAATTTGGATTTTAGGATGTTATCAGATGATTATTCAACCTTTAAAACATGATCATTATCATTTTTATTGCATGTCAAAGTAATTAGAATACCCTTATTGTCGACTGCTGTAGGAAAAAATTCAGTTTGATGAACACTTAAAATAATGATATAGCAGTACAAGTCTACAATGCGACGTGGGTTTGATGAAAGAGAGCCAGACTTTGATGACAAAGGTATCCAGGTAAAATAATTTCATCCCTCGATAATCCTAAGATATTTTCCTTTAATTTAGATATGTTTTTTTTATTTATAGGTGATCCATGCTTGAAAAATATTTAAAGGAAGATTATTACAAGTCATAACCATCCACATTTTCCTTACGGTAAAAAGCAGCCCCCTCGACTTTGTGGTGGTCATAAGAAGACGATAGGAGATGCTGGCTGTAAAATCTGGAATTGAATATGAGATGGTTTGTGTTTTACCACCAAGCAAACTCTTGTGGTGACGTTGACATGAGGTGTTAGCTGCAAGGTTCCAAACAAACATTGAGAGGCGCCATTCAAAAGGCTCGTACACAAATTGCTCAAAAATAGCAACTCCATACCAACATCAATGTAAGCTCAAGATAGATAGAAGAGACGTCGCATCAACCTCTCAAGTATGATGGTTTCTGCCCATAATTTAATCTTTAACGTTCCACGATAGAGAGGAACTTTTTGCTGAACGATCAAACCAAAAATGAAATGGAAAGTATAAAAAGTTGAGCAGCTATAAGCCTTTTTTGTCAGATGAAAGCTACTTGAAATATTACACTAGCTACTGATCTCCCGATCCATTTTCATTCTCTTTGAGCTTTGCACCTCCGTTATGCCACTGCCCTTTTGCTGGGATGATGAATCATGTTGGTATGCACAATTGACTCCATTCCGGCATCCTCTTGAACTATTAAAGTAAATACAAGGCTTCATAATCTTGTGTTTCGATTCCCTTGACTTGGAATTAACTAAATCTTGGCTTGTTCCTACTTGGTGATTGTAACGGCTACCAAACTGCTGAGGTGTTTCTTGTTTATCGCCTCCATGCTGCTGAATCAAGTTCTTATAATAATTAATGTCCTTTGCTTGTGTCGCTCCACTAGGTGTGGATGGAACTCCTGGTGGAGGAATCCGTGCACTACAAGGAACCCCCATTGGCACCCCGTTTGGCTGCGTGTAGAATGATCCACTTGAAGTCGCAGTTAAAGATGCTTGTGCACTGGATTCTGTTCTATTCATTTGAATATGTGCTGGATTGGGCAAAGTTACATGAGAAGTTAGAGGATCTGACAAAGGGGTATTGGGAATATTCTGTGCATTGGCTGCAGCTCCATGATCAGTAACCAACTTCTCAATCAATTTTGGGTTGCTGAGAATTTTGAGGAGCAGGTCAGGGTCTATCAAACTTCCCTGCTCACTGCTTTTATTGACAGCAGCCATTGCATCAGGTTCGACACCAGGGAGAACTCCTGCAGTTGGTTTCCCATTTGGAAAGCTAGGAATGCCATTTTGAAAGGATGGAAATCCAGAAGCTAATAGTTGGGCTTGTGAATTCATTGGAACCATTGACGGTCCCATCACATCAGATGGTGCCTCTGTTGCATCTTCATCCTCAATGGGGGTAATAGGAATCAGGGGAATTGGATGATCACCATGCTGAGAGCTTTCCAAGTCCACAGAAAATGTGGAGCTGCATACAGACAACTTTTCAGTTCAAGAGGTGGACTTGAAAAAGAGAGTGAGAGAGGCAAATAGAGAAGTAGCAAACTTTGGAGGAATGGTAGATGGTCGAGGATAAACAGCTTCAAGCACTCTCATCTCCCTCTGATTTTGAACCTCCATCTCTTCGCTTTCTTCCCCAGCAACCAATTGCCAAGTCAAGTTCAAGACAAGCTGTGAAAGCCCAAAACTTCAGTGCAATGATTGATATTAAAAACCAAAGGGATGGGAAATTAAAAAACTATAAAACTTTGACTTACCCTGGGCGGACATCTCCATTTTATCACAGGGACTTCTTGCAACTTGATCTGCAACTGGCTTGAAGGATGGCTTCCTTCAAAGCCAGGTGGCAGAAAGTCATCAGTTCCAGCTGAATGAGTTGGCCATGATGACTTTGCTTGGAGGTGATCTTGAGCACCTGACCCGATTTGTGAAGGAGATTCCTCTGACAGGAACAGCCTTACCTGGTAAGGGGAGAAGCAGGAGTTCAATTTCTGGGCCCTTACAGCTACTGTTTAAATCCTTTATTAAACATCAGAAACTCCATGGAGCAATTGAAAAAAAAGGGAACTAAAACACAAAAATCACAATGGAAGTTTTATTATAGCAGAACTTGTATCTTCTTAAGTGAAAACAATTTCTAAAACCTTGTTTACTTCTGAAACTCCAAGGAGCAATCGAAACAAAGGGAACTCGCACACAGCAATAACAATGCAAGTGTTAGTTTATACAGAAAATTCAGATCTTCTCGGGTGAAAAACATTTACTGCCTTGAACAACATGCATTCATGCAATTCCTTTATGCACATCCTGAACTGGCCATCCAATAAATGGTGAACTGATAATGAGATGGATATTTTAAACCATCATTAAAGATGAATGCATGATGCTAGACCACAGTCAACAACCAACAAATGGTCAGTTTGTATGGAGACTATAAAACATGGGTGAATCATATATGCAGCCAATGACTCAGAAGCAAGAGACAAGAATGATAGACACCGCAACAATTAGATAGTTGGATTTAAATGAGAGCTGAAACCACAGTGGCTATGTTTACGAGGTTACATATACTTCAAACTTGTTCTGTAAGTGAAGGTTTATGAAATCAGCTTGGGTAAACTTTGTCAGGTAGAGCTTCGAATAATAAATTCAAATTTAAACACTCAAAAAAATATTGTTTAAACATTTGCTAAATCCCTTGGCAGTTTTGGAGAACAATCAATGCTCCTGAACCCATTTTGATTCCTTCAGAACATGGTACACAGAGGATCCAAATGCTCCTGAATCAATGTCCTGCCATCAGTTTTTTTTTTTGTGTCCAGCCATGAGATACAATGCTCAGAAGATTGATTCTTTTATGAAGAAGTAAATGATTTGAAGAAAGAAATAGGTTCATGAGACAGCATCAAAGAAGAGAAGTAAAAGAGGGGTCCCAAGGAGTTACATTGAAACACCAAGTAGAACATTTGTGTTTGAACTTTTGTCTCTGCGATGATAGAAAAAGACAACTTCCTGGATCAGCAATCAGGGATCACTCAAATTATGTAAATAGATCTAATATCTATGGATGCTGCGTACTAAAGTCCGTTGACACTTAAATCAAGTCAGAGATTGGAGGTGCATAATGCCACAATCTCTGGGAATGAAGTGTTCATGGTTATTGGCTGTCAGCCAAGGACACAATTCCCTGATGCGGTCTGATTCTCTTGAATGTCTTACCAGTGGTTCTGTGGAACTTATGAGTCAATATACCATAGTCGCCTCCCTTCTTAAAGGGAGCTCTAATCTTGGAGTTAGTCCCCTTTCCAGATGAAAGAAAAATGAAAACAAATTTAGAAGGAAGCCAATTAAGAAAAAACTGCTAAGTTGCACCTCGCTATACTACTATAGCATAGACATGAGTACACTTTTAGCATAAGTTCCAGAGAAATGCAAAACCCTCTATCTCCATCATCCCACATGCATAGGAACAAATGCATCTACATATATTTTGCCTCAAGATGGAATCTCTTCTATCAGTAATCTGATCACAAAATATGTTACCACCAATGCATAATAACAATATCAAATTATAATCACTTTTAAATGATGCAGCTAGGAGCACTTTATGCATGAGTAGATTTTGCCAAAAAAACAACTAGGTAAAAATTTCATACATTCACATATAACACAAAGAGTTTGCAGGCAACTATATAGCCAAATTCAAAGCATAAGGAACTAAAAAAGAAACAAAGCTGGAGATAAAACATTTTAGAACTAAAAAGAAAAAAACTCTTTACTCAGCAGCGCTAAAAAGAAAAAAACTCTTTACTCAGCAGCGAACATTAATTCTTAAATCGAAACATAAGACATTTTCCACCATACCATGGTTAGCATGCACTTTGTGGATTTTGCTAAAACTTGGACAGTTTGATCTCGCAAGAAAAGCATATTTAAGACTGTGTATGCTTCCACATCATATGCCCCTCTTATACACTCTCCCTTCTCAACCATTCTTAGCTGGTGCTGCCCAACCTTATGCTACAGCCTTTTTTTTTTTTTATTATTTCATAGATTATTGTTATCAGCAATCAGAATTCTTTTGATGTGAACATGCAATAAAGGAAAGACCAGTCTTCAAAAATGCCTCAAGGCTTAAATTTCATAAATCTCAATCTCGTACTTGAGCAGCTTGCACAAAGAGCTGCAGTTCATGAATGTGCTTACTCCACTGTAATTAGATTGACAATCCAATTTGGAGAAGAAAAAAAGCAACAACATTTTTAGCCAGGATAGCTTCAGTTTGTACTTGAATCAATCATACCTCATATCTATCACACAAACACAAGATACTTCAAAGAAAATCACCTTCACTACTGCATTCTTCTAAAGTTAGCAATACCCCTCAAAAGAAATATACCATTTTTAACCACAAGCACTTAAAAAACACATAGATTACTACTTTCAGCTCAAAAGTAAATTACAAGATGAAAAAAAATCACATTAAAAAAAACTACTTTTCCTAACACAACAAGCTTCGTTTCAAATTATATGTAATGCAAACCATACTGGAGTATTGGCCTCCTGAAGCACAAAAATATCATGCAACAATCAAAAGTTCCATTAAAGAATCCGATTACACACGCACTATCAGAGTACGTGATACAAGCACAAACAACAGATAAGCAAAGCAAGTGAGCAAACACAAACACATTTCCTCCCAGTAAAATAGCAAGGATAGATTCTTCTTCAACTGCATGACATTGGAATTCATCAAGATTCTAACTTCCATGCTAAGTCAATGAATTCGACAAAGTACATCTTCTTCTTGTTAAAATTGAAAAATTTCTTTGAAAAATTTGCAATTTTTACCTGACAAAGATTAACATCTGATGCCCAACAAACTCGTTTTGATTTCTTCAATCCTCGCATATTTACAAATCAACAAAAATTCTTCGATTCTTTCAAATTCCAATTTCCCTCACCATAAAATTAATTTTCGATTAGAGTGTAAAACTCCACTCCCGAGTTCGAAACCCTAAAAAAACTAGATTTACAACTGCATCGATAACTCTCCTTATCAGTTACTTACCCATTCCACGATTTTAAGCGATCGAAGAAGAGAGCACAGAGGGATCCAAGGGAACCCTAGATCCTCTGGATTTTTTTCTTTCTTTTGAGTTGCCGTTTCTATATCGTTTTCTATTTTGTTTTTTTCACTCTTCCGTTGTATCTATGTATGTACGTACGTTCTGGTTTCAGCGCGTGAGTTGAGATTTTTCTTTTCCTCTTTTTATATATATATATATAAGAAATGAGTACCTAAACTTCATTTCTGCTCGAGTTAATTATAACTTAATCATCATTAGAGTTTAATAAAATTAATTTATTGATTCTTGTGGCTTCAAACTTTATTTTTAAATATTTATGTTCGTAAATTCATTGATAATTTAGTGTTTTTGATTATTTTATTTTATTTATTTTAATTTTTTTAACAAGTAGAGAAAATAATGGAAGGGTGAACAAAAAAAGAAAAATAAAGTTTGAATATGTTAATAAAACATGAGTAATTTTTAAAGACTTACTTTCATTGTAATAGAAATATTATATTTAAAAAAGAGGAAATAAAAAATAATTTTAACTAACAATTTTGAATCAAAATTGTTTAAAATTTAATTTATCACTGTTTCTTAAATTAAATTAAATGGTTGATTTTATAAAAATAAAATAAAAGTTATAAAATTCAATTTAATTCAAGATTTAAATACATATTTCACACATCAACTTGAATTAATCAAAATAAATTTAAAATAATGTAGTTTTAAAAATTATTTTTTAAAGAAGATTTGAGATGATATTTTGAAAATAATTTTTTAAAAAATTAAATTATAATTTTTAACATCAAATTATAAATTAATTTATTAATTTAATTATTTTTATCACTTCCAATCAAGTTTGATATAAAAATAAATCAGAACAAAATTTTGAATCCACAAGTTACCGTGTTGTCGTGCCGGCCGGGGCTGGAATAACACTGGATCAAAGTGTGGTTTCGCCGAAGAAAAAAATTACTGATACAAACCTGGGCAGCGGGGTGAGTAACACGTTAGTGAAACGCGATTGAAGTTTGATATGACCCTGTTTTGGAAAGCGTTAAAGATTTTCTGACCACAGTTTCTGTTTTTAATTTTTATTTTCTATCTTCTTCTTTTTGAATCGGACGATGAAAGGACAGTTGGCTGACGAAAGGTTAAGCTGTTGGTCTGGTCGGTACACGCATGGTTGATAGCCTGCCAGCTACTTTGCCACGTATGGTTTTGTTGTTTTTATGGCATTCTCCATGGGCTGGGTTATAGCTTCATGAAGGATCAGGCCCTGCTGCTCCTGCAGAGCCTCATATGCCTTCAAGAACTTTTCTAGATCCAGTAGGAAAATAGATCGCCCCAGATTGAGCCCTCAGACAGGTGAAACACACCTGGAAAAACTATCATTATTCTTCTCTCTTTTATGACAGTGCTAGATTCCCTTAGAACTCCTCGAGTGATTATTGGGAGGCAAGGCAGGATGTGGGTTTTTTTTAATGAAATAAGCTTTGAAAAATGAAAAATGCTTGCTGTTGTCACTTTACTTTGCTCACGGGAAGTTATCCTAGGATTTTTTCAAGCAATGTATACATAGTTAATTGGTCAGTGGAATTGACCGTGTTGGACAGACTTTGAATGTTTTGGGTCACCTCATCTTTCATGTCACTGAGCTTTCGAGGATTTCAACTTGAACTTTTATTACCAGACCGAAAGAAAAGGTTGGAAGTCAAAAACTTGTGTTACAATAAAGGTAAATTCACCGAGGCCTGCTGTAATCATTATACCTAACTTGAGAAATGACCCGACTCTAGTTTCGAGTTGCAAATTTGTTAAATTATCCTGTAAATTAATAGATCAACCCAACTATATCCAATACAATATCATTTTAAATAGATTTAGAAAAAAAAAATTAAATTGACCTTATTAAGTTTATTCTAAGTTTTTCAGGTCAATCTAGTTACTTAAATTTTACCACGTTGACACAGAAATATGGTTCAGGAAGGAACCTAGCCCAGCTGGGCTTGCAGGAACGGTTCACCAAGTTGAGTTGTTAAACCAGGCAGGTAGTCACGTTGCCGGGCCAGGCTATAGATCCCCACTGATGCACTATTTGTGCACTAGAAACATTACTGCCTTAAGATTTGCTCTACTGTTTTAGAAACATTGCCGACTTAAGATGACAGAAGCACTTGATGAGAAGCGAATCCATGCCTCTCCGTCAGGACTCTGCATCCTTTCCGTAGAGTGAGTCGGCAAACCTGTAGGACTCCTTTTGTAATGGTGGAGAGAACTAAACGAGATTTTAACCTGTGTCCCTGCTGAAGAAATAAAATCTTTATTGAAAAAACCAGTGGTGGCCTTTGGAAAGCTCCCACGTCATTGTTAATGTCTCAAACTCCAGATACACATCCCACGACATGTTTAACAAGCCTCAACAGTATCACACAAAATAACGTTGAACAGACGCATAGACCATACCTCCACAGTGGAGAGTTTGAGAAAATAATATAATTTTTTTTGGGTTCCAGTAATATACAAGAAGTCCTTACTCGGCTCTATAGATATCTCCTCCTACCAAACTCCCAGTGTGCATATAACTAAGGCGCCATCCAGTTGCAGAAAAATTGTATAAAACATGATAACAAGCCGTCTTGTGGATCAACAATCAACTCTAGGTTCCCCATGGCAGGTAAAACACTGTGCTGTGCACATTAACACTTTCATTTTGTTCACCTCTGCCACTTTTTCTCTGTAACAAACAGAAATTGAGCAGTTAAGAACAGGAGCAATCAGTTTCGAGACAATTGTCCTAAGGTAAGGAGCAATGCATGCTCGGACTACCAAACTCCCCACCACAACAGCATCGCATCAGCAAATGCTGTGAAGGTTAACTCAGGAGGCGAGTAAATAAATAGTGGATTACAGCATCATTGGCAAGAATCTATTCAGCCTGTCTTTGGGTGAAAGAATTTCAAACCAAAATGAACCATCCTACAATAAACTGTTATGTTTCATGATGCATGATGGTCACCAGCCATTACCTATATTAAATGGATTCTAAGCAATTTATGCTAATAACAGCAAAGATGCTATAATAATCATAGTAGTATTGAACAATATCCTATCAAATCTTTAAAAATTTGCAGTTGGGAACTAAATAACATCCCCAATAAGAGTAAATTTGTTAAATGACAACGAAAACCTTTTCAACCACAACGCAAGACAGGATATAAATGAGTACAAGGAAGTTCAGAGAATACCATGAACAATGTGACTATCATTTCCCTTTGCACCCTGCTGTGCCTGAGACATTGACCGCTGGATGCGTGGAGAACCCTGCCTTCCATTTGCACCAGGTAAGGACTGCCTCTTCTTGATGAAATCTCTGTCCTGCACATCTGGGCTGGATCTTGGTGAGTTATTTGCATTGAGTTTGGCTCTTGCTGATTCCGTGGCTTGCATGAAATGAGGGAGAGAACTGCTGCTGCTGCTGTCTCTTGGCTCTTGATCAGTGCTGTCAGGTTTTGTGGAACCAAATGAATTCCGCCTCTTCCCATTCTTTTGATCTTTGGACAATTGTTCCACACTAGTTCCTGCGCCAGAATCATGATTTGGGTTCGATGGAGATCTCTTACTTGCTGATAAAGACTTACGTTTTTGGCTTGAACTGCTTTTGTCAGCCCTGCTCTTTTTAGCTTTCACAGATAACTGACTTGAAGGTGTTCCTTGGGACTCTGGAACAGTTGCATGGCTTCTGGGAGAAGCTTCTGGGGATGATCTATATGCTAGACCACCAGTCTCCGAGTTCAGCTCTCTCTTGACATCAGATACACTTTTCTCTGGATTCATCTCCTCCTGTGCGGAATCTGCAACAACAATTGTATTCGCTGATTCACCTTTGGCGTCCTCAAGTTTCTCAGGCTGATCCAAGCGAGACAAAGTTGAAACTGGATCCTTGGATGAATCTTTATCTTCTACGTCTAAGTCTTTTGTTCTGTTAGGATTACGAGTTTCTTCCCCTGAAACCTTGGTTTCATGCTCAAGTTCTGCAGCTCCAACTTCAAATACATCAGGTGAATCAAGTGTGGAGGTAACAGAAAGTTCAGTGCCACATTCAGAGCCAACGTATTGAACCCTTGAATTATGGGGGACTGAGTTTTCTGCCATGTCAAGCTCCTTGGTCCTTGATTCTGTATCTATCCCAGATATTTCCGTGTTTGATTCAACTCCACTATCTTGATGCGAAGAACTGAATGATCTACTCAAACTGGCTGTTGAACTCAGCCCCTCGAATTTTGTCTGGGCAGCAATGAATGCAGGATTGCTTGCCTTCCTTGATCCATATACGAATTTCTTTCCTTCAGTCTCCAATTGTTCAGAGGCTCCCCTTTTCATAGAACGTTTGGGTTGATCAGGTTGTTCACCATCTAATTCTAGCTTATGAGGAAGAGAATCGGTCACCCTTTTAGAATTTACTTCAGATTCTATAGTTTGATTTGGAAGAGAATTTATAGTTATTGAGGTTTCTTCTGCATCCGATTTATTACTCGTATCAGGTTGAGGCTGCTCCAAAATATCTCCTGGTAAAGGAGAGTTTGGATGGCACACCTGAAACTTGAAGTCAAACGCATCGGATTTTATCAGACTCTCTTCACTTTCAGATGGCAGAGCAATTTCCTTGATATTGGACTTTGAATCTTCCGACTCACAGAATTCTTCAGGTGGGACTCTAGTTTGCACAGAAGAGGTAAAATTCTCCCTCTTCTCTATTTCTAGTTGTTCAGTTATAAACTCTGGTTTGGGTGTTGGTTCCACTGATGAAACAGACATCCACCTCTCCAACCAGTTCCATGCAGAATTACGTTTAGACGAATCACACTTGATGTGGATAGGCTTGGTCTTTGGTGTCGATTCCATTAGCTTTAATTCAAAGCAAAAGGTCAGCATTTTTGATAAGTGACATGTATAGCACAAACACAGTTGCAAAATACATAGAAAAGTCCCCATGTTTCCGTACCTGACGAGCGAAGCTATTGCCGACCAGTTTCTCAATGGAAGTGCATGTAGCATTTGGTTTGATTACTGAGCTTTCCTTCTCCTGAAAGCAAAACGAAAAGAAAGCTTGTATGAGACTGTCTAGTGATTTGGTAAGAGAATTGCTGTCCATGAAGTATATAAACGGAGTTTTTTTTGTCAAAAGCATGAGAAGATGCCAGTTTTCTTTAACAAGAGGAGAGCAGAAAATTCTCCTACATGGAGCTTTTATGATAGCTGTTACTTATAGCGAGCATAATGCAATTAACTAAAATGAAAAGGAAAAGTTCCGAAACATCGCAAGTTAGTTCATTAATATCCAACTCCAAACTTTGAAACACTGGTTTAAGATATCATTTCATACTTGCCTTCCAAGAATTCACGATTTTCTATTACATTCTGAAAATGTCTTTCAAATCAAAGCAACAGTAACCGAGTGAGAACAGTGAACTGACATGAAGAATTTGGGACATCAGGCAAAAGTTTTGAAGTACTAGCTATTTCATTTGGACAGTGGATTGTGCCAGACCAGCATCATCCACATAACCAAACCATTTGTCAATTTGAACTCTTAAGCAGAAACCCTTGTAAAGGCAGTGCCCTTTGGTTAAAACTTTCTTATTTAAGTTGAGTAGCATTACCGAGGTCTTGGATATAGGGTTGCCATGCTTCCCACCAACCTCGTTTTCTACATATGAGCTCTTGGGTGACAAACGAGCACGGCGAGCACGAACAAGAGCTTGCATTTTAACAATGGCCTGAACACAACGTAGGGTTCCAATGGCATGCTGCCGGACAAGGTAGCCACGTACAGCAGCTTGCAACTTAACAACATTCTTAAGCTTGAGGAGTTCTTTTTGAGCCTGGAGGACAGTTCGAAGAAAGAATGGATTAGAATGATTACCAACAAGCAAGCTCCATACTTAAACATTTCCTTAAAGCAAAAATAAAATTACCAAAACCCCCCTGACAGCAGCCTGTATGACAATAACAACAGACTCTTCCACACGATCATCAACTTCATTCTCATCCTTGGTGAAAACAATGGCCTCAGCTACTTCCTGGTCTGTTGAAGCAGACAGTGGTTTCTCCGACAGCTGCAGCTTGTCTGGCAGCTGTGGTTTCTCATCAGTGCATTGTATCACAGCATTTTTTTCTGGAGCAGTAGGGATGTCTGGTGACTGGAAGTTTAGATTTTCGGGTTCTGGACTCTCCTTGTTCACAGAAGAAGCGGTGGTTTCTGAAATGATAGTGTTGCTGAGAACTCGATGACGGGCAGATTTCTTCCGGAAACTCCATCCGCGCTTGTCACTTGAACCATTGCTCTGAAATGAAATTTACATAACATCATCTAACTGATGCTACATTAAAACAGACTTCCTTTTTTTTCCCAACTTTCGACTGTAACTCTTGATGGTGAATGGCTTACCGAAACCTTATAGACATACAAGCAATACGATTCGATGAAATGGACATTTCAAGCAAGAAATATACATACATACATACATACATTCACACATAAACATGCAATGCCCGATCGACACTACCAATTGCAAATTGCAACCATGATCCACATAATTTCCTTAAACCATCCATGAATTCTGTCATCCATATCTATAGATCTTACATGTATCCATCATACTTCAAACTTGATCAGTCAAAAACGAAACGCCAATCCTGCCTATAATGTTTGATAATCCATTAAAGCATACTACATTTACTAGTTTCAACTTTCAAATTAGATTGGCGTTAATAAACCTTGACTAAATCAAAGACGAAAGTTTCTAATCCTCGCGTAGACTTAATAACTTTTGACTAAGGAACAAAAAATGGCTAAAAAAGTTCCTGCAACGTCCGACCTTCTTCTTCTATCCAGCTTCAATCAATATAGTAAATCAGATTTGAACACCATTAATTACAAAACTTCACTGAACGAAAATTCAAAGTTTCTCGGATCTTCCACACGCCCGCACATTGTTCGTTTACCATTTCCAACAATTCTTCGGAACCAAACACATTAGTAATTTAACTAATAAACCACCACTCAAACTCAAAAATCAACAAGTTCCGGGAAAAAAAGAAGAAGAGGTGACTGAAAATAGAAAGTAAGCAGTAAAAAAACTAAGGAAGTGATTATTGTTGACCAATCAGGTACCTCGGGGAGTTGAAGATCATCTCTGTCAGCAGAATCGCTACCGCAGGTGATTATTTTCAAACAGGAAGTGGATCTTCCCATTTGTATGTTTTTCTTGTTTTTTTCTCTCTCTAAAAAAACCTCACTCGCTCACTCCTCCCTCGTCACTCGCTCACTCTGTTTCTTTCTTAACCAACCTATATTCGATGTGGCTTGTTGGAAATTGTAGCTAAGAGAGACACGGACCTCAACATGTTCCTTAAATCGAGCTCACTCATGTTTTGGAATCCGTCATTTATCGACAACTCCGTTGGTCCTCTCCCCCTCTCTCTCCCCCTCTCCCCCTCTCTCTCTCCTCTCCTTGTGCCCTGTCCGTTTGAGATAAAGAGAGAAGCTTGAAAAGGCTGTCAGATCCTCTACGCTTTCCTTTTCTCTTCTTTTTTTTAATATTTTTTTATATTATTCAGCTCATGTAGCCGTTTGATCACGAGACTCGCGAGAAGTTATTTACGAGGGGATTTTCTTGTTAATTGGATCGTGATTAATTTGAAAGTTGCCGTTTTATTTACTCCATTAGCATGTTGTTTGTCGTATTTGGTGTGTAATGGCACGCGTGATTGGTCCGGTATGCGAAAGGTGTGTATATTCGTGAACTGTATTGGTGTCTTTGACTTTTGTCTTTTGTAGAGGACCTTCACATTAATTGCTTTCAAATTTGTAGCCATGGAGCCAGTAAGAAATCGAAACTCTCTAGCTTTTTGACATGAAAGATTATAAATGTCATTTAAAAGTGTGACAACCTTTTTCTTTATTTTTTAAAAATTTAAGTTAATATTTTTTGAGTATTTTTAATAATTTTGATGTTTTAATATTACAATAAAAAAATCTAAAAAAAATTATGTTGATATATTTTTAAATAGAAAATACTTTTAAAAAACATCTTGCATTACAATATCAAATATACATTTATTAGTTCAATCCATTAATTAGATTTTATAACGTGGATACAATTTAATAGGTATTGTATAAATAAATGTACAAGCTTCATAACTTAAAATTCTTTTATATTCGTGATATTTTGTATTTTTAAAAATGTGAATATTAAAATTAAATTACTTCTAAAATCTTTTATTGAAACCATGTTACTCGTGTATTTAAATAACTATTAAAAAACTATGGAAATCTTAACAAATAATTTGAATTCAATAGTATAAATTTTACAAACTTGAACTCCACAGTACAAGTTTTACAATTATGTTACGTGGCTAAAATATCAGATTTGAAATGATAAATGCTCTTTTTATTTATTTATTTATTTATTTATTTATTTCCCATGTCTAGTACATGCTTAAAATGTAGAAAAAATTAAAAACAAATCGTGGGAAGTAAGGAGAAGTTAAAATTTTGCTCTCTAGATAACAAAAAAAATTAATGTGAAATGTATTGCAAATATAACCTCCAGACACATCACGTCAAAAACACAATCAAATGCCTCTTTCCACCCCCAGATGCTATTGCACAAACTTCCGGACACTAGGAGTTTGGGCACTTGCCAGGAGTTTATTGGCAAGAGCAAAAATTATCCCTTTATGCCTTTGTGGATCGATACTCAATTGCACAACAAACATGGATGATGCATTTACAGTGACAGAAGAGTGTGTACGAAAAGTGTAGTGCCACCCACTACCCAGCCAATAATGCAAGCTATCGCGACGGATGAGACCGATAACGTTGCTGAGAAGTTGACACTTGTCTGAATGAGTATTTGTTTTTTTTATCATGATAAATGTTTTTTTTATTTGAAAAGAGTTAAAATAAATTATATACATATATATAATTTTAATTTTTTTCAGCTAATTTTTTTTATTAAAATCATATACCACCCCATGATTTTAAAATTTTAAAAGGTGGAAGGTGAAAGTCAAATACTGAGTAAAATATAATTAATAATTTAATCATTAAACTATAGAGATATTCTTCATGATTGATAGGGAATTAAATTAAATTTTATATTTATCCATGTTTTATTTAAAGTTTCAATGATTCATTATCCATGGTTAGTTTTGCTCTCAAAGTAACTTCTAGTTTATAATTATTGTTGTTATTTTAAATAAAGATAGTGTGATAAGAAGAAATTCTTTGTATTTATTATTGTTATTAGCTACATATTAAAAAGGGTGTGTTTTGTAAAATAAATCATAAATTATATATGACAATAAATAACAATAAATTTATTGATTACAATCAAATATCAGTCAGAAAGCTAAGATAAATATATTATTTTTTATATTAAAAAAATTGAATATCTATCTTAGTTTAAAATTGAATTTCAAAATTTTTAATTGATTTAAATCACTAAAATTAAATTTTATCCTGTCAAATTGGAAATCAACTCAATGTCGAGACTTACTATCTTGGATAATTATTGTAATTCATAGTTTATTATAGTTGTTTTGTTTTATATTTTTATAGGGTTTTTTTCTATTACATTTTTTTATTTTATATTGTATTGTTTCATTGCTTCTTGATTATTAATCATGTTATAATTATTAAATGAAAAACAAAAGGATACGTAAAAAAAAGATATAGATGAAGAAAATGTTAAGGTTTGTTAAATAAGAAGCAAAATGATCCAATTAAAAAAACTAATTAAAAAATTCAATCTAAATTAAAAAAAAAAAACAGAGTTAAGATGATTCACTGTTTCACCTCAAATGTTTTAGCTACATTGGTGATATATACAATGAAACGATAATTGAGTTTGATTTTCGTAGAATTACAGTGGGAGTTGAATTTAAAAAAATAAAAAAATACGATGGAAGGATATTTTTTTAGTGCAATTTGCGCAGCATACACAAAGAAACTTTTTTTTTACGAGCCAAAATATTTGTCTTGTAATGCCTTCCATATCCAACAAACAATTCAGAGCCACGATGCTCTCTAAAGTCACAACAGAGTAACCAAGCTAATTTGTCTTCACTCTCCACGTGGAAGAATAGCTGGATGGCACGTGTAACACAAAGAACCCCTGCGATGTCTTGCAGCTGCAAGTGGGATTCCATGAAACATCATAATGATCGATGTCGGGACCTTACAAAATACGATGCTGTGGATCAGGCTTCTTCAGGGATTAATCAACAATCATTAATTTCTTAAGCCTCAATCAAATAGTTAGCATACAGTCAATTCAAGAATTAATTGCACAATGATGACAAGGTCTTTTCATCTTAAAACTAACTAATCAAGAAATGTCTACCCTAATCTTATCCATTTTCCTTGTAGCCGTCTCGAGAGCGACATGATTAATGAATGACTTACTAATTTAAAAAATAAATTCAAGAGAAAATTATAAATTATGAAAAAAATTTAACTGAAATTTTAATAAAGAGTTTTCAGTTCATCATACAAAATTGTAATATGTATTGATTAATGATTTATTAAAGTTAGAACATGAATTTGATATTTTAGTTGTTTTTCTTGTTCTGGTTTTAAAAAATAAATTAAAAAAAACTATAAATTATAATATTTTCTTAACTGAAATTGTTTCTAGTTGATCATTTAAAATTGCAGCATGCATTAATTAATCAAATTCTTTTGAATCTATAATTAAAGTAAAACACAAATCGCGCCGCGCTGAATCAAAAATAGAAACTTACTTTAAACGGGCAGAAACTCTATATATATATATATATATATATATATATATTTATGAGCCATATATATTATATATATATATTGTTATTTTGAGGCAGAACGTAATCGTATTAAGTTTTTTATGGTTAATAAAACATTTGAGGTAGTCGAACCTACCAATCCACCAAACCCCAATTTTTGGGCGTTAAGGTTTCTCAAAACATTGTACATGGACGCTGTTTTGTAGCTGTGTGGTCTCCCTTCATGCCACGGGTCTCCATCAATGAAGAAATCAATCACACCTGCTAAGTTAATACACATATTTTAATGGCAAAACACCATTTTCACCCAGAATCCAAGCTTCCTAGTGAGATTTGAATCCCATCTAAAGCAAAGGCATTCCTTCACGCACCTAAATGAAAATTATTTCAGAAATCAAACTGGCAATTTAGGTACAACAGCACATGACCGCCCACCATTCGGACTTTCTTTCTTTGGAGGAGTGTCTCTTGTGGAGCCCCCTCACATGGTAAGACCCTGCTGGCGATGATGATGAGATAAAATGTTTCTTTCACCAGTTTGATCAATTAGCATTCGCATGTTGGAGTGTACAATGAAATGATTCCATCATTTTCCTATCAAATTGCAGACCATCGATGGCATGCGATTTTTTAGACCCATGAATCAATTATTTAGTGCATTTTGATGCCTTTGTGAATGTAGTGCACAAAAAATACTATGAAAAGAGATTGAGAAGGATCCTATAGAGTTATCTGGTCAAATATTTACTTTTGAAGAAGAATTATTTGAAAAAAAAAGGGGTAAAAAAAAGCTCGGCAAGGCTGGTTTATGGCCCATCGCACTGGGCCTCTAGAAGGAACAACTCAGGTGCGTGGGCCTTTAAGCCCAAAACCACGCGCCCGAGCTCCTTTTTTTCTTTTATTTAAAGGGCGGACGTCGAGTCTATTTTTCCCTCTTGAAATATGAAGACTACACGTCACTCGCTAAGACAGATAATGTGTCGTCTTCTAACCTAGATTCCAGCTATCATTGTAATGGCTGAAAAATCAAAATTATGAGTTTTTAAACAAACCATTTTTTCAATCCATCTAAAGCCAAAGACACCCAAAATCATTCTTATAACATGTAGAAACCAATTTAGTAACACAATAAACAAGAAAAAAACAACTCAAGTCACAAAATTAAACTGAATAAATTTTCTCATCCTCGACTCAAATATGTTTTTTAGATAATATTGAGACTTCAAACAATTGTCATAAAACTCCCCTCACCGAGTGTAACTCATTGATACCAATCTCAATCATTTTAGTAATTAGAATATGTGTAAACAATAATTTTTTTTCTCTAAGCTGATATTAGGTGAACTTATCTCTCTCCTCCCATAGAAAATGACTGAAAGATAAGAAATTTAAACTTTGATATCAATATTGAATTTCTGAAAACTAAAAAGACCAATCACCTATAAATTAAAAAAAAATTAGGAATAAAATAAATTATTTTTGTATGAAATTCAAATTCACTTCCTGTTTTATTTTTACTTTGATGCTATAACTTTTAATCCACCCTTTCCTCTGATTAGGTGCAAATTTTAGTTTAAAAAAGTTTAATTATGCAAAAAAAATAATTTGATTCTCAAATTAATTTTTTTAAAGTTGACTATTCCAATTTACCGTTATTTGTGAGACAACGCACAATAAAAATTTCTACGGTGAAAACCGCCCTAGTACATTGTTAATTATTTAATTGGCAGGGCTTTATGGCCTTAATTTGATTGATATTTAACAATCAAAACTACATTAAACATGAAGATTTAATCATTTTTGACCCACAGGCTTATCTGGGCTGGGCCCGAATTGCAACATTTTGATGATTTCCATGACCCCTCTTCAAAGTCCCATAACATGTCTGTATCTGATTTGGACACAAGTTTGCTGTAATTATATGCGATTAATGGGTCCAATCTGGTTGCATTGCATGGGGTCATCAAGCTTTTAATCCATTGCAGCAACAAGCATGTTTCGGGGGTGAGGTCACTGGTGTCGAGAGCAACTGATGCTTCCTCGCAGCTTTCCAACATGCTCGACTTTACAAGCAAAAATGAGTGAGCATGCCCACCTCCCCCTCGCATCATTTTCCATGGAGATGCCTCACAACACTACCAACCAAACCCAACGGTCTAAAAATTAAAAAAAAAAATCATGTAATACTTGCCGTGTTGCTACGCTTGAAATGTGCGGAGACCCATTCAAACTCTAGATCTTTCTTTTTGCTGATAGAATAGACCCATGACCGTTCTTGATAATATGCCCACACACCAACGGGCTTATTATAGTGCAGAAAATCGAACGATTGGAAAACAAAAAATTGCTGAAAATGTTATCATTTTTTCACTGGCATGCAAGCTCCTTTCCCCCCATATTTTGCTTTCAATCTAGAGTTTGGTTGAAGGAACAGTATTCCCATGTTTTCTCCCACCAATTCTATTTGTTTCAATTTGAAAAACCAGCTTTAATTTATCCTAGTGGGCAGCCGAATGGAAGCAGGACCCAAATTCATAATCGAAGTGTTTTAGCGATGTGCAAAACACGAAAAGACACCCAGGCCCACCCGTCACGAATCAGGCTAGAATTTTGCTGTCATAGAAAGAAAAATTCAAACAAATGCGATGCTCTAGCTGTCCAGTGAATGCTAGGCCCAACTAGACTTCTGATATTTTTTTATTTTTTTTAAAATTAATATTTTTTTATGATTTTACATCGATTTAATATTAAAAATAAATCTTAATAAATAAAAAATATTATTTTAATATATTTCTAAATAAAAAAATATTTTAAAAAGTTTCTACACCACCATGTCCAAGACTAACATTAACTACCTAAATATTTACTAGTCGTGTCCCCTGCCTTGCCAGCATCATCCTACCGTCACCACTTCCAGTTTGCTAGTTTTTTCAAAAACTCACAACAGCCCTTGAAAGTTTTGTCGGTTCGAATTTGCATCTTTTGTATTTAGACATTTGCCCCTAACAGTCTTGAAAATTTTCCAACTTTCCTGTTAATGGGTGGGGGCATTGGACGACGTGGAATTCACATAAAAACACATTACACTGTTGAGAGTGGGGAGGGAGATGAGCCTTTTCTGTCTGCAGTTAAGAATCTTTTAACGGTAAAAAAAGTTAACACCGCCAGCATCTTTTTTGGTATTGAGAAAAAAATACCCTACCCCACAGCTTATCGCAAAAAAAAATCAAACTGGTATTATTATATTTGTTTTGAGGAGTAGAAAAAACACGAAGGCAAATAATTAAAATAATTCGTCATTGGTATTTGTTTTTTATGTTATGATGTTTTATTGAAGGAATGAAAGCGAAGATATGAAATTAAATTTGTTATTAAAAATATTTTTAAGTGGATTTTTATCATCTCAAAATAAAAATTTCACAGAATTTCTACTTGTCACAAATATTTCTATTTAAAATAATAATAATAACAACTAAAAGTTACCTTGACAACAAAACCACCGGCACCACTGCTAATCCCAAGAGAAACAAAAAATTGACATTAATAATAAAAAAATCAAAATAATTGTTTTTTGATTTTTTGAAAATTGGCATTTTTCTGGTCAATATTTAAAGCATTTTATCAAAAAATATTAAAATAATAAATTTTAAAATTTTTTTAATCATCACATAATAAAATAAAAAAATAAAAAAATTTCAAAAAAAACCTAAATCTACGTGAATACATGGTCTGTTGGTTTGAAAGGACAGGATTTTGAGCTGAGACCATTTGGTTCTGGTCGAAGAATTCGTCCTGGTATAAAAAACCCCCCCCCACCCCCCCCCCCTTCCACCCCCTTAAAAAAATTTTTTCCCCCATTTTAAAAAAACTTTTATTTTTAAAAAATATAAATAATGTTTTTTATTTTTTAAAAATTTTCGCCAGCACATCAAAACTATTCAAAACATACAAATCATATTAAATTTTAACAAAAACAAATTTAAATTTTTTAAAAACACAACCATAACCGCATTTCAAAACGTGCTATAATCTTCTCAACAAATTCGGTCTTGCTATGCATAGGAGGGATGCTCTCTGCCTCGTGCCCAAGGCCTATGCTGTGATGGGCGACGATGCATAAAGGAACTGTAGAAATCATCATGAAATCATGATTCTATGAATAAAACAGGAATTAACACATGATCAATAATTTGTTTTTATTTTTTTTAATAAAAAAAAAGGTTTGCGCGCTGCGTGTAAAAAGAATAAACGACGAGGCTCAACATGAAGATTGACCTTGGATGATTTTTATGCAAGCTCCATTAAATTTCTAGAATAAAGGTTCTTTGTACTGTTAGAGTACATTACGGATTGAATTAAATTTTTTTTATGCAATTTGAAAAGTTTATGGTCTGAATTTTAAGATCTCAATCAAATTCTAAATAGCTGATCTCGTAATTAATACATCATACAAATAAATGCCCTCTCTCTAGTTTTTATTTATTTTTAGTTTTTTTTAAAGTAACAGTTATTTTTTAAAAGCTATTTTGTATTTTCATAATGATTTAAAAAGATTACTATGATTTATTTTTATTTTTTTATATTTATTTTATAAAAATAAGATTTATTTGCATGATGTATTATAAAAATAAAAATAATTTGTTCTTGGTAAGAAAAAATAAACTCTCAAATAAAAAAATAAAAGCACATAAATTAAAAAAAAATGGTGTCAGATATTTGCATATCTTTTGCTTTAAAAAATATATTAATTTTTTATTTATGTATTTAATTAGAATTAATAATATTTTTTTGTAATTTATCAATTTATATATTGTTTTGATTTATTTATTAAACATAAATAGTATCTTTATCTTCGTCAACTAAAAAAATTATAATGCAATACAACACATTTATGATATTAATTTACTTTTTTTATTATATTCAAAATAAACTTAGAATTCTCCCACGGCATATCACAGTGCAACAGTAAGCATCGATAAAAGCACCCATGTGCTATACGTGCATTAATTAATTTTGATAATTAATTAATTATTTTAATCCGGAAAGATAATGGAATTTGGACTTATGTTAACCTTGACGCAAATTCAATTATACTAGAGCTTTTGTTATCAATTTTATAATTAAAGCCTAGTCGGATTTGCACAAGCCAAGTTTTTTAATCTTAAATTATTTTGAATACCAACCTAATCAAATCTATATTATTTAATAGGTTGATTTGTGATTTAATTAACATGAGTAAACCTGATCAATTTAATTTTTTTTAAATAATATTATTTTAATTTTTTTGAGTTTAAAATAATGTTTCGGGATTGATCCAAGAGATTAGATGAATTATAAACATTTGAAAATATAGAGGGATTATCTTTCAAAATGTTTTTTTTGCTTATAAACATATTAAAATAATATATATATTTTTTATTTTTTAAAATTTATTCTTAATATCAATATATTAAAATACTTTAAAAATACTAAAACATTATTTTAGCAATCTAAAGGCCTTACCTGTAAGATTCTAGACTCTAATACGAATCTAACAACCATGAAAAATAACATTAAACCTTTAAATTAAATAAAGATTGCATTAGATTCTCTTAAAATAAATAAATAAATCAATCAACAAACGATTGAGGACTGTGGTCGCTCATATCATTGAATATGCAAGCTAACTTTTCCACGAAAAGTCACGATGATTAAGACAGAAAGCGAACAGACATTATAAGACCACAGCCATATCTATCAGTATTGCATTAAGAGAAAAAGTTCAGTAATTATTGGTGCTTTAATTAATGCATAAATGCTGCTGTCTTCCACATCTTTTCTTGTGTATCTCATTGATGTACCAACTTAACTTGTGAGTGGCATTTTTTATCTGATTTAAAACTTCGTCTGAGGGCTTGCTTTTTGTAAAATATTTTATACAATTTTTTCTTACTTTTTCCCTTTTTAATAAAATATTTTTAAAAAATAATTGATCATCATCACCATTTCTATTTCCATCATTATTTTACTTGTTATAACCATCATTGTTATGTCATTACCATTACTTCCATTATTATCTTTGATGTCATCACCATCATCATCACTATTATTATTATAATTTTTTTTATAATAGTTGAATTTTATTGATGATTGAAGAACCCTATTGAATCCATTATGAAGTAAACCAATAGGTCATAAGTGGATCTTAAAAAGAAAGATGAAAGCTAATGACACTATTAATAAATATAAAGCTAGACTTTTGTTAAAGGATTTAGATAATAAAATGGTGTGGACTATTTTGACACATATCCACCTATATCAAGAATAACTTCCATACAAAAATTAATAGCCATTGCAACTATTAATAAGCTTGAAACATGTCAAATGTATGTAAAAACAACTTTTTTAAATGGTGATCTTGAAGATGAGGTTTACATGGAACAACTTTAGGGGTTTATTAAAAAAAAAGTCTGTAAACTTGTCAAATTATTTTATAGTTTGAAACAAAAACTTGAACAATAATATGAAAAGTTTGACAATGTTATGTTGTCAAATGAGATCAAAATCAACGAAGTTGATAAATCTGTTTATATGAAAACACAAATAAAGGTTATGTCATTATATGTCTTTATATAGACGATATGCTAATTTTAGATAGTAATGTTCACATGATTAAATCTACTAAGAAAATATTAACTAACAAGTTTGACATGAAAGACTTAGATGTTACAGATATCATATTAGGAATAAAAATTTCTAAGATATCTAATGGATTAGTATTGTCCCAATCTCATTATGTTGAGAAAATTCTCAAAAATCTTTCTAAATATGACAATAGTACTGACAAAACACTTGTTTTTACCTATTTTTGGACCCTACATAAACAAAAAAAAAATCAGAAATAAAAGAGAAAATACAAAAAAAAAGAAAAAAATTTGAAAGAAAATAGAAAAGTATATAAGTGGGAAGAATATACCAGAACGCCCAGGAAGTTGCTGAAGACTGGTTGAGGAATATCAAAATATACAAGATTGAAAAACTTGGCAGTGTATTTTCGACTGATAAAGACCTCATTGGCAAAGAAAATTCAATTTAAGGTGGGAAATTCAAATTGGATGTTTAAGGACTCAATTTAAATTTTTCAAGGTTTAATTGAATTTATGAAGGGCTTAATTGCAAGAAAAAAGGATTTTTGAAGTCAATTTAGGCTTCAATTAGAAGAAATTAAAGTCTGGGGGTTGAATTGCAATTTTTAAGAGTTAATTTGGTCAAATTAGGAGCTTAATTGCATAAATATTGAAGTTTGATGTGCAATTAGGGACTTGATTGAATAAATCCAAAATCAAAGACTAAACTGGAAAAGACGCGTGAATGTAGAGGTTGTAATTGACCAAATCAGGGGTTAAATTGAAGAAATTAAAAGTTTATTGATCAATTAAAGATCAAAATATACTAATTTAGAACCAAGAACTAAAATAAAAAAGACAGTCAACTTAGGGGTTGACAAATGAGTTTGACAGGTGTGAAATTGCATGAAATTAAAAGTTTGAAGGTGATTATGGGTGTAATTGAAAGTAATTTGAATAACAAGCACTCAATTAAAATTTCCCAAATCCCAAGTGAAAACCCCTGAAAAACGCGCCCTTCAGATTTAATGAAGAGAAGATGAATGATACATCGTTTGTCAACCGGACATCTCTGTTTCAACAGTTTTGACTGATCAAGTTGGCAACTTTAAATGAATGAATATGGAGCTACAAACCTTTAAATTAAGTAAGGTTGGATTTAAATAAAAGGTGTGCAGTCTCTCCATCAACTTTTGATGTTCTTAGGTGACGATGATGTCATAATTGCTCCAATAAAGTCTAAAAAATAGGCAACTCAGTCATCTCTGACAGTGAAATTACTATGCAAAAACCAATTTTCTTTTCGAGTGCTCACACTCAAAGGTTTCTCAGTGAGCTCTTATCAAGGGTTTACAACTCTTCTCTCATGATCAAGAGGTCAGAAACAGATTCAAAACCTTTCAAAACCCTAGCAAAACTATAAATACCCTCTTAAGATCAAAGCTGAGGGGGAGGGGAAGGAAAAAAGGGGATAAATATAGGAAAATATTAACCTGTAATCTAAGTGTAAAGGTCCAAGAACCTAACATAAAAATTTCCTAAGCTTTGAAAGAGGGGTAAGTTGTGAAAGGCAAAAACTTTTCAAAGAAAAGCAAAGAGAAAGAGAATAACTATTCTAGATACTCTTGTGGCTTGCTTGAAATGTTTTTTTTATTTTTTTTATTTGTTTTATGTTTATGTTTACAAACATAGAAAAAAGGTTTGAATGCTTAATAAATGATGTTGTGTTCACTTTTTTGTTGATGTAATCTTTATTTATTGTATTGTTTTTGAATTTTTTTAATGTTTTTGATATAATAAAGTTGTTGTTTAAGTTGCCTTTTATATATATAGTGTTGTTTTAGTTTTAGTTTTTGTTTGACTTAATCAATACATGTTGAAGTAAGGATGTTTATCCTAGATTTACTAGGTTTGTTCATGCATAAAATAGGTTCAGAAAACCAATTTTGAATC
The DNA here is from genome assembly GCA_015852605.2 of Populus deltoides. Taxonomy (NCBI): domain Eukaryota; kingdom Viridiplantae; phylum Streptophyta; class Magnoliopsida; order Malpighiales; family Salicaceae; genus Populus; species Populus deltoides. The sequence goes on from CM027571.2 coordinate 1,651,995, forward strand.
TATATTGTATGAACATGTTTTAAGTTGATAGTTTTTGGATTTGGTATCTCATACTTGATTTTGATGTTATTTGTTAGTTTTTTAGATTCAAACATGTTTGTGTATGGTAGTGTGACTGGTTAGAATGAATAAACATATTTTATAAGCAAAAAATGATGTTTTCTGGGCTTGACAGTGGCTGGGCAGTGCTAGGTTTATAGCTGGGTTTTTGGGCATGTTCTTCGTGTTCTTGAGAAGAACATTGCCTCAGCCCCCATGTTTTGAACTATTTTTAGTCCATTTCTTTGGACAAAACCCTTTGTTATGTATGATTAAGAGATAACTTAGGGTTTATTTGTATCAATAACATGTTTTTGATATGTTTTAATAATAGAGTTTTGGTTTTGAACTGAAACCTATTTTGATAAAGTCGTGATGTTTTAGTGATAATCGAAATGAAAGGATGCTAGATTGTTGATCCTTACATGATTTCCAACATGTATGTATCTTTTTTATATATATCAGATCTAGTCTTTTTTGGAACCCTTGTTGCTGGGTTGGGTTTAAGTGTTCTTCATGTTCTTGGTGTTCTTTATCTTTTTTGTGTGTTTTATCCATTTTATTCAAGAATTTGACTTTTTATGTTTTTAGGTGTTTAATATATTTTGTTGGCATTGGTTTTGTTTTTTTGGTTGTTTTCAAGTCAAAATAAGATTTTTGATTCGGTTTATGGTCGAACAAAAAATTTCAGATTAACTCAGTCTAGTCAACCTAGTCGGGTCAAAGGTATAAGACCTTGTTTGATTTTTCATGTTTTTGTTAAAGGTATTTTTTGGTTTAAGGGTGTGTTTGAAAAACACCTCATTTTAGATATTTTTATTTCAAGAAATAATGAGTTTTGCCAAACAAAATCTAAAACAATAATAAAAAATATTTTTTTTCTTGCATATGGACAAAAATCTTAAAATTGTTTGAGCATCTTTTTAAAGAAAAATTTAAAATACTTTGGCATGCTTTAAGAAAAATATTATATGAATGTTACAACAAGTTGGTAAAATTCCAAAAGATTTTGGTCTATATTTAAAAAATATTTAAAAATTATTTTTGGCAATAAAATATTATTCACTTTTAATATATGGATAAAAAATCTAAAACGGTTTAATATCCAAAATATTATTATGGATAAAAATTTTATTACTGATTTTAATATAATGATAAAAAAAACCTATATGAGGTTAATATCTAAAATATTATGGTGAATAATACAATTCATTCGCTTCTGATAGAAGGATAAAATCCACAAGGAATTTATCTAAAATATTATTTAGAATGATGTGGTAGCAAAAATTTCAATTTCACTTCGAAAAAAGCCTCAATGATAATTAAAAATATTTCACCTTTCCAGACTGAGTTCTTGACCTAGAAAACCAGGGTTTGATCATCATAGCAAACCCGTCTTGTTAGGATAGTAAAAATAGACATCATCGGACCATAATAAACAATAAAAAATAATGCAGCTTATCTCAGGTAAGGGGTATTATGGATGTTAATACATTCACTTTACACAACCAGTCATTTGTCTAAAATCTTTGAAAAAACCAGTTAGGATTTTTAGTAGCTGTAATATTAGGTGACGATTCCCCAACCAACCAAAAGATCTCGAAGACCTGTCTGGAAAAGATTGGCATGACGTTGTGCTCTTGCGATAAGGGTACAACAATACTAATTAATATAAATATACATTTATCTAAGAATAAATATAAGTACTGGATTCATTCGTCAGGTAAAGTTAGGTTCAATAACATTGATTACAAAGTTATAGGAACAACATTTTAACTCCTCGTAAATCCCTTCCATCTTAATGAGTGAATTCTTTCATGTCACCGACAATCCATAAACATTATCTAAAGTGATTGCTAAATGCCAACAACATTATTTTGAGAAATAAGGTTCGCTTTCATACATTCTTGTAGTTTTTGACAAAAGATTGATGAAACATGTGTGGTTGAAAAAAAAAGGATAAATGATTATTTATAATGGTAGGTAATTGGAACGTTCATACATTAACACAAAATATAATCTGTTTTATTTCATATCTAATTTCTGATATCGCAACTTCAATGAAATGAAACAATCTTTGTCTCCTGCAATCTTGTTTTTTTCCAATTCTTATTGCTCATCAATTGCATTTTAAGCAAATAGATCTAATTATTGTGAGAAGAGTACTGTTTCAAATGTACTTGTCCAGATTAATGTATGATGTACCCTTCGGTCCAACAGCCTCTTGAAGAGCCTTTTCCCTCATTTTCTCACCCTTTCCCCCTTCCATTAGCTCTTTCACAAGCATCCCCACTTCTTCCCTTTTAAGGTTATTATCAATTTCCATAGCAACTCCTTATTCATTGGTACCATATCTACAGTTCATTGCTTGATCAGCAAAGAAGGGGCAACACAAAATTGGCACACCAGTAGCTGGAGGGGACCAATGGAATAAACCCTAGATAATACAGTGCAGAGGCTAAGGCATCCAAAACTTCTGACTCCAATGCATCAAAAGAGTGAAAATTAAGCAATTGCATGAGCTTTAGTAGGAGTTTCAACAGCTCTCATGGCAAAGTGAAATACAAAATCATCTGGATCTGTTGTTTGAATAGATGGAAATTTTTTTCAGACGAAGATCTTTCATACCTGGAACCCTGTCTGTATTAGTGTCAAGATTTCTCAGATAGCTTCTATCTGCAGGATCATTGATCTAACTCATGTATCATGCACTATTTAATAACTTATGAAGTATTTTAAATTGATATGCATATATATCACATGAATAAAGAGACGGTACTCTTTTTATTTACTTTCTAAGCCAGTACTATTGAAAAGAATTTGATAGAGGTCTTAAAATTCAGACCATCAACTTTTCAAATTGCATAAAAAATAATAATTCAATCCATAATGAACTCTAATGTAAAAACAAAAGGGTACAAAGAACCTTAAAAATTCAACGGAGCTTGCGTGAAAATTATTCGAGGTCAATCTTCATATTAAGCTCCGTCGTTTATTCTTATTATTACACACAGCATGCAAACCTTAAAAAACAAAAAAACTACTGATCATGGGCTGATTCGTGTTTTATTCATAGAGTCACGATTTCATGATGATGCCCACAATTCCTTTACGCATCATTGCCCATCACAGCATAGGCCTTAGGCACGAGGCAGAGAGCGTCCCTCGTATGCATAGCAAGACCGGGTTGCGTATGATCGACGTCTATGTCTTCCCTCTTCATCCCACCAGGCATTTCCCAGTCGAATTTGTAGAGAAGATTAGAAAGTGAAAGCTCCACGGTGGCAATTCCCATAACTATACCAGGACAAACTCTTCGACCCGCACCAAATGGTATCAGCTCAAAATCTTGTCCTTTCAAATCAATAGAACTGCCCAAGAACCTATCAGGAATGAACACATACGGGTTCTCCCAAACTTCTGTGTCCCTTCCAATAGCCCACGCATTCACGTAAACTAAGGTCTTGGCTGGTATTTCGTACCCACCTATGTTACACTTCGTAGTTGTTTCTCTTGGGAGTAGTAGTGGTGCTGTTGGTTGCAATCTCATGGTCTCTTTAACCACAGCTTTAAGGTAAGGCAATTGTTGAACATCATCTTCGTACACAAAACCTTTATCTCCTATCACCTTTCGAACTTCTTCTTGAGCTTTTCTCATTGCTTCAGGGTTTTTCATTAGAAGGCTCATGGCCCAGATCACAGTAGCAGCAGCTGTATCAGTCCCACCAACAAATATGTTCTGCAAGGACCAGGAAAATAAAATAAAATGTAAGGATATTGATATTTCAAACCATTTACAATATTCAAATCCAAATAATTTTGCTTGGGAAATGAAAATTAAAAAGCCGAATTTGAGTCGAACTTAGATTACCATTAGAATTGCTTTGATGTGATCAAGCGTTAGTTGAACTTTAAAAGTGCAATCCTTGTATATTTGAAGCAAAACGTCAAGTATGTCCTCATGGTCTGGCTTTGGTCGCTCTGGATCAAGATGTTCATCAATAATTTGTTGGTAGAAAACATCAAACTCTCTGAAATTTTTTTCAAGACGATGGGCGAGTCCCGTGAGTCTATCAACCCATCCCATGTATGGAAAATAATCAGAAAGAAAAAACGTCGCAAAAAGGGCTTCAGTTTCATTAAGCAACGCATGGAACCTACTTCCTTCAATTCCTCCATCCTCGTACCTTTTTCCGAAGGCAGTTCTGCATATGGCTGTGCTTGTAAGAGACAGCATTGCTTCAGTCAAGTTGAAGGGTTTAGAAGCAAGAGCTGCTTTGGAAATTTTTTCAATCATATGCGATACCTCATCTTCTCTGTTGGTACGAAAACTTTGCACTCGTGTCGAGTTGAGGAGATGAACGACACATATTTTTCTCATCTCCCTCCAATAAGCACCATATGGTGAAAAGGCCACGTCTAAACCATTGTAGGAAAATTTTTGCTGGCCAGTCAAGAGAGGCCTGCTACAAAATTCAAGATCATGGGTTTTCAGTACCTCTTCAGCCATTTTGGCTGAAGAGACTATGAGGGTTCGCTTGAAACCTAGCTTTAAGGACATGAGGGGGCCATATTTTTGAGATAGTTTCCATAAATGCGTTTGAAGGTTTGAGATATCAAGCTGGTGCAAGTTACCTATCAAGGGAAGACCGTTGGGGCCAGGAGGGAAACGAGCTCTTTTAGAGATTTTGTTTTTCTTGAGAAGAAACAAGAAAATGATGGAGAGGAAGAGAATTTCGAATATGAGTAATGCCATTATGATCTGAGTATTTTTGAGCTGTGAATTCTGCGATACAAGCTTCAATGATATAGAGAGTGTTTGCGGGTGAGTGTATTTTTTATTTAAAAATATATTAAAATAATTTTTATTTTTATTTTTAATAACTACATCAAAATGATTAAAAAATATAAAAAAAATTAATTTAAAATTTTTTCAAAAAAAATTATAAATTAAAAAAACAGAGTCCAGTTGCACTCTTACCAGTACAGTGCAATAGACAAAAAAAAAAAAATTATGTAAATAGATTTCTATAATATTAACTTTCATTTCAAACATTTTATTTGTGTATATGCATGATTATTGCGTATTTGATGAGCCAACGAAACGAAATTCACAAAGTCTATGCATAATCAATCCATTCATTGACATTAAGGCCAGGCTCCCGTTAGCTGCTACCTGGTTTTTTTTTTTATATATAAAAATATATATAATAATGCATGTTCAGATGCGACTTTTCATCCCAATCAAGGACATATTAAATAAATAAATGGGACCAACAAAGTGAATTTTCTCCCTCAATAAAAACTTGCGTGGGAATTTTCATGGGGCCATTAAACTAGAAATGGTGTATACCTAGTTATGTTACGGGTTAATTTTTTTATATAAAAAATATTAAAAAAAATTAAGATATAAAAATATTAGGTTTTTTATAAAGCTATATCCAAGAGTTTTAGACTTGATTGCAATGCCTAACACAAGAGTAATATTTATAATAACATTAAATTTGAATGACAAGTTTAAGTGGGTTTGGCTGTAATACCAAACCCAATAGTCTTGGATGTGGGTCTCGCTGCAAGGTTGTGTCATAAAAGTGTGATAATTAAATAAATTAATTAAAAAAACCAAAGAAAAAAAAACCAACATGAAGAAAAAAACTAATGAAGAAAATGGAAAAAAATTCTGAATTAACTGGGTTAACCCGTCAAATCTGAGATCCGTGTTATGAAAGTCTGATAACTAAATAAAAAAAAATTTAATATCAACAAACTAAATAAAAAAAGTTAATTAAAAAGAAAAAAAAGAAGGCATCAGCCTTTTCATTGTGAACTGTACTGTGCAGTCCACAATGAAAAGCATAAAAAGAAAAAAAAAGAAAAAAGAAAAAAAAATAAAAGCATCAGCCTTTTCACCATGGACTGCATACAATATTAAAAGATGAAATCTGAAGAACAAAACTAATAAGGAAAAAAAAACAATCTGAATCAACTGGGTAAACCTGTCAAACCTGAGATCCGTGTCATGAAAGTCTGATAATTAAACAGAAAAAATTTAATATTAAAAAACTAAATTAAAAGAACAATTACAAAACAAAAAAAGAACAAAAAAAGACAAAAAAAGAAACTAAATGCATCATCTTTTTCACTGTGGACTGCACTGTGCATTCCACAGTAAAAAGTTTAAAAAGAAAAAGTAAAAACAAAACAAAACAAAGGCATACACTATGGAATTTTTTTTCTTGCATAAAAAAATATAAAAAAAGACTAAGATCTAAGAGTGTTATGTCTTTTTGTAAAAATATACTCAAGAGCCTTTAGTTTAGATGCAATGCTTGACCTAAGAATAATATTTAAAATATTAATAATAATATTAAACTCACATGATTCAAGTTTAAGTGAGTCTGGTTGCAACATTGGACCCAAGAGCCTTGGATATGGGTCTGGCTGCAAGGTCGTGTTATAAAAGTGTGATAATTAAATAGATTAATTAAAAAGAAAAAAACAAACAGGAAGAAAAAAACTAATGAAGAAAAAGGAAAAAATCTGAATTAACTGGGTTAACCCGTCAAACCTTATATTCGCGTCATGAAAGTTTGATAACTAAATAGAAAACAAAATTGATGGGTTAACCTGTCAAGCTCGGGATACGTGTCATGAAAGCCTGATAATTAAATAGAAAAAAAATTAACATTAACAAACTAAACTAAACAAAAAAATATAATTAAAAAAAAAAAAAATTAAAATTTTGGGTTAGCTCGTCAAACTAGATTAATCCATCAAACTCGGGATCCGTGTCATGAAAGTCTGATAACTAAATAAATTTTTTTTTGCCATTAACAAACTAAATTAAATAAAAAAATTCATTAAAAGAAAAAAACATAAAGAAAAAAATTTAACATTAACTAAATAGAAAAAAATTAATTGATAACCTGTCAAGCTCGGGATACATGTCATGAAAGCCTGATAATTAAATAGAAAAAAATTTAACATTAACAAACTAAACTAAATGAAAAAAATTAATTAAAAAGAAAAAAAACAAAAACAATAAAATTCCGGGTTAACTTGTCAAACCAGGTTAATCTATTAAACTTGAGATTCGTGTCATGAAAGTTTGATAACTAAAAAAATTTTTTTTTACCATTAACAAACTAAATTAAAAAAAAAATCATTAAAAGAAAAAAACACAAAGAAAAAAGCAAAAAAAAAAACCATAAAAGAATAAAATAAATAAATAAATTAAAACAAAAAAAATAAAAAAAATTAAAAATGAATATATATATATATATGTTATAATATAATATAATAATAATAATAATAATTATTATTATAATAATTATAATATTATATTAATAATGGGGAAATAATAGGGAAAGTAAAAGGCGTGGGGAATGGGGAAATAATGGGGAAAGTGGGGTAAGTTAAAAGGCTTGGGGAAAGCTATAGTATTTTCCCCGCTAGTTATATGTCTCGCGCGTTATTGTGGGTTAATTTTTTTACATAAAAAATATTAAAAAAAATACTAAGATCTAAATATGTTAGGTTTTTTTACAAAGCTATAATCAAGAGTCTCAGGTTTGGCTGCAATGCCTAACCTAAGAGTGATATTTATAATATTAATAATAACATTAAACTTACATGACCCAAGTTTAAATGGGTCTAGCTGCAATACCAGACCCAATAGTCATGGATGTGGGTCTGGCTGCAAGGTCGTGTTATAAAAGTGTGATAATTAAATAAATTAATTAAAAAAAAAACAAAGAAAAAAAACCAACAGGAAGAAAAAAACTAATGAAGAAAAAAAAATCTGAATTAACTAGGTTAACCAGTCAAACATGAGATCCGTGTCATGAAAGTCTGATAACTAAATAGAAAAAAAATTAATATCAACAAACTAAATAAAAAAATTAATTAAAAAGAAAAAAAGAAGGCATCAGCCTTTTCACCGTGGACTGCACTGTGCAGTCCACCATGAAAGGCATAAAAAGAAAAAAAAGAAAAAATAAATAAAAAAAAAGGCATCAGCTTTTTTACCGTGGACTGCATAAAATATAAAAATATGAAATCGGAAGAACAAAAATAATGAGGAAAAAGAAAAACAATCTAAATCAACTGGGTTAACCCGTCACACCTGGGATTCGTGTCATGAAAGTATGATAGCTAAATAGAAAAAGATTTAAATAAAAATAGAAAAAAAACAAGAAAAAATTAAAAACAAAAAAAAAAAAATTCAATTTCACTCTGCGAAGGTACGGGGAAACACTGAGCACTTTTATTATATGTTATAATAATAATAATAATAATAATTATTATTATTATTATTATTATTAGTATTATTAATTAATTATTATTATTATCATTATTATATATAAGTAAAAAAAAGATTAATTAAAAAGGACAAAGCAAAGAGAAAAAAAACCTACAGGAAGAAAAAAACTAATGAAGAAAAATAAAAATAAATCTGAATCAACTGGGTTAACCCGTCAAACATGGGATTCATGTCATGAAAGTTTGATAATTAAATAGAAAAAATTTAATATTAAAAAACTAAATTAAAAAATAATTAAAAAAGAAAAAAGACAAAAAAAACTAAAGGCACCAACTTTTCTTTTCAATGGGGTGCATTGTGTAGTCTACAGTAAAAGGCTTAAAAAGAAAAAAGAAAAAAACAAAGGCATACGCCACGGGTTATTTTTTTTTCTTGCATAAAAAACATCAAAAAATGCTAAGATCTAAGAGTGTTAGGTCTTTCAACAAAGATATACCCAAGAGTTTTTGGTCTAGCTGCAATGCTTGACCCAAGAGTAATATTTATAATAATAATAATAATAATACTAAACGTACATGACTCAAGTTTAATTGAGTTTAGTTGCAATAGCGGACCCAAGAGCCTTGGATGTAGGTCTGGCTGCAAGGTCGTGTCATAAAGGTGTGATAATTAAAAACAAAAAAACAAAGAAAAAAACCAACAGGAAAAAAAAAACTAATGAAGAAAAAGAAAAACAAATCTGAATTAAAGGGTTAACCCTTCAAACCAGGTTAACTCGTCAAACCTGAGATTTGCGTCATGAAAGTTTGATAACTAAATAGAAAAAAATTCTTGGTTAACCCGAATTAATCGAGTTAACTTTGTCAAGCTTCGAGACGTGTCATGAAAGTCTGATAATTAAATAAAAAGAAATTTAACATTAACAAACTAAATTAAACAAAAAAATTAATTAGAAAGAGAAAAAAAAATTTCGGGTTAACTCGTCAAATCAGGTTAACCCATCAAATTCAAGATCCGTGTTATGAAAGTCTAATAACTAAATAAAATAAAATTTAACATTAAGAAACTAAATTAAACAAAAAAAATTCATTAAAAAAAAAAACACAAAGAAAAAAACAAAAAAAAAGCCATAAAGGCATAAAAAAAGAAAAAAGAATGAAAAAAATAAAAACAAAAAAATTGAGCAGTTTATAATTATAATATAATATAATAATAATAATATTATTATTATATTATTATTATAGCGTGGGGAATGGGGAAATAATGGGGAAAGTGGAGAAAGTTAAAAGGCGTGGGGAATGGGGAAATAATGAGGAAAGTAGGGAAAGCTAAAAGGCATGGAGAAAACTACAGTATGTTTTTCATATCTTTTATAGTATTACTTAATAATTCAATACATTTTATTGCGTGTAATTTATGATCTGACGGCATGAATTATTAATTATTATTATTATTAAAGAAAATTAAAACATGGGAGAGAATACTATAGCTTTTTTTTTAATGAAACACTATGGATTGTAATGGATATTTTTGTCTTTTTGGATATGTTAATGATAAATTATTTTTATATGAACTTGTCAATGTCTAATGTCTGTATAAATTTTCTCTATATAATCTTGTCAATGTTAAATTATCATCATGTAATCTTGTCAATGTTAAATTATTTTGTCAATGTCAGTGTCTAATGTCTGTATAAATTATCTCTATACTGAAAACTTTGCACTCGTGTCGAGTTGAGGAGATGAACGACACATATTTTTCTCATCTCCCTCCAATAAGCACCATATGGTGATAAGGCCGCGTCTAAACCATTGTAGGAAAATTTTTGCTGGCCAGTCAAGAGAGGCCTGCTACAAAATTCAAGATCATGGGTTTTCAGTACCTCTTCAGCCATTTTGGCTGAAGAGACTACGAGGGTTCGCTTGAAACCTAGCTTTAAGGACATGAGGGGGCCATATTTTTTAGATAGTTTCCATAAATGCGTTTGAAGGTTTGAGCTATCAAGCTGGTACAAGTTACCTATCAAGGGAAGACCGTTGGGGCCAGGAGGGAAACAAGCTCTTTTAGAGATTTTGTTTTTCTTGAGAAGAAACAAGAAAATGATGGAGAGGAAGAGAATTACGAATATGAGTATTAATGCCATTATGATCTGAGTATTTTTGAGCTGTGAATTCTGCGATGCAAGCTTCAATTATATAGAGAGTGTTTGCGGGTGAGTGTATTTTTTATTTAAAAATATATTAAAATAATTTTTATTTTTATTTTTAATAACTACATCAAAATGATTAAAAAATATAAAAAAATTAATTTAAAATTTTTTCAAAAAAAATTATAAATTAAAATAAACAGAGTCTAGTTGCACTCCTACCAGTACAGTGCAATAAACAAAAAAGAATATTTATGGAAATAGATTTCTATCATATTAACTTTCATTTCAAACATTTTATTTGTGTATATGCACCAACTTAATTGAAAATATTTACTTGAAATTTTTCCTCAGCAATTATAATATAACAATAGCCTGTGTTCGAAATTGATCCATATATAACATGATTATTGCGTATTTGATGAGCATTGAGCATTTTCTAGGGCTGTTCAATAAACTCATAATGAATGTCTGCCGTCTAGATTTGATACTCTATAGAAATCTTGCATTCAAACCTAATGCCTTTTATTAGACCAAGAGAATGATACTACAGGAACTAAGGTTTTTAATTTCAGTCCGTTTCGTTTGAAATAACCGGTATAAGATAAATTAAAATAGATTTTATTTTGTTTAAAATCTTAGTTTATTTTATAAATTTTATTTTTAAATAAAAAATATTTTAAAAAGTAACCGCTACCATAATATCAAACAAACTATATATTTTAAATGAAAAAAATAAAAATAAAAAAAAGATAAAAAAGAAAATTTTAAAAAGAGAAATCTCATAACTGATTTATCGTGCACGCCATTATATGTACACTCACATACTAGAGCCAACATAGAGAGAACCCTACTAAAAAAATATCAAGCCTTTTTTCCTTCTTCTTGATGCCATCTAAAGATTGTGAGGGCGTTCCCTCTCCTATCACCGCTGCTAGACATGTGCCTGGGACATTCCATAAACCAGGACTGTATTCGTGATGCACAATCGAACCCACCCCACGTGCCCCCTGCACTAAAGAATATTTTGGATGTATTATATTTTTAAAAATTTAAATTTATTTTGTATAAATTTAATTTTTTTATGTTTTTATATCGTTTTGATGAGCTAATGTTAAAAATAATTTTTAAAATATAAAATAATATTATTTTAATATATTTTCAAATAAAAAATAGTTTAAACCGCAATCACTATCGAATTCTTAAATAAACCCTTTAACATATTTTGCAGTATCTTTGACAAGTAAAAGAAAAATTGCTGTCGATCGCTTTTGTCGAGTTTCCTACCTTAGGGTCATGATGTTGAAATAATAATAATAATAATAATAATAATAATAATAAAAACTATAAGGGTGATTTGTGTTGAGAAGTTTCGATAACTTAAATAAACCCGGTAAAGTTGTTAGTTAGTTAGTATCTAGTTGGCGCTTAGTTAAGTCGGGTAAGTTTGTTAGTGCCTAGGCGGCGGTAGTTAAGTGATTCCTTAAATCACGTTGCAGGAGTTAGAAGGGAGCATGCAGTATTGTAAAGGCTATATAAAAGCCAGACAGTTGTTTTCTTCAATACAGGCGATACAATTCATTGCTCATCAGAGTTCTTGAATCTCTGTTTCTAATAAATTGGTATTAAAGCCTTCACTAGGCTTGAGAAAGAGAAAGCTGCAACTTTGAACTTTACAAAACAAAGGAGAGCCAGAATGGGAGATGGCTAACGACAATAATAGCAATTTCATCCAACCATCTATACCGCATTTTAATGGTCATTTCGATCACTGGAGCATATAATTTCTTGAGATCCAAGGAATTTTGGACCTTGGTTGAAACAGGTTATACAGAGCTAGAGGTAGGAGCAGTTGTGACTGAAGCATAACGAAAGAAATTAGAGGAGTTAAAGCTCAAGGATATGAAAGCGAAGAATTATCTATTTTAGGCCATTAACAGAACTATTCTGGAGACTATTCTAGAGAAGAACACCTTTAAACAAATCTGGGATTCGATAAAGAGGAAATATAAATGAAATGCAAGAGTGAAGCGTTCAATCCTTCAAACACCAAGGAAGGAGTTTGAAACATTGGAGATGAAAACAGGTGAGAATATCATTGAATATTTTGCAAAGGTTATGACTGTAGCCAGCAAAATAAGAATATATGGGGAGCAAATGCGAGATGTAACAATTATGGATAAGATTCTTCGATCCTTGACTGACAGATTCAATTACAGAGTTTGTTCAATTGAAGAATATAAGGACATTGATGTTCTCTCAATCGATGAGTTGCAAAGCTCATTGATTGTACATGAACACAAATTTCAGAAACATAACATGGAAGAACAAGCCTTGAAAGTGACATCTGAAGATAGGTTTTATGGTAGAGGTCAAGGCAGACGAGCTCCTAGAGGAGGGGGAAGAGGTAGAGGACGATATGCCTTTAACAAAACCACTGTGGAGTGTTATAAATGTCACAAACTTGGCCATTTTCAGTATGAATATCCCACAGTGAACAAGGAGGCAAATTATGCAGAACTGAACAATAAAGAAGAAATATTGTTGATGTCTCACATGGAATTGTATGACAACAATCGAGAGGATGCATGGTTTTTTGACTCTGGCTATTCAAATCATATGTGTGGAGACAAGGCTATGTTCTGTGAGTTAAATAAAGAATTTAGACAGCTGGTGAAGCTTGTGAATAATACACGAATGACAGTGCCTGGGAAAGGAAAAGTCAAGCTGTTTTTGGATGGAGGGCATCACATTGTTACTAATGTATTATATGTAACTGACCTGAAGAATAACCTCTTAAGCATAGGCCAGCTACAAGAAAAAGGTTTGGCAATCCTTATCAAATCAGGGACATGCAAAATCTATCATTCTGTAAGAGGTCTGATCATTTAAACCAGGATGACAATGAACAGAATGTTTGTGTTAATAGCAAAGACTCAAGTCAAAGATGCTTCTTGTTTCCATGCACCTGCACAAGACCTTTCATATTTATGGCATTGCAGATATGGCCATCTCAGTCACAAAGGACTAAAAACCTTGGAATACAAGAAGATGGTTCAAGGACTGCCACAACTCCCTCTATCAACTACAGAATGCACTGTTTATATTATTGGCAAGTAGCACAGAGAATCCATCCCAAAAAAGAGTCAATGGCGTGCATCATAAAGGTTACAAATCATTCATGCAGACATATGTGGTTCAATCACACCAATCTCAAACAGCAAGAAAAGGTATTACTTATGCCTTATTGATGACTATAGCAAGAAGGCCTTGGTTTATTTTCTAGCAGAAAAATTAGAAGCTTTCCAGCATTTCTAGTATTTTAAGAAGCTTGTGGAAAAAGAAACTGGACAATTCATCAAGTGTATAAGAATAGATAGAGGTGCTGAATTCAACTCTCTAGAATTCAATGAGTTCTGTAAGCAGAATGGCATCAAAAGGCAGCTAACTATAGCCTACACCCCTCAGCAAAATGGAGTGGCTGAGAGGAAGAATAGGACAGTGATGAACTTGGTAAGATCCATGCTTTCAAAAAAGAAGATTGACACGATCAAAGAGTTGATGTCTTATCCCAAGTGCAGTAGTGTCGAAGTAATAAATAACCCGGCAAGACCGAGGTCGAACCACAGGGAGGTCAACTATATAAATTACAAATAAAGATAAAGATTTGAAGAGAATAATAACAGAAAAGGAGTTGAAGAGAGTTTTGGGATGTGATATTGATGTAAAGATTAAACAAAGATAAAACAGATGTCAAGGTTAAAGGATCCACTAATGGTATTTCAAATAAATATAATATAAACTCTTTTTATTACTCAACTGGAAACCACACACAAAGGAGATTCCAATCGGATGATTTATCATCAATGGCTCATTATAAAGTATTAACATGATCATATTAATTATCTTGTCTAAGTAACACCATACTTATAAATATCATCAGACAATCATGTTGCTAGCTTATGTTAACAACAAATTAAGTTCCTATCATAATAACAATGTCGGCTGAAGACTATGAAGGATCAAGCATTTGATGTACCAACTGTTATACAACACAAATCTAAATTAACCATTTAACAAGCAAGATATTAAGAATTAGTAAGATAAAAAGATAAAACATGTTAATAGCAAACTTTCTTAGTTATAAATATTGAAGTCCATGTTAAGTTTATATTATACATATTCTAACATCATTAGAGAAATCTTTTCATGTTGACATAATTAAATTAGCTAAACATAATGAAGAAAAAGAACATAAATAAACTAGATAAGAACATAATTATGATGAAAAACATAAACAAGAGATTAATGAAAGCAAAACTTAAGCATTACAAAATATAAAGAAAGCAAGAACATGATCTTAATCTGAAAACCAAGATGACTAAATACATGGCATGAACACCATCAGATTAAAGCCTTTTCCTTTTTCATTAAAAGATAAAGCTAAAACATGGCTATAAAATATTAGGTCAGGATCCATTCATGCTTGGGATGAAATGCAACAACAGTTTTTAAAGAAATTTTTTCCGTCTCACAGAACAAATTCTTTCAAAAGACAAATCACCACTTTCATTCAAAAACTAGGAGAAACATTTTACAAGTGTTGGGATAGATATAAAGACTTGCTTAATACCTGTCCTCATCATGGTTTTGAAACATGGAGATTGGTTTCACAATTTTATGAAGGGTTAACACCTAAAGATAGGCAAATGGTGGAATTGATGTGCAATGAAACTTTTGAAGATAAAGACCCTGATGAAGCAATGGAGTACTTAGACTTGCTAGCTGAAAATGCTCAAAATTAGGACACCACAGGTACGTGTGAGGCACCAGGTAAAACTCAACCTCATACATCTAATGGAGGCATGTACAACCTTAGGGAAGATCATGACCTCCAAGCCAAATTTGCATCTTTAGCTAGAAAAGTTGAGGCACTAGAATTAAAAAAAAGTGGTCAAATAAAATCTGTTAAAGAAATTGTGTGTCAAATTTGTGAAACTAATGAACACTCAACCAATGATTGTCCAACTTTGCCTTCTTTTAAGGAATTTCTCCATGAACAAGTCAATATTTTAAATAGTTACCAAAGACCAAGTCATGACCCATACTCGTAAACGTATAACCTTGAATGAAGAAATCACCCAAATTTTAGTTGAAAAAATAATAACAATAATGCACAAACTTCACGGCTACCATTTTAAGCACAATATAATTTTTAAAATTCTCACAAATATACACCTGCAATAACTTATTTTCATGCATCCAAAATGAGAGATCTCCAATGTAGCTCTAGTAGTTCATCCCAGCACAAACATCATTGCATCAACGACATACACAAGACTATAACAAAAAGAATCCCCCGGCTGTCTAGAGGTGGCCAAGGACCCTTGGTTGCATAGGTGGGTACGAAATACCAACCAAGACCTTGGAGAAAATTACAGAGGATAAGTATGTTAGAAAAGGTTTCTCTGTTTCTTAGGAAAACAACGCGAATATACAGCAATAGGGAAGATATAGACATTGATGATGTGCTCGTCAAGAAAAAACAAAATTCAAATGCTTTTAAGAAAATTATGTGGTTGATGATTTAACTCTCTTGGTGTTCAAACTTCTCACCATCATTTTCAAAACCACCAATCATCCACCATGCGTTGTTCTTTAAAGTCAACATTTTGAACAGGAAAACCACCAATCAAAGCCCTTTTCCTAATTCCTAATGCATTCTTCTTCTTTTGATAAATTTATTTTTTATCAAAAGCATTGTCCTTTAAATAAAAACATCATAATCCTAATTAAAAGCAAGTTTTATTAAAACAAAACTAGAAAAATAATGAATCGATAAATTTGACACTAATGTATTAAAAATATAATATTATTAATTTTGAAAAAGAAATATATAAAAACTTACTATAAAAAAATAAAAAATATAAATATTTGATTCACATTAATTATTCAAGGTTCAAATATAATTATTTTGAAAATAATTGTTAATATTATGTAAAAGATACTAATATTATTTAAAAATAATAGTGTAATTGAATAATTATGTAAATATTATTTTAAAAAATTTATTTATTAATTAAATGCAAAAAAAAAAATCAAGTAAAAAAACTTAAAGGGACATGAGCATAGGTGCTTAAAATTTGGGCCCAAATGCCTAACAACATTTAAAGTCTAGTTTTTTTTTTTTTTTGAAAGAAAAAATGGCGTGTACTATGTTTTTTTTTATAAATAAATGGGCGATGCATCTCCAATATGAGTAAACAACACGTCATCCATTTATAACTAGAAAATTAGCGTCATAGTCTTTAGACCAAAAAATCTAGATTTCAATTATTTTTCATCAAAACATAATCACATGAACCTCTGAAACTCCATTTCTAATAACAAAATAATTTTAATTGGTCTAAAAACTCATAATGCCTAAAATATCTCAAAAATAATATATATCCCTAAAATAGAAAGTAAAATTATGTATTTCTAAAATAGAAAGTATAAAGAGGACATGTCTCTAAAAATAAAATTTTATTTTATTTTTATCCCTAAAATATCTTTGTAAAAAATTCATAATTTCAAAATCATCCAAATAAGTTTTGAAGGAATAAAAGTGGTTATTATCATAGTTTTAAAACTCAATTGGGTCACAGGTCAAAAGGTTAACCCTAATCTTTTTTAAGCAAAATAGATTGCCAGTTGACCAGGGTTTTTGATCGGTTCAAACTAGGTCAATCCATCCTATTTTTTAAAAAAACTCATATCAGTTCAAGCATTATGTAGACAACAAAATAAATATTAAGATGTTCACATTATAAGAAAAGCTAAATTATGTAGGAAAAGGACTATGACTAATTTCCTCATAAAATATTATTGATTGCTACAATGTTTCCCTACATTGTTTTTGTTTTACACATGTTTTTTTTTCTTATGATTTTTTTCAAAATAATTTTTGTCGATTTCATTTTTTAATACTGAAATGGTTGAGAATTTAATTTTGTATTTTTTCTTTTATTTTATCTATCTATATGGTTAGCGAGATTAGTGTGGTTTGCGGATTTGTCAAGGTAATCCAAATTGCTCCAGTTTATGGATGTGGTGTGTTTTTTTTTTAATGATGTGGGGAAAGCACTGTAGCTTTCCTCACAAAACATTGTGGATTGCTACAGTGTTTCCCCATATTATTTTTTTTTACACATGGTTTTTTTTTCTTATGATTTTTTTCAAAATTATTTTTATCAATTTTTTTTTAATATTAAGATGGTTGAAATTTTAGATTTGTAATTTTTTTTAATTTTGTCTTTCTATGAGGTTAGCGTAGTTTGCGAGTTTGTCGAGATCACTCAGGTTGCTCCAATTTATGGATGTGGTATTTTTTTAATTCAACTTGACTTTTTTATAATCTATTTTTTTCTCATATTACTAAAAAAATAATTTTAAAGAAAAAAAATGTTATTAAACTTTATGAAATAAAAAAATTTAAACTCATTGCACTGTGGATTATAATAGTAATCCATAGTGTTTTGCTTTCATTTTCTTTTTATTTTTATTTCTTTTTGATTTTTTGTTATGATTTGTTTTCAAATGTATTTTTGTCAATTTTATTTTTTAAAATTGAGATTGATGAGAATTTAGATTTGTAATTTGCTTCTTTTTTATTTTGACATCATATGAGGTTAACATGGTTTACATGTTTGCCAAGGTAACCTAAGTTACCCCATCTTACGAGTTTGGTGAGTTGTTTTTTTTAATTGAACTTGATTTTTTTTTATAGTCTATTTTTTCTCATATAGTTAAAAAAATAATTTTAGAGAAAAGTCATGTTATTAAATTTATAAAGTAAAAAAAATTAAAAGGTGTGAGGAAACCATTGGTCACCCATATATATTGCAATGTGAATGTCAATAGTAATTCACAATATTTTACTTTCTTTCTTTTTTCTTTTTGTTATGATTTTTTTTTCAAATTTGTTTTGTCGATTTTATTTTTTAATATTGGGATGATTGAGAATTTAACTTCAAAAGTTGTTTCTTTTTATTTTACTTTTCTATAAAGTTAGCATGGTTTGCAAGTTTACTAGTATAACTCGGGTTGCCCTAATTTATGAATTTGGTGGAGTGTTTTTTTAATTAAACTTGACTTTTTTATCGCCAATTTTTTTTTCATATAGTTAAAATAAATAGTTTCAAAAAAAAGTTGCAAACCATGCTATTGGATTAATTAGAAATTCAGTTTCAGAATTAGTTTTGTTTTACCTTTTATGGGGTTATAGTGATCTAAAAAAAATCTCGGTATTGAGTTGGTGTTTGATTTCACAATCATTTACTTTTGTTATAATATAGTTAAATAAAAAATAGATTGAAAAAAACAAATTATTATCTAAGTGGAGTCTATAACCTAGTTCCCAAGTTTAGCATACTAGCTCAGATTACCCAATTCACAGGTTTGATGAGATTACCCACCGATAGGATATACTTTTTTTGTTTTTTTATTTCATCATTTAATATTTGATTGGTTAAATAACAGACTAAATTATTAATTCTTGTTTGCTTTCAAGGGATAATTGTTTCAAATAAGTTTCGTTTTTAGGTTAGTGCTCAATTTTATGAACATTTGTTTTTATCATACAATTAAATAGAAACAATTATGAAAAAAAATTATTAAACCCAATAAAATACATGACCTGGGTCGCGGAGGGTCGAGATTGATCATTATCTCAATATTTGTTTTTTTAAATTATCATCTTGAAGTTTTTTTAAAAGCCATGTCATGTTTTTATCGATCATCAAGGTTGCATTTAGACATATGAAATCGATCGATTTAAGACGAGCTAGCTTTTATACTGATTTAATTAAAAACTTGAGTTAGACAAAGAGTTGAGTCGGGAGGTTTTAAAATTAACCCATTTGATCAAGTTTAATAATATATTAAAAAATTATCCATGGTCTTAATATTTTTTTATATTTAAAAAGAAATTGATCCAACCCGTGATAGAGCGCGGGTATAAGTATATTTGTTTTTACATTATAATATTATAAAAAGTTAATTGAAAAATAAAAAATTAATGCATGTATTTAATAGAATAAATAAAACATAATATGAAGCAATAAATTGTAAAAACAAATGTCATTAAAATGAAAAGCTGAAAAATAAATACATAAAAAAATCTTGATCTCGAGAAGCTGAAAGATAAATGGATATGAATAAGTTTGATCCTCGAGTCGCAGGGCACTCAAGAATTCTGCATAGATCCAAAACCTGACATCTAGTCGCCAGTCTTTTAACATCAACTTTGGTCCAAATTCAAAGTACGTTTTTCTTGTAGCTGTCGAGAAGCTAAGTAATTGACAATATAGGAATTGAGTACATTGACAAGTATCCAAATTCAACTCTGCTCTTGATTTTTTTATTTGATTACGTGACAATAAAAAACGATTTTTGTAAAAAAAATAATTTAAATATTATAAAAAAATGTGATATGTTAGTATGAATTCTCTTTTCCTTATTAATGTATTTTCTTTTCAAAAAAAAATATTGTTTTTGGCAATTTTGTTTATTGCATAAAAAACTAAAATCAATCAAAATCAATATATATATATATATATATATATAATAACTATTAAGAATAAGGAAAAAAAAAAGTAACAATTTCTTAAAAACCATTTCTTTTCCTTATTAATGTACCTTATTAACGCATTTCTTTCCTTTCGTTCTCATTTTTTTTTTAATCATATGTATTGTTTTTAAACGAGACCTTAATTACCGTAATAAAAAATTAAAAAAAATAATGAATTAATAGTTTTAATGTGGATATATTAAAAACATACAAGAATAATAAACTTGAAAAAAAAATTACAATATACCTTTTTTTAGCCATGTAGCTTACTGCATTAAAACTAAAAGCAATTAAAATAAATATCTAAAAACATTAACGATTTGAAATAAAATAAAAAAAGTATCTCTTTAATCAAAACCCTTTTCCTAATGCATTCTTCTTCTTTTGATAAATTTATTTTTTAATCAAAAGCGTTGTTCTTTAAATAAAAACATCATAATCCTAAAAGCAGGTTTTACTAAAACAAAACTAGAAAAAATAGTGAATCGATAAATTTGACACTAATGTATTAAAAATATAATAATACTAATTTTGAAAAAGAAATATATAAAAACTTACTATAACAAAATAAAAAATATAAATATTTGATTCACATTAATTATTTTTTTTCTTGCATATGACCAAAAATCTTAAAATTATTTGAGCATATTTCTAAAGAAAAATTTAAAATACTTTCACATGTTTTAAGAAAAATATTATATGAATTTTACAACAAGTTTATAAAATTTCAAGGATTTTGGCCAATATTTAAAAAATATTTTTGGCAAGAAAATATTATTAACTTTTAATATAATAATAAAAATCTAAAAAGAGTTAATATTCAAAATATTATTATGGATAATAATTTTATTACTCATTTTAATATAAGGATAAAAAAAACTTGAATGAAATTAATATTCAAAATATTACTGTGGATAATACAGTTTATTCACTTATGATATAAGGATAAAATCCATAAGGAATTTATTTGAAATATCATTTGGAATGACGTAGTAGTAAAAATTAATCTAATTTTACTTCAAAATAAACCTCAACGATAATTGAGAATATTTTACCTTTTCAAACTGAGTTCCTGACTTAGAAAACCAAGGCTTGATCATCATACCAAACTCGTTTTAGTAGGACAGTAAAATTAGACATTGTTAGACCATAGCAAACAATAAAAAGTAATACAAACTTATCTCCGGGTAAAGGATACTATGCATTTAATACATTTTCTTTACACAACCAATTATTTACCTAGAACTTTCAAAAAATTAGTTAGGGTTTTTAGTAGTTGTAATACTGGGTGGCGATTTCCCGGTCAACCAAAAGATATCTCCAAAATCTGTCTAAGAAGGGTCGTCATGATGTTGTGCTTTTGCGATGAGGGTATAACAGCACCAATTAATATAAATATACATCTATCCAAGGATAGATGTAAGTACTAGATTGATTCCTCAAGTTAGGATTAATAACATTGATTACAAAGTTATAGGAATAACATTTTAACTCCTCATAAATGAGTGAATTCTTTCATTTATAATAAATGTTTCTTGATGACACCATGTCACCGACAATCCATAAACATTATCTAAAGTGATTGCTAAATGCCGACAACATTATTTTGAGAAATAAAGTTCGCTTTCATACATTCTTGTAGTTTTTGACAAAAGATTGAATGAAACATGTGTGGTTGAAAAAAAAAGATAAATGATTATTTATAATGGTAGGTAATTGGAACGTTCATACATTAACACAAAATATAATCTTTTTTAATTCATATCTATTTCACTACAAGATTTTACAGTTATACCGACGGAAAAATTCTGTCGGTGTGTGATTAGAAGTTCGTCGGTCATTTTTTTACCGACGTCATCACCGACGGATTACGTCCGTCGGCTTTTTCTTCGTCGGTGATTCCCCATTCCGTCGCTATATCGGTCGGAAAAATAAAAAAATCATTTGCCAATGGTTTTACAGATGGAATTTGCGCGCTAAAAAAGATTCCTGCTTAAAATATACCGACGGATTTTTATTTTGTCGATGAGTGTATGAAATACCGACAGAATATATCCATTTATAAATTCATCGATAATTATAAAAATTACTGTTAAATACCGACAGATTAAATTCATCGATAATTAAAGTATTTTAAATTGATATGCATATATATCACATGAATAAAGAGATGAATAAAGAGACAGTACTCTTTTTATTGACTTTCTAAGCCAGTACTATTGAAAAGAATTTGATAGAGGTCTTAAAATTCAGACCATCAACTTTTCAAATTGCATAAAAAATAATAATTCAAGCCATAATGAACTCTAATGTGAAAACAAAAGGGTACAAAGAACCTTAAAAATTCAACGGAGCTTGCGTGAAAATTATTCGAGGTCAATCTTCATATTAAGCCCCGTCGTTTATTCTTATTATTACACACAGCATGCAAACCTTAAAAAACAAAAAAACTACTGATCATGGGCTGATTCGTGTTTTATTCATAGAGTCACGATTTCATGATGATGCCCACAATTCCTTTACGCATCATTGCCCATCACAGCATAGGCCTTAGGCACCAGGAAGAGAGCGTCCCTCGTATGCTTAGCAAGACCGGGTTTCGTATGATCGACGTCTATGTCTTCCCTCTTCATCCCACCAGGCATTTCCCAGTCGAATTTGTAGAGAAGATTAGAAAGTGAAAGCTCCACGGTGGCAATTCCCATATATATACCAGGACAAAGTCTTCGACCCGCACCAAATGGTATCAGCTCAAAATCTTGTCCTTTCAAATCAATAGAACTGCCCAAGAACCTATCAGGAATGAACACATACGGGTTCTCCCAAACTTCTGTGTCCCTTCCAATAGCCCACGCATTCACGTAAACTAAGGTCTTGGCTGGTATTTCGTACCCACCTATGTTACACTCCGTAGTTGTTTCTCTTGGGAGTAGTAGTGGTGCTGTTGGTTGCAATCTCATGGTCTCTTTAACCACAGCTTTAAGGTAAGGCAATTGTTCAACATCATCTTCGTACACAAAACCTTTGTCTCCTATCACCTTTCGAACTTCTTCTTGAGCTTTTCTCATTGCTTCAGGGTTTTTCATTAGAAGGCTCATGGCCCAGATCACAGTAGCAGCAGCTGTATCAGTCCCACCAACAAATATGTTCTGCAAGGACCAGGAAAATAAAATAAAATGTAAGGATGATATTTGAAACCATTTACAATATTCAAATCCAAATCATTTTGGTTGGGAAATGAAAATTAAAAGGCCGAATTTGAGTCGAACATAGATTACCATTAGAATTGCTTTGATGTGATCAAGCGTTAGTTGAACTTTAAAAGTGCGATCCTTGTATATTTGAAGCAAAACGTCAAGTATGTCCTCATGGTCTGGCTTTGGTCGCGCTGGATCAAGATGTTCATCAATGATTTCTTGGTAGAAAACATCAAACTCTCTGAAATTGTTTTCAAGACGATGGGCGAGTCCCGTGAGTCTATCAACCCATCCCATGTATGGAAAATAATCAGAAAGATAAAACATCGTAAACAGGGCTTGAGTTTCATTAAGCAACGCATGGAACCTACTTCCTTCAATTCCTCCATCCTCGCACCTTTTTCCGAAGGCAGTTCTGCATATGGCTGTGCTTGTAAGAGACAGCATTGCTTCAGTCAAGTTGAAGGGTTTAGAAGCAAGAGCTGCTTTGGAAATTTTTTCAATCATATGCGATACCTCATCTTCTCTGTTGGTACGAAAACTTTGCACTCGTGTCGAGTTGAGGAGATGAACGACACATATTTTTTTCATCTCCCTCCAATAAGCACCATATGGTGAAAAGGCCAAGTCTAAACCATTGTAGGAAAATTTTTGCTGGCCAGTCAAGAGAGGCCTGCTACAAAATTCAAGATCATGGGTTTTCAGTACCTCTTCAGCCATTTTGGCTGAAGAGACGACGAGGGTTCGCTTGAAACCTAGCTTTAAGGACATGAGGGGGCCATATTTTTGAGATAGTTTCCATAAATGCGTTTGAAGGTTTGAGCTATCAAGCTGGTGCAAGTTACCTATCAAGGGAAGACCGTTGGGGCCAGGAGGGAAACAAGCTCTTTTAGAGATTTTGTTTTTCTTGAGAAGAAACAAGAAAATGATGGAGAGGAAGAGAATTACGAATATGAGTATTAATGCCATTATGATCTGAGTATTTTTGAGCTGTGAATTCTGCGATGCAAGCTTCAATTATATAGAGTGTTTGCGGGTGAGTGTATTTTTTATTTAAAAATATATTAAAATAGTAATAATAATAATAATAATTGTTATTTTATTTTTAATGTTTATATTAAAACGATATAAAAATATAAAAAAATTAATTTTAAATATTTTTATAAAACAATATAAATTTTAAAAAACACACTCAATTACAGTAATA
Organism: Populus deltoides; assembly: GCA_015852605.2. Taxonomy (NCBI): domain Eukaryota; kingdom Viridiplantae; phylum Streptophyta; class Magnoliopsida; order Malpighiales; family Salicaceae; genus Populus; species Populus deltoides. Next base: position 1,676,457 of record CM027571.2, read on the forward strand.
AGATGTAATAGACAAAAAAAAAATTTATGAAAATAGATTTTTATCGTATTAACTTTCATTTCGAACATTTTATTTGTGTATACCCACCAATTTAATTGAAAATATTTACTTTATGTTTTGACTTGAAATTTTTCCTCAGCAATTATAATATAACAATAGCCTGTGTTCGAAATTGATCCATATATAACATGATTATTGCGTATTTGATGAGCATTGAGCATTTTCTAGGGCTGTTCAATAAACTCATAGTGAATGTCTGCCGTCTAGATTTGATTATTGCGTTTATAGAAATACCAAGAGAACGATACGACTTTTCATAATAAACTCATAATGAATGTCTGCCGTTTCGTTTCATAATACGACTTTTCAGATGCGACTTTTCATAGTACATAGTATATATGGGACCAACAAAGTGAATTAATTTTCTCCCTCAATAAAAACTTGCGTGGGAATCTTCATGGGGCCATTAAACTAGAAATGGTGTATAATAATTCAATACATTTTATTGCGTGTAATTTATGATATGACAGCATGAATTATTAATTATTATTATTATTAAAGAAAATTAAAACATGGGAGAGAATACTATAGCTTTTTTTTTTAATGAAACACTATGGATTGTAATGGATCTTTTTGTCTTTTTGGATATGCTAATGATAAATTATTTTTATATGAACTTGTCAATGTCTAATGTCGGTATAAATTATCTCTATATAATCTTGTCAATGTTAAATTATCATCATGTAATCTTGTCAATGTTAAATTATTTTGTCCCATGTTGAATTATAGCATCAGTCCTCAAATCTCAAGTCACTCGGCGTTCCAATCTAAAAAGAACAGGATTGGCGTGCTAGTCTAGCCTGCTTATTATTTTTATTTTTGTGTTTTAAAAATATTTTTATCTTTTTATTTGTATTAAATTAATATTTTATTAATAATTTTAAATCATTTTAATGTGCTATTATCAAAATAAAATTTTAAAAATATTATTTTAACGTATTTTTAAAACAAAAAATATTTTAAAAAATAATCACTAAAATATCAAGCTTTATCGCACACACGATTATATGGACACTTACATACTAGAGCTAACATATCAAGCCATTTTTCCTTCTTCTAGATGCCATCCAAAGATTGCTGAGGGTGACCCCTCTCCGATCATCACCGCTAGACATATGCTAGACATTCCACACACCAGGAGTGTATTCGTGGTGTACAATCCAACCCACCAACGTGCCTCCTACATTTAAAAAGACTAAAAAAGACTGAGTATATTTAAATATGCTATCGAAATGATGTTTTTTAAAATTTTAATTTTTTTATTTAAATTTAATTTTTTAATATTTTTATATTATTTTAATATATTAGTGTAAAAATAATATTAAAAAATAAAAATATATTATTTTAATATATTTTTAAACAAAAAAATATTTGAAATTTTCAAACAAATACTTTAACATGGACTACAGTGTCTTTGACGAGGAAAAGAAAATTTTATGGTCGTACTGGACAAGTTTCCTACCTTAGGGTCATGATGTTCAAATAATAATAATAATAATAGTAATAAAACTAATTGGGTGATTTGTTTACTTCAACAGATTGAGTTACGAAGAGACAGGAATGCAATACTACAAATGTAAATGATCGATGAGGAGGAAAAGGAGGATGAATGTTCAAATCAAATTGGAAATGGAATATCGCATGAATATATTTAATGGTTTGCCTAAATTTGGTGAACAAGGCTTAATAATTTTCTATGACGTTTTTTTTTTTCATTTTCAAGTTTGGTAGAATAGAATTGTAAGAACATTTATGACTTTATACTATTAGTTTCATGTTGAATTTCTATTTAAATATTGGGATGTTGGGATATTGTATTCAATTTGGACTTACGGTTTTTCTCTCTTCGATTAGTTGATGAAATTGAGTGCTTATGAGTTTATTTAATTTGATGAAATGAATTGATACTTTTAGAAGTAATTCTGAATTTTTAAAAATTATGTTTCAATTTGTATTATGTGAAAATTTATCATTTGTAGCCAATAATCACCATCAGAAAATTAATAAATACAAACGGAAACATCAAGAGACTATATCCATCAATAAACACTGATATAAATATTTCCTCGGCATATACCGATGAAATTACATTGAAAAAAGAATGAGTTAAAACAAACCAAAAGGTACGATGACGTGCCATTTATACAAATGGTATTACTAACGGTATTAATCAATCAATTAAATACGTTTGTAAATAATATTTAAGTTATAACTCTTAAGATTGTGTTTACTTGTTTTATGCCTTTTCCTATATAAATTTGTTGTATGGATTAATGATTTGTACATGTTAGGGTTTATTTGGGATTTTATAAAATTATATTTCTTTGTAAATTGATGAAATTCATTTTGAATTTGTGACTTAAATGTTTTGTGATAAAATAAATAATGACTTATTTAACATGTTTATTTTATATTTTGACAAATTTATTGTTAAGTTGAAATTTTTGATAGATGTATAGAAATATAAATTTATGTAGACAATTGATAATAAATTAAGAATACTATTAAAATAGATTGAATAAGTTTGAATTAAGCCAATATTTATGAATTTATTTAGTTCATGTAATTAATTATGGCAGGAAAATTTCAAGTTAATTTTTAATATAAAAAAATATATAAACATTGTAATATTATAAAAATTGAATTAAAAAATAAAAAATTAATGCATGTATTTAATAGAATAAATAAAAAATAATATAAGCCAATAAATTGTAGAAAAAATTGTTAACATTAACTAAATATTAAAATGAGAAGTTAAAAAATAAATACATAAAAAAAAACTTAATATCGAGAAGCTGAAAGATAGATGCATATGAATAATTTTGATCTTGAGTCGCAAGGCATTCTTGAAAATTTTTTTTATTTGATTACATGGCAATAAAAAAGGATTTTTGTAAAAATTAATAATTTAAATATTATAAAAAAATGTGATATGTTAGTATGAATTAATTCTCTTTTCCTTATATATTCTTGTATTTTTTTCAAAAAAATATTATTTTTCGGCAATGTTTTTATTGCATAAAAAACTAAAATCAATCAAAATCAATATCCAAAAAACAATCACTACAACATTATCCAGTTTTACTGACGGAATCATTTCGGTTGGTGAAAGCAATGTAATCCGTCGGTGAAAATAATACCTATGGACTCACCGACGAACACTTCCGTCGGTAATAACAGTCGTCGGTAAATCCCATTTCCGTCGCTAATTCTGTCGCAAATAAAAAAACCACCCACCGACGGTCATACAAACGGATACGCGCGCGCCAAAAAAAAGTTTCCTGCGGGAACATTACCGACGGAATAAATCCATCGGTAATTACCCTTGAAAGTACCGACGGCATTACCGATGGACAATCCGTCCGGTAATTATGGCATGGCTTGTAATTTTGTTGCAACTCTCGTAAATACCGACGGATATTATCCATCGGTAATGTCGTCGGTAACAATGGCATGGATGGTAATGGTTCGGTAACTCTCTGTTAAATACCGATGGATATTATCTGTCGGTATATCCGTCAGTAGACATTTAAAATATATAAAAAAATAATTTATTAATTGTAAAAAACCTTAATAAACAAATAAAAATGCATTAAACATTAAAAATATAAAAGTAATAATATTCATTACAAATCTAATGTGTTTAAAAACAAAATTAAACTAGAATAGCGGGGAGGCGAGAAGGAGGAGGCTGGTTGTTCCCGAGACCATACGCACCAAAAAAGAAGCCGCACAAGTATCGTCACCCATCTTTAATCTCATCTTCATGACTATTTGACGGAGCTCATCATAATTCGTCGAGAGTTGTTGATATTGTTGTTTCAACGCAATGAACTCCTTAGACTGAGTGTTCGATACTGATGGAGAGCTTCCAACAGTTGAGACACTACTGAGTCGAACGCAAGTTTTCAGCCGTAGTGTTGGAGAGCACGTGACCCTATTTTTATCGGGTCCACCGAGACAATCCCGCCTCCATCCACAAATCTGGATCGAAATCTGGATGGGTCGACGGATTGTCCCCATATCTCTCCCTCAACTGGCTATTATAGGTCTCCTAAAAATTCCATCGGTAAAAAAATCATCAAATGCAATTCAAGATGCAATTCAAGAAAATAATAACTTACAAAATAAAATGAATGAACGAACATACCACGGCGTCGAAAGCACGGTTGTCCACGAACCGCTGCACCCCCTTTGGCGGTCTTGACTCCCCGATGCATCTCTAGAAACAACACCATTGGAATCGGTTCACGTCCAAGAGACGCAGCCTGTAAGGAAAAAATAGGTTGAAAGTTAAATATATTATAAGGAACGACAAATTAATTAACGATATATTTCAATAAAATTAATCTTACCATCCGCTTTGCATGTGCGCTGAATGGGACGGATCCGCCAGTGTGTGTGGTCACCGAGCCATAAATTTGCCGGTTCCGGTTGTCGGCGCAAGCGTGAGCGCCGTGAGAACCGCTCTGAGGTCACGTGCTCAATATATGCCGTCCATATTTCCCCCGAGATGAATGGCGGTTTGAATTCCTGCCAAACCACCACCTCATTCCATCCTTCAAGACCGTTATCCCTCGCATGTCTTTTTGATTTTTTTTGGGTGTCATACCAAAAATCACGCAACCTACTTCCATAGTAACAAATTAGAATTTAAAACATAAAATTATAAAACAAAAATAAATATTATTTTCGATGTTACCTAGTTGCCGCGTGATTCTCCCATACCTTCCTCACAACATTGTTGTCCGCCCTATCCCACTCAAATTTGTTCTGTGTATATAAATAATTCATATAAAATAAAAATAGTATAAGATATAAAATTATAAAAATCATTTATTAAAAATAAGCTGGAAATTAAAAATTAACACCGACCTGAAATCGCTTAAACCATGCATCGATATTAGGTTTCCACTCAGGATGTCTGGAAACCTGACTCCATTGAAACAATGGAATCTTCATCGGCGATTTAAACGCCAATGTTATAGTCTTTGCAGCCTCAATGTTTGTGAACCTGAAATTAAATAAAATTAGTAATATTAATTAGTTGTTCATAAATTATGTTATAAGTATATAAAAAAAACTAAAACCTAAACAAACTTACATTGAGAGGTCATCCTTCCATTGTGTCTAGTACTTGCGGGTGAATTGACCCCGCTGTGAAGGCACACCGCTTCTGCGCTGTGAAACCGCGCTAGAAGAGGCAGCATCACAAGTTGGCGTAGATTCCTCGCCATGATCAGCACCTAAGGATACGTCCTCCTCGCTGTTAGAAGAACTAGCTGCAACCGTCTTCTGGCGACATGCTGTAGATTTCATTCTACGCATCTACACAAATTTATATGAATAATTACATAATTAACTTCGATTATTTTAAAAAAAATTCAACAGAGTCTCCCCTATACTGGGGGGTCCCAAGTTATCGACAAAATCATATTACACTTCCAATTTTATTTCACATCCTGATCCAATCTTCCTGGATCTCAACCCAACTCATCATCATCAACACAACATTTTATTCAATAACATCATATAGAATTACAACTATGAACATTCATTGTTAAATTGGTACTTAGAGTTACAAACATTAGATTAAAGTTAAACATTCAAATTTACGGATTAATATTATATTTTTAACATAAATTCAACAATAACAATTATAGCAATACAAACAATAATATCCTAAATTAAGATAAACTAATTAAATGCAATTCTATATATATAAATTAACATTTTTAACATAAATCAACAATAACAATTATATTTATAAACTAACATTTTTAACATAAATTCAACAATAACAATTATAGCAATACAAACAATAATATCCTAAATTAAGATAAACTAATTAAATGCAATTCTATATATATAAATTAACATTTTTAAAATAAATCAACAATAACAATTATATTTATAAACTAACATTTTTAACATAAATTCAACAATAACAATTATAGCAATACAAACAATACTATCAAAACTAAAAAAACTAAAATTAATAAATAAAATTAAAAAACTAAAAAACACTACACAACACACAACACAAACACAAAACAAGCAATACACAAAACTAAAACACATTATATCAATTCAAAATAAATTTGGGAATAAAAAATGCTTACCTTAATAATGTGTTGAATTTAAGATTTTATCTACAAACAATATACAAAACAAAGAACACCAAAAAAATAATCATAATTAAAATAAAAAAATACAAAGATAAAGAAAAAAAATACATACCTTTTAAAACTACCACCAAAACAATAAAATCCTTCTAAAAGCTAAATATAAATGAGAGAAGAGAGAAAGGGAGAAGAGAAAGGGAGAAGAGGAGAAGAGGAGAGCAAGGGAGAAGAGGAGAAGAGGAGAAAGTGCGCTGGGGTGGCAGTATATAAAGCAATATTTCCGACGGAATTACCGACGGAAATTAATTGCTGTCGGTGCAATTAATTTCCGTCGGTAATTCCGTCGAAAATTAATTAAAATACGCACCAAAAAAGTTCAAAAATCCCGCCAAACTTTTCGATCCGTCGGCCATTCTGTCGGAAATGCCGTCGGTATTCGTGCAGACGGACACGTGTCAGACATGTGTGATCTCGGCTTACTCCCGTCGGTATATTCCGTTGGCAATGCCGTCGGCATTCGTGCAGACGAACACGTGGCAGACATGCGTTATCCGTCGGTATAGGACATCGGAAATACCGTCGGTATTCGTGCAGACGGACACATATCAGACATGCGTGCGACCACCCGTCGATATTAGAGTCAGAAACGCTGTTGGCAATCCGTTGGAAATCCGGCTTGGTGAATGTGGCAAAATCCCGTAATTTTTTTGCAACTCTCGGTGAAATACCGACGGGTTATATTCCGTCAGTATTAGAGTCGGAAACGCCGTCGGCAATTCGTCGGAAATCCATCGGTGAATGTGGCAAAATCCCGTAATTTTTTTGCAATTCTCTATGAAATACCAACGGGTTATATGCCGTCGGTATATCAGTCGGTGAAAAGGTAAATTTTTCTTATTTTTTTATGTAACCCTCTCAAAAAATCTTGAATTGCAATCTTACAGCACACACAACACAATAACAAAGGCTGACCCTTAAAGACGAATAAATATTACATTATAAAAATAAGGCTTTATAACATGTTTAGTTAGTCGGAATTTTCATCTTCGTCCTCTATTGAATTGTTATCATCAGCTTCATCCCACTCTTCAATTTCGTTATCATCTTCTTCAACAACATTTTTTTTTCCACTAGTAGAGCTAAGAACAACATTCAACTCCTCTGCATCAACATCAACAAGACTATTGTTGAAAACATGAAAATTCAAATTTTCTTATAAGTCAATCGACGGAGCAACTCGGTATGGTTCAACCAACTCACTAGCTTGAAAGACTTCATCTATCACACTTGTGTCTTCGTTCTCATCCTGAACAACCTCGACACGACCCTTAGGTTTTGTTTTTAAAACGGATAACCAATCAACTCTTGATCGGTCCTTTCTAAAGGAAGGGGTGTATGTGTAATAAACTTGTTGGCATTGCTTTGCGAAAACAAAGACGTCGTTTACGTTGCGGTGTCTAGCTTTTGAATTGATTTCAACGAGACCATAGTAAGGATCTACTCTGATTCCTCTATCAGTTGTGTCATACCAATAACATTTGAATAAAAACACTCTATTTTGCTCGCTATGATATTGCAGTTTGATGACCTCTTCCAATCTACCGTAGTAGTCAACTTCAAACTCACTAGAAGTTCGATCCCTTAATACAAACACCGGCTGTATGTCTTTCTTCCATGCCCGTATTCTTGATTGATGAAAGACATATCCATTGACAAAATATCCATTATACCACTTGACTTTTCTTTCAGGGCCCCGGACATAGTAAAGACAAGTGAAATAGCAGACTACTCCTCCCATTTGATAAACCTTGCTTGTAAATTAAATACAACAATAATTAATAAACGGATATTATGTAACATTGACTACAATTAATTACATTGCAAGAGATAATGAGTTTGTGATAGGACTTACATGTGTTCTAAAACCATGTGGCAAATTGTTCATCTTGTAATTGAAAGATCCGGGATTCGGCCACGTGAGTTATTGGACAAGAAAGTATCGCCGATGTTGCTCGCAAGGTTGTTCCAAAGTATATGAGTGTATGGTATTACTAAACATAAATAGTACACTCTTGACAAAGTTTAAGTCGAACATCTACTTACTTAATAAAAGGTCTCAGCTCATCACGTTAAATATGACATAATTGTGTGCTTGTCGAACTCTATTTCGCATAAATATCTTTTCCTCGCGACATTTTTAGGTGTGGGTCGTCCGGATTGGAGAATATTGACAAGTTCCCACTTGAATGCACTTCACCACCATCATCATGCCGTGGAACACGGTTTATCCTCGTTTCTCAAATGAGGTTCGAAATAGTATGAGATAAATGTTAAGATCTCCTCAACAATATACGCCTCACATATTGACGCTCAACATGCGCTTGTTCTTAACCTTTTTTTTAAGATTGAACAAGTACTGCATATATATATATATATATATAATAAAAAAAATTATCAATTAAAAACATTAAAATAAAAATAAAAACATTTAATTATAAATGTCATAGCAACTATAATATCTAACCTCTCGAATGGATACATCCATCTGTACTGGACCGGTCCTCCAATTTTTACCTCAAACGGTAAATGTATGGGTAGATGCTCTATTGAGTCAAAAAATGATGGAGGGAATATCATCTCAAGTTTGCATATTGTCTCGACGATATTCTTTTCAAGCCTTTGAATGTGATCAACATTCAACTTGCTGGAGCATATGTCTCTGAAGAAAGGACTAATCTCCGTTAGTGCATCCCATATCCCCTTTGGCAACAAATCACGAAAAGCTAATGGGATGAGTGTTTGCATAAACACATGGTAGTCATGACTCTTCATTCCATATAATCTGCATTCCTCCGTATTAACTAGCCTTGATATGTTCGAGGCATGTCCATCGGGGAAACGCAAACTCTTAAGCCATTTGTAGACTAGTAGTTGTGCGTTTTTTTCTAGCACGAAGCTTGCTCTTGGTTTTGCGACCCGTGACCCATCACAAACCAACTCCATATTTTTACGGTTACAGAACAGCGCTACATCCAATCTAGCCTTAATGTTGTCCTTTGTCTTCCCCTTCACATCCATGACGGTGTTGAAAATGTTCTCAAACACGTTCTTTTCAATGTGCATGACGTCAAGGTTATGGCGGAGAAGATTGGTCTTCCAATAAGGAAGCTCCCAAAATATACTTCGCTTCACCCAATTATGGGTCAAACCAAAACCAGGAAACTTTTGCTTACCTGATTGGAGACCAAACACAATTTTACCGTACTCTAACATAACATCAAACAATTCTTCACCGGAAAGACGCGGGGGTGCAACATCATTTTCAACTCTGCCAACAAAGAAATCCTTTCTGCGTTTCTTTCGTACGTGGGTTATGTGGCAAGAAACGACGGTGACAAGAAAAAGAAGCTTTACCCCGTTTGTTAGCGTGAATGCCTTGTTGTTCTCCATACAATATAGACATGCTAGATTTCCATGCGTGCTCCAACCAGAAACCATTCCATAAGTTGGGAAATCATTGATAGTCCACATCAAAGCCGCTCATAACAAAATTTTGTTTCCTCGAGATGTCATAAGTCAAAGCTCCAGAGGACCACAATCACCAACTCATCAATCAACGGACGAAGACAAACATCTATATTCCGCCCCGGACTGCTCGGACCTGGTATGACCATAGATAAAAACATGAACTCCGGTCTCATACACATCCCCGGTGGCAAGTTATAAACCGTCGTATGACCGGCCAACAAGAATAAGGAGCATAAATGACCCGAATGGGTTGAATCCGTCAGTACACAACCCAAGATGCACGTTCCTTGATTCAGCTGAAAAGGAAGGATGCATACTGTTAAAGTGTTTCCAGGCTTCAACATCAGAAGGATGAACCATCACTCCATCAACCGCATGGTGTGATTGGTGCCATGTCATGTGCTCGCGATCCTTGGTGACATGAATAACCTCTGCGGGTCTAGGTGTGATTGGGAAGTATCTAAGTTTTTTTATATGCCACGAGAGTCTTCCCTCTACCAGCCTGGTTTGTAACGTGAATGCCCGCATGTCATGCACTTCGGTCATCTTAGCATTTTCAAGGTAGTATAACATGCGGTTAGGGCATATATCAATTTTCGGTATCCTAAACCGAGGAGTTTCATCATGGACTTGGCGGCGTAGAGTTCTATTTCACTGTTCCCTTCGGTAAAATGCTTCTGCCTATTCAATAATCTTGTCATAACCGGCCTCACTCAACCGTGATCTGACTTGATGGTTAACACCTGTGCTACGGCTGATAATTTACTGTGGTTTGTGCAGCCATCCCATAATGGTTCGTCGAATCTCTCAACGATCAAAAACCTTCGCATCTGCATTAGGTTCTTCTTCTACGATTGGACATTCCTTGACATTATCTTCACTCATTCTCATTGCATCCATAACCATATTCCTGTAAGGATTACTGTTCTCATTTCCAACTTCATGCATGTTGCTAGCACTAGAAGTTGACCCAACCACCTGTTCTTCCATGCTCTCATCAGGAACAAATAGTTCTCCATGAGCATACCAACACAGGTAATCTTCCATAAACCCTTTGGTTAGAAGATGAATCGTTACAACATCTTGATGCAGAAACTTTAAATTTTTACACTTCCTGCATGGACACCTAATACTGCCATCAGTAAAATTCCTCGGAATAGATGTTGCGAAATTAATAAAACCCTAGACACCGTTACAATAATCCATCCTCCGCAATCTTTGGGGTGAGTCCTGATACATCCATGAACGATCATCCATGACTTCTATTGAACCTCTATAAAACATAACAAAAATATTGGTTTTCCCCAACATTATCCAACAAACTAAAACAACACTTATGTTAAATATTCATTATCAATTATCAACTATCAACTATCAACGTTCATACATACAAATTTATACATATATAAATTTACAGAATTAATCACAACTTCGAAATATAATTGATAACAATTAAACAAGACATTTAAACAAGCTATTAATTATTTATTTCATTGATCACAACAACACATTTAATTCGGTGTAATTCAAACAAAATTTCAACAATTTACAAACAAATATAATTTGACAAAATCTAAAACAAACTATAACAACTACAAAATTATACATTCATACTACAAGTTTCTTTGACAAATAACAATTAAACAAGTACAAACGTTAACAAAATACATATACTAAAATAATAAAATTCACAATTAAATATTAAAACTAAAAAGGATAGATTTACTTACAAAAAAATGATAAAATCTACAAGAAATGAATATTGTGACCACGCATAAGATATAAGAAACTTGAGTGCTCGTGTTGAGAATAGTGGAGAGTTTGGGATGGGTGTTTGGCTGCAGTTTGGGAGGGGAGAGGTGAGATGGGAAAGAAGAAGAAGGAGAAACAGAGGAAGAGAGTGTCGGCAGATGGGTGCATATAATGGTTTTTTCCAACGGAATCACCAACGAATTACTACCGTCGGTGATTCTGTCGGTGAAAGCGCCACGTCACTTAGTTTGAATCCCTCAGTAATTTCCGTCAGTAGAAATCACCGACGTCACCATGCCGTTATGTATATTCCGGATAAATCCGATAATCTCCGTGAGGCAAAACGTCGGTACATACCGACGGTTTCGCCGACGGATTGTTTAAGTTGCCTTTTATATATATAGTGTTGTTTTAGTTTTTGTTTTTGTTTGACTTAATCAATACATGTTGAAGTAAGGATGTTTATCCTAGATTTACTAGGTTTGTTCATGCATAAAATAGGTTCAGAAAACCAATTTTGAATCTATATTGTATGAAAATGTTTTAAGTTGATAGTTTTTGGATTTGGTACCTCATGCTTGATTTTGATGTTATTTGTTAGTTTTTTAGATTCAAACATGTTTGTGTATGGTAGTGTGACTGGTTAGAATGAAGAAACATATTTTATAAGCAAAAAATGATGTCTTCCGGGCTTGGCAAGTGGTCAAAGGCGTCGGGTTTATAGCTGGGTTTTTGGGCATGTTCTTTCTGTTCTTGAGAAGAACATTGCCTCAGCCCCCATGTTTTGAACTATTTTTAATCCATTTCTTTGGACAAAACCCTTTGTTATGTATGATTAAGAGATAACTTAGGGTTTATTTATATCAATAACATGTTTTTGATATGTTTTAATAATAGAGTTTTGGTTTTGAACCGAAACCTATTTTGATAAAGTCGTGATGTTTTAGTGATAATCTAAGTGAAAGGATGCTAGATTGTTGATCCTTACATGATTTCCAACATGTATGTATCTTTTTTTTATATATCAGATCTAGTCTTTTTTGGAACCCTTGTTGCTGGGTTGGGTTTAAGTGTTCTTCATGTTCTTGGTGTTCTTTATCTTTTTTGTGTGTTTTATCCATTTTATTCAAGAATTTGACTTTTTATGTTTTTAGGTGTTTAATATATTTTGTTGGCATTGGTTTTGTTTTTTTGGCTGTTTTCAAGTCAAAACAAGATTTTTGATTCGGTTTATGGTCGAACAAAAAATTTCAGATTAACTCAGTCAAGTCGACCTAGTCTTGTCAAAGGTATAAGACCCTGTTTGATTTTTCATGTTTTTGTTAAAGGTATTTTTTGGTTTAAGGGTGTGTTTGAAAAACACCTCATTTTAGATATTTTTATTTCAAGAAATAATGAGTTTTGCCAAACAAAATCTAAAACAATAATAAAAAATATTTTTTTTTCTTGCATATGGACAAAAATCTTAAAATTGTTTGAGCATCTTTTTAAAGAAAAATTTAAAACACTTTGGCATGTTTTAAGAAAAACATTATATGAATGTTACAACAAGTTGGTAAAATTCCAAAAGATTTTGGTCTATATTTAAAAAATATTTAAAAATTATTTTTGGCAATAAAATATTATTCACTTTTAATATATGGATAAAAAAATCTAAAACGGTTTAATATCCAAAATATTATTATGGATAAAAATTTTATTACTGATTTTAATATAATGATAAAAAAAACTTGTATGAGGTTAATATCTAAAATATTACGGTGAATAATACAATTCATTCGCTTCTGATATAAGGATAAAATCCACAAGGAATTTATCTGAAATATTATTTAGAATGACGTGGTAGCAAAAATTTCAATTTCACTTCGAAAGAAGCCTCAATGATAATTAAAAATATTTCACCTTTCTAGACCGAAGTTCTTGACCTAGAAAACCGGGTTTGATCATCATAGCAAACCCGTCTTGTTAGGATAGTAAAAATAGAAATCATCAGACCATAATAAACAATAAAAAATAATGCAGCTTATCTCAGGTAAAGGGTATTATAGATGTTAATACATTCACTTTACACAACCAGTCATTTGTCTAAAATCTTTGAAAAAACCAGTTAGGATTTTTAGTAGCTCTAATATTAGGTGACGATTCCCCAACCAACCAAAAGATCTCAAAGACCTATCTGGAAAGGATTGGCATGACGTTGTGCTCTTGCGATAAGGGTACAACAATACTAATTAATATAAATATACATTTATCTAAGAATAAATATAAGTACTGGATTCATTCGTTAGGTAAAGTTAGGTTCAATAACAATGATTACAAAGTTATAGGAACAACATTTTAACTCCTCGTAAATCCCTTCCATCTTAATGAGTGAATTCTTTCATTTATGACACCATGTCACCGACAATCCATAAACATTATCTAAAGTGATTGCTAAATGCCAACAACATTATTTTGAGAAATAAGGTTCGCTTTCATACATTTTTGTAGTTTTTGACAAAAGATTGAAGAAACAAAAGAAACATTATCTAAGTTTTTGATTCGGTTTATGGTTGAAAAAAAAAGGATAAATGATTATTTATAATGGTAGGTAATTGGAACGTTCATACATTAACACAAAATATAACTGCTTTTTATTTCATATCTAATTTCGATATCGCAACTTCAATGAAATGAAACAATCTTTGTCTCCTCGCAATCTTGTTTTTTTCCAATTCTTATTATTGTGAGAAGAGTAATGCTTCCAATGTACTTGTCCGGATTAATGTATGATGTACCCTTCGGTCCAACAGCCTCTTGAAGAGCCTTTTCCCTCATTTTCTCACCCTTTCCCCCTTCCATTAGCTCTTTCACAAGCATCCCCACTTCTTCCCTTTTAAGGTTATTATCAATTTCCATAGCAACTCCTTATTCATTGCTACCATATCTACAGCTTCATTGCTTGATCGAAGAAGAGGCAACACAACATTGGCACACCAAGAGTGGAGGGGACCAATGGAATAAACCCTAGATAATACAAAGGTCAAGGCTAGGGCATCCAAAACTTCTGACTCCAATGCATCAAAAGAGTGAAAATTAAGCAATTGCATGAGCTTTAGTAGGAGTTTCAACAGCTCATGGCAAAGTGAAATACAAAATCATCCGGATCTGTTGTTTGAATAGATGGAAATTTTTTTCAGACGAAGATCTTTCATACCGGAACCCCTGTCTGTATTAGTGTCAAGATTTCTTAGATAGCTTCTATCTGCAGGATCGTTGATCTAACTCATGTATCATGCACTATTTAATAACTTATGAAGTATTTTAAATTGATATGCATATATATATCACATGAATAAAGAGACAGTACTCTTTTTATTGACTTTCTAAGCCAGTACTATTGAAAAGAATTTGATAGAGGTCTTAAAATTCAGACCATCAACTTTTCAAATTGCATAAAAAATAATAATTCAAGCCATAATGAACTCTAATGTAAAAACAAAAGGGTACAAAGAACCTTAAAAATTCAACGGAGCTTGCGTGAAAATTATTCGAGGTCAATCTTCATATCAAGCTCCGTCGTTTATTCTTATTATTACACACAGCATGCAAACCTTAAAAAACAAAAAAACTACTGATCATGGGCTGATTCGTGTTTTATTCATAGAGTCACGATTTCATGATGATGCCCACAATTCCTTTACGCATCATTGCCCATCACAGCATAGGCCTTAGGCACGAGGCAGAGAGCGTCCCTCGTATGCATAGCAAGACCGGGTTGCGTATGATCGACGTCTATGTCTTCCCTCTTCATCCCACCAGGCATTTCCCAGTCGAATTTGTAGAGAAGATTAGAAAGTGAAAGCTCCACGGTGGCAATTCCCATAACTATACCAGGACAAACTCTTCGACCCGCACCAAATGGTATCAGCTCAAAATGTTGTCCTTTCAAATCAATAGAACTGCCCAAGAACCTATCAGGAATGAACACATATGGGTTCTCCCAAACTTCTGTGTCCCTTCCAATAGCCCACGCATTCACGTAAACTAAGGTCTTGGCTGGTATTTCGTACCCACCTATGTTACACTTCGTAGTTGTTTCTCTTGGGAGTAGTAGTGGTGCTGTTGGTTGCAATCTCATGGTCTCTTTAACCACAGCTTTAAGGTAAGGCAATTGTTGAACATCATCTTCGTACACAAAACCTTTATCTCCTATCACCTTTCGAACTTCTTCTTGAGCTTTTCTCATTGCTTCAGGGTTTTTCATTAGAAGGCTCATGGCCCAGATCACAGTAGCAGCAGCTGTATCAGTCCCACCAACAAATATGTTCTGCAAGGACCAGGAAAATAAAATAAAATGTAAGGATATTGATATTTGAAACCATTTACAATATTCAAATCCAAATAATTTTGCTTGGGAAATGAAAATTAAAAGGCCGAATTTGAGTCGAACTTAGATTACCATTAGAATTGCTTTGATGTGATCAAGCGTTAGTTGAACTTTAAAAGTGCGATCCTTGTATATTTGAAGCAAAACGTCAAGTATGTCCTCATGGTCTGGCTTTGGTCGCTCTGGATCAAGAAGTTCATCAATAATTTGTTGGTAGAAAACATCAAACTCTCTGAAATTTTTTTCAAGACGATGGGCGAGTCCCGTGAGTCTATCAACCCATCCCATGTATGGAAAATAATCAGAAAGATAAAACATCGCAAAAAGGGCTTGAGTTTCATTAAGCAACGCATGGAACCTACTTCCTTCAATTCCTCCATCCTCGCACCTTTTTCCGAAGGCAGTTCTGCATATGGCTGTGCTTGTAAGAGACAGCATTGCTTCAGTCAAGTTGAAGGGTTTAGAAGCAAGAGCTGCTTTGGAAATTTTTTCAATCATATGCGATACCTCATCTTCTCTGTTGGTACGAAAACTTTGCACTCTTGTCGAGTTGAGGAGATGAACGACACATATTTTTTTCATCTCCCTCCAATAAGCACCATATGGTGAAAAGGCCAAGTCTAAACCATTGTAGGAAAATTTTTGCTGGCCAGTCAAGAGCGGCCTGCTACAAAATTCTAGATCATGGGTTTTCAGTACCTCTTCAGCCATTTTGGCTGAAGAGACGACGAGGGTTCGCTTGCAACCTAGCTTTAAGGACATGAGGGGGCCATAATTTTGATAGTTTCCATAAATGCGTTTGAAGGTTTTAGCTATCAAGCTGGTGCAAGTTATTGGCGCTAATACATTCTCATCTTCTGCAGACAATCCAGGAGAGAATCCTTCCAAGCATTAAGGAGAAAATCATGCTATTTGATTGCCTTATAGTTAATTGTGCAGCGTCTATCTAGAAATTGATTAATTCTAATTATAGGATAGTATATATCCTGTAACAGCTATTTTTATTTCTCTCTTTTTATTGTAAAACTTCCCTATATAATAATATTCCAACGCCATGTACAATGGTGTGGTTGATAATTATTGGTTTACAAAATCTTACATGGTATCAGAGCTATAAGATTAATCTCCATTCGATCCTTCTTCTTCT
The DNA here is from genome assembly GCA_015852605.2 of Populus deltoides. Taxonomy (NCBI): domain Eukaryota; kingdom Viridiplantae; phylum Streptophyta; class Magnoliopsida; order Malpighiales; family Salicaceae; genus Populus; species Populus deltoides. The sequence goes on from CM027571.2 coordinate 1,693,438, forward strand.
ACTCTCTCCTTCAACACCATGGTTCACATGGTTACCAACTTCCTACAAAGATTTTCGATATCTTGATCCTGTTTCTCATTATATATTTATTACTAGACATGCTCGTTTTGATGAAAATATAATTCCATTTTCCTCTTCTAGTATGCAACTCTCCTCTGCCATCTCAGATTATATTACTTTTCATGATCCTATCTCATCGCCTCCTGTCATGGCTAGCACTAATTTCTCTACAGGGCATTCATCTCCATCATCAGTGACCTTGTCCATGCCGTGTAAAACATGTGCTTTGGACTTGCCTTCATCCCAAAGCACCTCATCCTTAGCACCATCTATTCCTGCTCCTCAGGAAGCGCAACCTCCAAAGACTTCCAATCGCGTCGGGTTCCACATCAGAATTCTCATTCTATGATCACTCGGGGCAAAGCAGGCATCTCCAAATCCAAACATTATAGTTATGTATGTCAGGTTCCATCCTCTCCTTTATTGTCCTCTCTTTTGGTTTTGAAGGAACCAAAGGGTTTCAAGAGTGCTGCCAAGTCTCTAGAATGGCTTGCTGCCATGGATGAAGAAATTCGGGCTCTAAAGCTCAATCAAACATGGGAATTAGTTCCACGACCTTCTGCTACGAATGTGGTTGGATCCAAATGGGTTTTCCGCACCAATTATCATTTGGATGGTTCCATCGATAGGATCAAGGCATGCCTTGTTGCTAAAGGCTATACTCAACTCTATGATCTTGATTTTAATGACACCTTTAGTCCAGTTGTTCGAGCCTCAACTATTCGCATTGTTCTCTCCATTGCAGTCTCTCATGGCTGGACCATGCATCAGCTGGACGTAAAAAATGCTTTCTTGCATCGTCTTTTACAAGAACAGGTTTACATGGAACAACCACCGGGCTATGCTGATCCCTCTCATCCAACTCATGTTTGTCATCTTAAGAAGGCACTCTATGGCTTGAAGCAAGCCCCAAGAGCATGGTTCCATCAATTTAGCCATTTCTTACTCAATGTTGGCTTCACTAGCAATCAAGCTGATTCGAGCTTATTTGTCTATTCATCAGCTCCTAAAGTTATTTACTTGCTCTTATACATTGATGATATTATCATCACAGGCAGCAATATGTCCCTCATTGATTCCTTTATTCGCAAGTTACGTCTTGAGTTCTCAATGAAGGATCTTGGCACCTTGAATTATTTCTTGGGTTTAGAATTCACTCACTCTGCCACAGGCATATTTTTAAGTCAGCTAAAGTATATGAGAGATCTTCTACTTCGAGCTGATCTCCTTGATTTTAAACCAGTTGCCACTCCCATGATTGTTTCCCAACATTTAACTGCTAATGGTAGTCCATTTCATTCTCCCACTACCTATTGCTCTCTAGTCGGTGCACTTCAATAATTAACCATTACAAGGCCAGATATTATACAAGCAGTGAACTTAGTAAGTCAATTCATGCATGATCCACGGGAACATCACTTCAAGGCTGTTAAACGAATCCTCAGATATGTTAAAGGCACTCTGCACTTTGGTCTCAAGATTAATCTTCTGCAGACAATCCAGGAGAGAATCCTTCCAAGCATTAAGGAGAAAATCATGCCATTTGATTGCCTTACAGTTAATTGTGCAAATGTCGCCAGGAATTGATTAATTCTAATTATAGTATAGTGTATATCCTGTAACAGCTATTTTCTTATTTCTCTCACTCTCTGTTGTAAAACTTCCCTATATAATAATATTTCAACACCATGTACAATGGTGTGGTTGATAATTATTGGTTTACAAAACCTTACACAAGTTACCTATCAAAGGAAGATCGTTGGGGTCAGGAGGGAAACGAGCTCTTTTAGAGATTTTGTTTTTCTTGAGAAGAAACAAGAAAATGATGGAGAGGAAGAGAATTACGAATATGAGTAATGCCATCATGATCTGAGTATTTTTGAGCTGTGAATTCTGCGATACAAGATTCAATTATATAGAGTGTTTGCGCGCGGGTGCAACGTATTTTTTAAATGTTTTTTATTTAAAAATATAATAATAATAATAATAATAATAATAATAATAATAATAATAATAATTTTATTTTTAATATCTATATTCAAACAATCTAAAAATATAAAAAAATTAATTTTAATTTTTTTAAAAAATATAAATTAACGATCTAAAAATATAAAAAAATTAATTTTAATTTTTTAAAAAAATATAAATTTTAAAAAACACAGTCCAGTTGCAATAATCCGGTGCAATAGACAAAAAACAAATTTATGGAAATAGATTTCTATCATATTAACTTTCATTTCGAACATTTTATTTGTGTATATGCACCAATTTAATTGAAAATATTTACTTCTTGTTTTGACTTGAAAATTTTCCTCAGCAATTATTATAACAATAGCCCGTGTTTGAAATTGATCCATATATAACATGATTATTGCGTATTTGATGAGTCTTGAGCATTTTCTAGAGTGCTTGGCAATGTGATAGCGGTTGCTTTTCAAATAACTTTTCGTGCCGAAATGCATGCCAATGATTTTTTTCATTTTTTAAAAATTATTTTTGATATCAGCACATCAAAACAATCCAAAACATACAAACCATATTAAATTTTAGCAAAAGAAATTAAATTTTTTGGGAACGCGGTTTGCACGGCGTTCCCAAACGCATTTGATACTCTATAGAAATCTTGCATTCAAACAGTTGAGAATAATGGAATGTGTTAGGTTGTGCCTTAGCTAACCTTCCTATTTATATAAAGGTAGCAGAACACTACAATAACTGTAATGATTACAACATCCTATATTAATTTCCTATTCTGATAGATACATGATATACATTCTATAATATGCCCCCTCAAGCTGAGGGTGGGGGATCAACCCGAAGCTTGAACCGAAAAGCAGTAATGGATGCAACAGGAAGCGGTTTAGTGAAGACATCGGCAAGTTGATCCCGAGAGGGAACAAAACGAATCTGAATTTCTTTCTTGGCAACACGGTCACGGAAAAAATGATAATCCACTTCAACATGCTTAGTACGAGCATGGAAGATAGGATTTATTGAGAGATTGGTAGCACCAAGATTATCACACTAAATGGTAGGAGCAGAGACCGAGGGAACCTGCAAATCTGTTAACAAGTATTGAAGCTAAATGACTTCAGCGGTACCATCAGCAAGGGCTTTATACTCAGCCTCAGTAGAGGAGCGAGCAACAGTGCGTTGCTTGCTGGATTTCCAAGAAATCGGGCGCCCACCAAAAAAAGACAAGATAGTCGCCGTGAGACTTGCGATCATCAATACTACCACCCAATCTGCATCCTAGAAGCCGTGTAGAGCAAAAGAGGAGCCTCGAGTGATATGGAAACCATAAGATGCCATACCTTTAAGATAGCGTAAAATACGTTTGACAGTGGCCCAATGAGAATTTGTAGGAGCATGCATAAACTGACAGACTCTGTTAACATCAAAGCATATATCTGGACGAATGAAGGTAAGATATTGAAGAGCACCCATGATTTAATGAAATCGTGTAGGATCAGAGAATGAATGATCCGATAATAAAATGACTTTCAAAGGGGAGACTGAAGTATCAACTGGTTTGCAGGAAGTCATACCAGCTCGGGTGAGGATGTCAAGAATATATTTATGTTGACGCAGCATTAAACCCATATCGGTAGACTGAACTTCAATACCTAGAAAGTAGTGAACAGCACCTAAGTCACGAAGCTTGAACTCAAAGTTGAGTAACTACATAAGGTGATGGAGCATAGCAGAGTTGCTACCCGTGAGCAGAATATCATCAACATACACCAGGAGATAAAAGATATTATTACCATGAGATAAAATAAACAGGGAGGTGTCAACCTTGGAAGCTTGAAAACCGATGGAGAGCAAAAAATCACTTAGACGAGTGTACCATGCTATTGGTGCCTGTTTCAAACCATACAATGATTTATGCAATCTGCACATATAAGATGGAAGAGAACAGTCAACAAAACCTGAAGGCTGTTTCATGTAGACCTCTTCAGTAAGAACACCATTGAGGAAGGCATTATGAATATCAAGCTGATGAATCTTCCAATTTCGCGAAACCACGATAGAGAAAACCAATCGGGACAAAGGGCCTCGCTTAATAACCGGATCAAGGTTTAAGAATAATCAATACCTTGCTGCTGGGTAAAACCTCTAGCAACAAGGCGCCCTTTGTAGCGCTCAATACTACCATCAACATGACGTTTGTTTTGATATACCCATCTACTGCCAATAACATTCATAGAAGAATGAAACGGAACCAAAGACCAAGTGCGATTTGAGCGCAAAGCAGCGATCTCATCACACATAGCATTATGACAAATTGCATACTGGTCAGCATCAGAAAATGCAAAGGGCTCAGAAAAAAAGAGAATGCAGTACCCGTGTGGAGGCAGAGGTGGCGGCAATGAAGAAGCCGTTTGTTGCTTTGTTTACGCCGCGTCCGAGAGTTATAGGATGGCTGCTGCGTGCTGGTAGAGATGCAGAGGAAGATGGTGGTAGTGAGGAGACTTGTGGCAGCTGATAAGAAGATAAATCAACCATAAGTTGCAGACCTGCGGGAGAGGATGATGAAGAAGCAGCCTCCAAAGATAGGACCTGCCGCCAGAGGAGGGGTCGTCACAGAGACCGAATCTGTAGGAATGCTGGCCAGGGTGGGCGAAGCAGAGGAGGGGCTAGAGAGTGCCCCAAGACCATGAGGAGAGGAGATCAAATTACGACTGAAACATGCATCATAAGGGTTAGATAAACAAGCATGTGATGATGGCCAAGGTATGATCGTGAGCTGTGGTCGGGTGGCTGTTTGGAGTGGTAGAGCTGTGTGATGTGGGCTGTTTGGGTGGCTGATGGAAGTGGGTGGTGGTGGGTGGTTTAACAAGTTTGGAAGGGTGACAATAGCGGGTGGGATGGGGATTGTGGTGGAAACCTTTGCAATCTGTTCAGAATTATCAAAAGGAAACACATGTTCATGGAAATGGACATGACGGGAAATATAAATACGGTGAGATGCAATGTCAAAACATCGATAACCAAGATGGGAGGAACTATATCCAAAGAACACACATGGAGAGGAATGAAAATCCAATTTATGATTATTATATGGACGCAGAAAAGGAAAATAGAGACATCCAAAAGTACGCAGAAAATGATAATCAGGAGACTGGTGAAATAAACAATCAAACGTAGAGCAATGGGCAAGAACAGGAGTAGGCATGCGATTTATAAGATAAACAGAGGTTTCAAAAGCATAATTCCAAAATCGAAAAGGTGCTTTACATTGCCTTAAAAGAGTAAGACATGTTTCCATAATATGCCTATGATGACGCTCTACTGAGCCATTTTGTTCATGAGTGTGAGGACAAATTAGACGATGATGAATACCAACAGTCTGAAAAAATGTGAATAATTTGCGGTATTCACCGCCCCAATCAATTTGAACATATTTTATTTTTAATGAAAATTGACGTTCAACGAGAGTTTGAAATTGATGAAAAACAGAGTAAACATCAGACTTGGCAACGAGAGGATAATACCATACATATTTAGTATAAGCATCAACAAAGATAACAAAATAACGATAACCATCTGAAGAAAAAAGAGGAGCAGGGCCCCATACATCACTAAAAATTAATTCAAGTGGAGCAGAAGTTTTGTGACCCGTAGGTCCTAAAGACAAACGTGATGATTTTCCTAAAGGACAACTTTGACATTGAAAATTAAGACGTTTTCCATAAATCGGCAGAGGCAGAAGTGCAGGGAGACCAATAGGCTTGAGGAACTGACGTGATGGAAGACTTGGTAAGGGCATAGAGACCATCTTTACTCTGACATGAGAGAAGGATTTCATGGGTGTTGAGATCCTTGACATAAAACACACGAGGGTGAAATTCAAAATAAACATTATTATCAAGACAAAATTTTTGAACAGAGAGTAGAGGTTTCCTAATTACAGGAACATGAAGAACATTAGATAAGGTGAAAGAACGATGTGGTGTATATATTTTTGTATGACCGAGATGAGATATAGGGAGGCCCTTACCATCACCAACATGCAAATTATCATTACCAAGATACGGTTCTGAAGCAGTCAAGGTGGCAAGATCAGGTGTGACGTGTTGATTGGCACCGGTATCCGGAAACCAATCAACAGAACCGGTTGAGGAGAGATTGTGCTGCACCAGATTGGCAGTAGGTTGTTGGCCATAACCTCGCTGCTGGAATTGAGGGCAATAGGGAGCTGTATGGCCGAAATTCTGACACCGTTGGCAGCGTGGATTCTGCCCCCTATTGCGCTGCCAAGAGCCCTGCCTATTGTCACCGAAGGAGGAGTTTTTGGAAGCTACGGTGATCAAGTCTGGAGCCAGCAAATCAGTTGCCTCTGCTGTTGGACTGGTTGGGATGCCAGCCACCGTTGAAGTGGCCCCTGCTGCAGCCAGAATTGCCAAAAGTCTAGTGCTGCACAATAAGAGCAGAAGATGGAATGCTGGGTGTGGGCAAAAGAGGAGCATGTATGGCAGCAGAAGATTTGTGAAGATCTGCATATGATAAAGGTTCAGCCTTGGTAATAAGACTGGTAACTAAGTCTTTAAACTCTCCCCGAAGACCACGAAACACATATAAATTGAAATCTTCAAGTGAAACTAGCCGACCAGCAGCAGCCAATTCATCAAATAAGACTTTCACTTTTTGCATAAATTGAGTTACTGATTCATCACCCTGTCGAAGATCCTGAAGAAAGCCGTGAAGTTGCATAATACGAGAGTAGGAGGTAGAAGCGAGAGCTCGCTCAAGAGTGCCCCAAGTTGAACAAGAACTTTGACAGCCAACAACAAGATGCAAAACTTCCATAGATAGGGAGGAAAGAAGAGCACTTAGAATGAGTTGGTCCTGTTGTTTCCAGGTTTGAAAAAGCGGATTTACCTGAAGAGAGATACCATCATGGGCAAGAACATGTGTTAATAGACATGTGTTGGAGCCATCAACAAAACCAAAAACTCCTTGGCCTAGGAGATAAGGTAGCATCTGGATACGCCAATATAAATAATTGGTGTTTGTTAATTTGAGGGAGATGACTTGATGAGTGTGAGAAAGGGAGATAATGTTTGTGGCAGTAGAGGCAGCAGACGTGGGCTGCATGAGGAGGCGTTCACCAGCCATGGCAGAGGAGAATCCAGGCGGTGACACAGCAGAGGAAAGCACAGGAGGCACTGCAAGAAAAGAGGGTTGCACTGCCGGAGAAGAAGAAAGCTGGACTGCTGGTGTTGCAGAATTTTAAGATGTATGTGGCGGCTGTTCCATTGAAGAAGGGAGGCTGAGAGGCTGTGAGAAAAGTAGGTTTAATTTATTTTAGGGTTTTGTGGCTTTGATGCCAAGTTGAGAATAATGGAATGTGTTAGGTTGTGCCTTAGCCAACCTTCCTATTTATATAGAGGCAGCAGAACACTACAGTAACTGTAATGATTACAACATCCTATATTAATTTCCTATTCTGATAGATACATGATATACATTCTATAATACAAACCTAATGCCTTTTATTATACCAAAAGAACTATACCACCATAAACTAAGGTTTTCAATTTCAGTCCATTTCATTTGAAATAGCCGGTATATGATAAATTGAAATAGATTTTATTTTGTTTAAAAACTTTGTTTATTTGATAAATTTTATTTTTAAATAAAAAAACATTTTAAAAAGTAACCGCTACCATAATATCAAACAAGCTATATATTTTAGATGAAAAAAAAGAGAAAAAAAAACAAAAAAGGGAAGAAAGAAAAATTTAAAAAGAGAAATTCTATAACTGATTTATCGTGCACGCCATTATATGTACACTCACATACTAGAGCTAACATAGAGAGAACTTTTTCCTTCTTCTCGATGCCATCCAAAGATTGTGAGGGCGTTCCCTCTCCTATCACCGCCGCTAGACATGTGCCAGACATTCCACAAACCAAGATTGTATTCGTGATGCACAATCGAACCCACTCCACGTGCCTCCTGCACTAAAGAAGATTTTGGATGTATTTGATAATGCAGTTGAAACTATATTTTTTAAAAATTTATTTTTTTTATGTTTTTAGATCATTTTGATGTGTTGATGTTAAAAATAATTTTTAAAATATAAAACAATATTATTTTAATATATTTCCAAACAAAATTTGAACTGCAACAACTACCAAATTCTTAAATAAACCCTTTAACATGTACTACAGTGTCTTTGACAAGTAAAAGAAAAATTGTTGGTCGGACTGTACAAGTTTCCTACCTTAGAGTCATGATGTTGAAACAACAACAACAACAACAACAACAATAATAAAACTATAAGGGTTAGAAGGGAGCATGCAGTATTGTAAAGGCTATATAAAAGCCAAACAATTGCTTTCCTTAATACAGGCGATACAAGTCATTGTTCATCAAAGTTATTGAATCTTTGTTTCTAACAAATTGGTATCAGAGCCTCCACTAGGCCTGAGAAAGAGAAAGCTGCAGGGTGATAAAGAGAAAGCTGCTACTTTGAACTTTACAAAACAAAGGAGAGCCAAACTGAAAGGGTGAACGACAGTAATAGCAATTTTATCCAACCATCTATACCGCGTTTTGATGGTCATTTCGATCACTGGAGCATAGAATTTCTTGAGATCCAAGGAATTTTAAACCTTGGTTGAAACAGGTTATACAGAGGCAGAGGTAGGAGCAGTTGTGACTGATGCACAACGAAAGAAATTAGAGGAGTTAAAGCTCAAGGATATGAAAGTGAAGAATTATCTATTTCAGGCCATTGACAGAACCATTCTGGATACTATTCTAGAGAAGAACACCTCTAAACAAATCTGGGATTCGATGAAGAGGAAATATAAAGGAAATGCAAGAGTGAAGCGTTCAATCCTTCAAACACCAAGGAAGAAGTTTGAAACATTGGAGATGAAAACAGGTGAGAATATCACTGAATATTTTGCAAAGGTTATGACTGTAGCCAGCAAAATGAGAATATATGGGGAGCAAATGCGAGATGTAACAATTATAGAGAAGATTCTTCGATCCTTGACTGACAGATTCAATTACATAGTTTGTTCAATTGAAGAATATAAGGAGATTGATGTTCTCTCAATCGATGAGTTGCAAAGCTCATTGATTGTACATGAACAAAAATTTCAGAAACATAACATGGAAGAACAAGCCTTGAAAGTGACATCTGAAGATAGGTTTTATGGTAGAGGTCAAGGCAGACGAGCTCCTAGAGGAGGGGGAAGAGGTAAAGGACGATATGCCTTTAACAAAACCACTGTGGAGTGTTATAAATGTTACAAACTTGGCCATTTTTAGTATGAATATCCCACGATGAACAAGGAGGCAAATTATGCAGAACTGAACAATGAATAAGAAATATTGTTGATGTCTCACATGGAATTGTATGACAACAATCGAGAGGATACATGGTTTTTTGACTCTGGCTGTTCAAATCATATGTGTGGAGACAAGGCTAAGTTCTGTGAGTTAAATAAAGAATTTAGACAGCTGGTGAAGCTTGTGAATAATACACGAATGACAGTGCCTGGGAAAGAAAAAGTCAAGCTGTTTTTGGATGGAGGGCATCATATTGTTACTGATGTATCATATGTAATTGAACTGAAGAATAACCTCTTAAGCATAGGCCAGCTACAAGAAAAAGGTTTGGCAATCCTTATCAAATCAAGGACATGCAAAATCTATCATTCTGTAAGAGGTCTGATCATTTAAACCAGGATGACAATGAACAGAATGTTTGTGTTAATAGCAAAGGCTCAAGTCAAAGATGCTTCTTGTTTCCATGCACCTGCACAAGACCTTTCATATTTATGGCATTGCAGATATGGCCATCTCAGTCACAAAGGACTAAAAACCTTGGAATACAAGAAGATGGTTCGAGGACTGCCACAACTCCCTTCATCAACTACAGAATGCAGTGCTTATATTATTGGCAAGTAGCACAGAGAATCCATCCCAAAAAAGAGTCAATGGCGTGCATCACAAAGGTTACAACTCATTCATGCAGACATATGTGGTTCAATCACACCAATCTCAAACAGTAAGAAAAGGTATTTCTTATGCCTCATTTATGACTATAGCAGGAAGGCTTGGGTTTATTTTCTAGCAGAACAATTAAAAGCTTTCCAGCATTTCTAGTATTTTAAGAAGCTTGTGGAAAACGAAACTAGACTATTCATCAAATGTATAAGAACAGATAGAGGTGGTCAATTCAACTCTCTGGAATTCAATGAGTTCTGTAAGCAGAATGACATCAAAAAGCAGCTAACTACACCCTACACCCCTCAGCAAAATGGAGTAGCTGAGAGGAAGGATAGGACAGTGATGAACTTGGTAAGATCATGCTTTCAGAAAAGAAGATTCCCAAAACCTTCTGGCCTGAGGCAGTAAACTGGACCATATATGTCTTGAACAGATGTCCTACCTTTGCAGTAAAAGACATGACTCCAGAAGAAGTGTGGACTGAAGTGAAGCCCTTGGTTGAACACTTTAGAGTGTTTAGATGTGTAGCACTTGTGCATATACCAGATGCAAGACGAACTAAACTGGAAAACAAGAGTTGTGCTGTGTACTTTTTGGAGTGAGTGAAGAATCAAAGGGTGACAGATTGTATGATCCTGCAACAAAGAAAATTATAACTAGCAGGGACATAATTTTTGAAGAAGAGAAGCACTGAGACTGGGATATCAGTTACAAAGAGCAGTTACAAATGAACTTAGAATGAGGAGAAGAAGGTGAAACTGATGGAGATGAAGCAAACAGTAGTGAAAATGCAGAGACAAATATGCATAATATTGCAGACTCAGGTGCAGAGTCAAATTGGGATGGCATTGAGGGCTCAAAAAATGCTCCTTCCAACACAATACATGAAGAAGATGTCAACCTACATACAAAGAGGGAGACAATTACTCCTAGGTGGATGAGAGACTACGTCTCTAATGAAGGATTGTTAAAAGAAAAAACTGAACTGAATAAGGTAATTGTAACTTATGAGGGCCCCTTGAGCTATAAAGAGGCAATGAAAAGTTACAAGTGGAGGGAAGCTATGGATGTTGAAATAGAGTCAATTCAGAGAAATGAGACATGAAGTTTAACTGAATTGCCAGCTGGAACTAAGAAGATTGGGGTGAAATGGATATACAAGACCAAGCTAAATGAGTCTGGTAAGGTGGATAAGCTCAAAGCCCGGTTGGTCGCAAAGGGCTATGCTCAACAACATGGTGTGGACTACACAGAGGTATTTGCTCTTGTGGGAAGAATGGACACTATTCGAATGATCATTGCTCTAGCTGCTCAAAGAAGTTGGCTCATCTATCAACTAGATGTTAAGTTTGCCTTTCTTCATAGGGAATTAAGTGAGGATTTGTTTGTGGGACAACCAAAAGGCTATGAGCAGAAAGGAAACAAGCACAAAGTCTACAAATTACACAAGGCTTTGTATGGACTAAAACAAGCCCCTCGAGCTTGGTTTAGTCGCATTGAAGCCTACTTCACCCATGAAGGATTTCAGAAGTGCATCAGTGAACAAACCTTGTTTGTTAAACAAACCAGTGGAGGCAAAATCTTAATTGAAGTGTTTATGTGGATGATTTGATCTTCACTGGAGATGATTAGCAAATGATACTGGAATTCAAGAAATCAATGATAAGGGTATTTGACATGACTGATCAAAAAAAGATAAGGTTCTTCTTAGGTATAGAAGTGCTGCAGCAGATTAATGGAATTTATATTTGTCAACAAAAATATACATTGGAGGTTCTGAAATGGTTTGGAATGGGAGAGCAATGCAGTAATGAATCCCATAGTCCCTGGCTTCAAGGCTGATAAAATTAGAGAAGGTAACAAAATTGATGAGACTTACTATAAACAAATAGTTGGGAGTCTTAGGTATATCATTGCTACAAGGCCAGATATCATGTTTGGGGTGAGTTTTATTATCAGGTTTATGGCCAAACCAACAGAAGTGCATCTACAGATTGCTGCTAAGAGGGTATTAAGATACTTGAAAGGCACTATCAATTATGGAATATTCTACAAGAAGAATGGGAACAAACAGTTGATTGCATTCACTGATAGTGACTATGCAGGAGACATTGAGGACAGAAAGAACACATCTGGTTATGTCTTCATGCTGAGTGGATGAGCAGTTTCATGGTCATCGAAGAAGCAGCCTATAGTCACCCTGTCAACAACTGAAGCAGAATTTGTGGCAGTAGCAACTTGTGCTTGCCAAACAGTATGGATGAGAAGGATTCTGGAAAAGTTAAATCATGAACAAGAAGGTTGCACCATCTTGATGTGTGATAACAGTTCAACGATCAAGCTCTCAAGAAATCCTATTATGCATGGACGCAGCAAACACATTGATGTGAGATTCCATTTTTTACGTGATTTAACTCGAGACAGAGTAATTAAACTTGTGCACCGTGGCTCATAAGATCAAGTGTCTGACTTGCTAACAAAACCAGTTAAGCTGGAGACATTTGAGAAACTTTGAGAACAACTGGGAGTCTGCGCGTGATGCCTGGAGTAAACTAATTGTTACACATAAATTAGTTTAAAGGAGAGAATGTTGAGAAGTTTCGATAACTGTTAGTATTACTGTTATATAAACCTGGTAAAGTTGTTATTCAGTTAGTATCTAGCTGGCAGTTAGTTAAGTCAGGTAAGTTTGGTAGTGTCTAGCTAGCAAGTAGTTAAGTGACTGGCAAGTAGTTAAGTGATTCCTTGAATCACGTTGCAGCAGTTAGAAGGGAGCATGCAATATTGTAAAAGCTATATAAAAGCCAGACAGTTGCTTTCTTCAATACAGGCGATACAATTCATTGTTCATTAGAGTTCTTGAATCTCTGTTTCTAACAATGTGTTTACTTCAACAGATTGAGTTACGAAGAGACACGAATGCATTACTATCAATGTAAATGATCGATGAGGAAAAGGAGGACGAATGTCCAAATCAAATTGGAAATGGAATATCGCATGAATATATTTAATGGATTTACCTAAATTTGATGAACAAGGTTTAATAAAAATAATTTAAAAAAATATTATTTTAATATATTTTCAAATAAAAAAATAGTTTGAACTGAACCGTTATCAAATTATTTTCAGAAAGATAATTGTTGCAACGACAAGAATATCTATCAAACTTGAATGGTATAAATTCGTTATGAATTTATTTGACAGCCATAGCATAAATTTATATTTGAGATATCTTAAACAAAAAAAATTCCTCTTATTCACTAATTGCCTATACATGTTAAGTAAATTTATTATATAATGTTGTATTGGGAGAAAAAAAGAAGAAGGAGACACACCTTTTCCTTATTTAAAATCGGGGGGGGGTGTTTGTGGCTTTTACTTAATATAGTTATGCTCCTCGTGATGGACGGCGGCTCTGTGCTCAAACAAGGCAAGTTTTAGCCATTTGCCAACCTCGCAGCAAAAGCTTCAAACTTTTGATACATTCATTATTGTCAATAATTACAAAATAACTACCACAAAAATAAAGAAAATGTCGAACATGTGGAAACCATCATGCAGCCACACATGCCGTGTCAAAGAACTCTGCACCGAAAGTTGCTGTAATGTGCTGGGATTAGCTCTGTATGGCTCCCAGTAGTTTAATCAGTTCAACAGAATCTTAAGACATATTTGTTGGAATTAATTTTGAAGTTTTTTTTCAAAATATTTTTTAGTTTTCCTAGTACTTATATGCATGAAACTATTAAAGATGTATTTATTTTTAAAATCTCTTAAATTATCCTGAGCTAATATGCATATATGTTTAGAATATTATAAGTTCAAATTTAAATCTATAAAGATTTCTTTCCTTGGAAAAATAATGTAAAAATTATCCTGAAATACGATTTCTTTTCTCCTTCAAATATTTCTAACAGTATTCAGTAACTCCCAAAGCTTCAACACTGAATTCAAAACTCTCATTTATATTTTTAGCTAGAAAAGTTGAGGCACTAGAATTAAAAAAAATGGTCAAATAAAATCTGTTTAAAAAATTGTGTGTCTCCATGAACAAGTCAATATTTTAAATAGTTACCAAAAACCAAGTCATGACCCATACTCGTAAACGTATAACCTTGAATGAAGAAATCACCCAAATTTTAGTTGAAAAAATAATAACAATAATGCACAAACTTCACGGCTACCATTTTAAGCACAATATAATTTTTAAAATTCTCCCAAATATACACCTGCAATAACTTATTTTCATGCATCCAAAATGAGAGATCTCCAATGTAGCTCTAGTAGTTCATCCCAGCACAAACATCATTGCATCAACGACATACACAAGACTATAACAAAAAGAATCCCCCGGCTGTCTAGAGGTGGCCAAGGACCCTTGGTTGCATAGGTGGGTACGAAATACCAACCAAGACCTTGGAGAAAATTACAGAGGATAAGTATGTTAGAAAAGGTTTCTCTGTTTCTTAGGAAAACAACGCGAATATACAGCAATAGGGAAGATATAGACATTGATGATGTGCTCGTCAAGAAAAAACAAAATTCAAACTTCTCACTATCATTTTCAAAACCACCAATCATCCACCATGCGTTGTTCTTTAAAGTCAACATTTTGAACAGAAAAACCACCAATCATCTTGTCCAAAACAAAAATGCCCCGCTCAGCGAGAGCATAGATCCAAAACCTGACATGTAGCTGCCAGTCTCTTAACATCAACTTTGGTCCAAATTCAATGTACGTTTTTCTTGTAGCTGTCAAGAAGCTAAGTAATTGATAATGCAGTAAAATTTCAAGTTAATTTTTAATATAAAAATTATATATAAACATTATAATATTATAAAAAGTTAATTGAAAAATAAAAAATTAATGCATGTATTTAATAGAATAAATAAAAAATAATATGAACCAATAAATTGTAAAAACAAATGTCATTAAAATGAAAAGCTGAAAAATAAATACATAAAAAAATCTTGATCTCGAGAAGCTGAAAGATAAATGGATATGAATAAGTTTGATCCTCGAGTCGCAGGGCACTCAAGAATTCTGCATAGATCCAAAACCTGACATCTAGTCGCCAGTCTTTTAACATCAACTTTGGTCCAAATTCAAAGTACGTTTTTCTTGTAGCTGTCGAGAAGCTAAGTAATTGACAATATAGGAATTGAGTACATTGACAAGTATCCAAATTCAACTCTGCTCTTGATTTTTTTATTTGATTACGTGACAATAAAAAACGATTTTTGTAAAAAAAAATAATTTAAATATTATAAAAAAATGTGATATGTTAGTATGAATTCTCTTTTCCTTATTAATGTATTTTCTTTTCAAAAAAAATATTGTTTTTGGCAATTTTGTTTATTGCATAAAAAACTAAAATCAATCAAAATCAATATATATATATATATATATATATATATATAAAATAACTATTAAGAATAAGGAAAAAAAAGGTAACAATTTCTTAAAAAACCATTTCTTTTCCTTATTAATGTACCTTATTAACGCATTTCTTTCCTTTCGTTCTCATTTTTTTTAATCATATGTATTGTTTTTAAACGAGACCTTAATTACCGTAATAAAAAATTAAAAAAAATAATGAATTAATAGTTTTAATGTGGATATATTAAAAACATATAAGAATAATAAACTTGAAAAAAAAATTACAATATACCTTTTTTTAGCCATGTAGCTTACTGCATTAAAACTAAAAGCAATTAAAATAAATATCTAAAAAACATTAACGATTTGAAATAAAATAAAAAAGTATCTCTTTAATCAAAACCCTTTTCCTAATGCATTCTTCTTCTTCTGATAAATTTATTTTTTAATCAAAAGCGTTGTTCTTTAAATAAAAACATCATAATCCTAAAAGCAGGTTTTACTAAAACAAAACTAGAAAAAAATAGTGAATCGATAAATTTGACACTAATGTATTAAAAATATAATAATACTAATTTTGAAAAAGAAATATATAAAAACTTACTATAACAAAATAAAAAATATAAATATTTGATTCACATTAATTATTTTTTTTCTGCATATGACCAAAAATCTTAAAATTATTTGAGCATATTTCTAAAGAAAAATTTAAAATACTTTCACATGTTTTAAGAAAAATATTATATGAATTTTACAACAAGTTTATAAAATTTCGAAGGATTTTGGCCAATATTTAAAAAATATTTTTGGCAAGAAAATATTATTAACTTTTAATATAATAATAAAAAATCTAAAAAGAGTTAATATCCAAAATATTATTATGGATAATAATTTTATTACTCATTTTAATATAAGGATAAAAAAAACTTGAATGAAATTAATATCCAAAATATTTCTGTGGATAATACAGTTTATTCACTTATGATATAAGGATAAAATCCATAAGGAATTTATTTGAAATATCATTTGGAATGACGTAGTAGCAAAAATTAATCTAATTTTACTTCAAAATAAACTTCAACGATAATTGAGAATATTTTACCTTTTCAAACTGAGTTCCTGACTTAGAAAACCAAGGCTTGATCATCATACCAAACTCGTTTTAGTAGGACAGTAAAATTACACATTGTTACACCATAGCAAACAATAAAAAATAATACAGCTTATTTCAGGTAAAGGATACTATGAATATTAATACATTTTCTTTACACAACCAATCATTTGCCTAGAACTTTCAAAAAATTAGTTAGGGTTTTTAGTAGTTGTAATACTAGGTGGTGATTTTCCGGTCAACCAAAAGATATCTCCAGGACCCGTCTAAGAAGGGTCGTCATGACGTTGTGCTTTTGCGATGAGGGTATAGAAAGAATGATAAACAGAGAATAAGAGAAAATGTAATGTGTATAGATTTTCTTAATGAATTAATTATGATACAACAGAAGCTCATATATATATACATTCTAAACTAATCAGTTATGAAATGTTATTACAAATATAATTTGAATTTCAATTTTAAAATCATGATTAATGCAGGTTTATCAATGCAGCATAATATCCATCATAAACAAGAAGTTCACAGTTACAAAGTTTGAATCTTTGTAACTGTAAAACTCTATTCTTGGTCTTCAATATCCGTTAGCTAGCTGGAGATGTAACAGTTACAAAGTTTGAATCTTTGTAATTGTAACTCTCTTCTTGGTCTTCAATGTCTGTCAGTTACAAAGTTTGAATCTTTGTAACTGTAACTCTCTTATGCTTAACATTCCCCTGCAAACTGATGGAGATAGGAATCACCATCAATTTGGACCGTAAAAACATAAACCTTGCTGTAGTATGACCTTTGGTGAAGACATCTGCAATTTGGTCATGTGTTGAAATATGTCGTACAAGAATATCCTTATTAAGAACTTTTTCACGGATGAAGTGATAATCCACCTCTATGTGCTTCGTTCGGGCATGAAAAACAGGATTAGAGGCAAGAGATATTGCACCTACATTATCACACCATAGTGTAGAAGGTGACGACAATGAAATGCCAAGATCTCGCAATAACATTCGAAGCCAATATAGTTCAGCAGTGACAAGAGCCATGGATCGATATTCGGCCTCAGTACTGGATTTAGACACAATAATTTGTTTCTTTGCACTCCAGGATATGAGATTTTGGCCTAGAAACACAACATAACCACTTGTAGATTTTCTATCATCAGGATTCCCAGCCCAATCTACATCACAGAAAGCATCTAATGTTGTTGTCGATTGAGTGTAGTGAATACCATAATCAATTGTTCCTTTCAAGTAACTGTCGCCCGTCCCCCGCGCGGCGATTCGGCAATTTTTCATTAATTTGCTGGATTTATTCTTGGGAGTCACCACCTAGTATTTCATTGAGGGTTACTAGGAAACCCAGATGTACTGGTCTTTGTCAAAAATTCGAGGGTAAGGGACTGATTGTGACTAGGGAAGGTATTAGCACCCCTAACGCACCCTACCTCAGGTAAGCTGCTTTGCGGTTTGAAGTGATTTGAAAATTTGAAATATTAGTCAAATTCTTAAGGCTTTAATAAATCAGTTATTAAATCCCAAAATAAATGTAGAAACATGTTCTTACATTTTCACGGGAATTACAACATGATTTTATTTGTCCTTGAGATATTTAATCATATTCAAATTAAACAATTAATTCCTTTTGTTTTTTTTTATTATTTTTAACAATTAAAGAAAATATTCAAAAAGAAAAACAAAACACCCACCACCACTACTTTTTTACTATACTCATTCTGTTACATGTTTACAGAATAACATAAGCTAAAAACATTTCTCAGAAAATTAAATACATGTTCAAACATTTATAAATTACAAAAAGGTCCCTAAAAAGTCCAGGAACAGTAGAGGAGGCCCTCAGGAACTGTGGAGCAGTGGTGGCGCGTCTCCCCACGCGCGGCCGTCATTGGCGGCGCGTGGGCTCACGCGCCGCCGCAAAATCAACCGGCCGGGGGGATCTGTTATAGCTTCCTCCCCTCTTCAATTTCCTTGCCGGTGGCGACCTGCAAAAACAACCACAAACGCAACAACAGTTGATTGTTCTTTCATTGTTTTCGGATCTGCTTCTCCCTTCTCTTTTTTCAAGTCTGTCGAATCTGGAGCTCAGTTTGGTTGCATGCGCCGCCAACAGACCAGACGTGTGGATGGCTGGATCTGCAACCTCCCTCTTCCTCCTTCATTTCTACACCGGCGGTGTCATCCACCGCTGCCACGGTTGGGTGATCAGCGCGCCTTTCAAGTCTCCCTCTTCTGCCCTTCGGCCTCCCTCCTTGGTTCTTTGTCTTCTCCGTCATGCGCTGTTGTTGGCAGCGGAGAAGAAAGGAGAGTGAGGGGGAGATGAAGAGGTTGCTGGCTGCTGCTGTTCGGTGAGCTGGGTCTGCTGGATCTTCGGACGGCGCTGCTGCGGAGACATTGCTGGTTTGCCCAAATGGTGGGCAGCTGAAGAACAGCAGAGGCTGCCGCTGTGTTCGGTCCAGAGATGAAAGGAGCGGCGGCCGGTCTCTGTCGGGTGGAGCTGGAAAGGACAATGGGGGAATGGTTCTGTTCTGTGGTGGCCTTGGTTGGTTTTTCGAGTTGGAGATAAACCAGAGAAGGAAAGGGGTTTTGACTTGTTGGGAAGATGTGGCCAGGGGAGCTGGCGGCTGGAGGAGTTATGTGACGGTTTGGCTTGGGTTCTGGAGAGTGAGGGACCCCCCTCTGCCAAGAAAATGGATAGACCCCAGGAGATGGGATGGGCGGCCTCCAGAAGAGAAAGGTCAGGGGTTATTTGGTTTGCTTTCAAGGCCAGGGGGATGGCGGCTCTCTCGTCTCTCTGTTTTTGGCCAAGGGAAGGGACCGTGGCTGGCGACTCAGGGGAGAAGATTTGGTTTTCTTAGGGTTCTTTTTTTTTGTGTCTAGCTGATGCCCCCTCTTGTTCGTAAATTTCTCCCCGTGTAAAAATTTTCTCCCTTTTGTGTTCACTGTAGCTTAGTATTTATAGGAAAAGTTTTACTAGGTTTTCAAACTAGTCCCTCAACTTTTCCTTTCCTTTTCTTTTCCTCTTTTTTTTTGTAAATTTTGATTTTTCTTATTTTTTTTGTATTTTTGAAAACGAGCAATATCAACATCAACTCAACAAGGAAAATCAGTGATCATAAAGTTTACGCGTTAAAAATTGAACGCGTTCCAAATTCCAAAAGAAAATTTTAATTCTTTTGAGATGACGTTGAAAATGCTAAAAACGATGCAAATATATCAAAAATGCATTTTTTAGGGTTTTCATTGTTTTTTTGCTATTTTTGGTTTTTTCTGTAAATTTATCAAAATATGGGTCAAAAATTGGGTAGCAACAGTAACGAAGAACTCTTTTGGTAGCAATCCAGTGTGGTTCTTGTGGAGCATGCATGAATTGGCATAATTGGTTCACTGCATAGCTGATGTCAGGTCTTGTTAAAGTGCAATATTGAAGAGCACCAATAACTTGACGATATTCAGTTGGATCATTCAATAATTCCCCTTCATGAGCTGATAGTTTGGGTCCTGATGCTGTTGGTGTAGATAACGGTCTAGCTCCAATCATTTGTGTCTTGTCTAGTAGGTCAGAGATGTACTTTGATTGTTTGAGATAAAGTCCCTCTGTATTGCGAGAAGCTTGAATACCAAGAAAATAGGAAAGAGTGCCAAGATGTCTGACTTGAAATGTACTCTATAGTTGTTTGATGAAGTCTTCAATTTCTGAATCTTGTGTTCCTGTGATAATGATATCATCCACATACACTAAAACAAACAATTTAGATTTTGCTTGTTGTAGTGTAAATAAACTATGATCAACAGAAGATTCTTGAAATCCAATGTCAAGGAGATGAGTAGAAAATCTTTGAAACCAGGCCCGTGGAGCTTGTTTGAGACCATAGAGTGATTTATGCAATCTGCAAATATACTCTGGTCTTGATTCATCAATGAATCCTTGTGGCTGCTCCATATAGACTTCTTCATCCAGAAAACCATGTAAGAATGCATTGGAAACATCTAGCTGTTTGATAGGCCAATTAAATGCTACTGCAAGTGACAATACCACTCTGATGGTGGAAGGTTTGATTACTGGGGAGAATGTCTCAAAGTAATCTATCCCATATTGTTGATCAAAGCCTTTTGCCACTAGTCGTGCTTTGTACCTGTCAATCTGTCCTTCAGGAGTTCTTTTAATTTTATACACCCACTTATTTCTTACCACATGAAACTTGTTTGGTCTAGGACATAGAGACCAAGTCCCATTAGCTATTAATGCATCAAACTCTCGTCCCATAGCTGTCCGCCAATGTTCATTTGTTACTACCTTGCTGTAAGAAGATGGTTCTTGTTCATCAAAAACACTGGAAAGAGCTTTTAAAGGGTGGCGAGTTAAGTATAAAACATTATAGTCAAGGAATTGTTTTGGTCTTGAGTGGCCAGTTTTTGACCGAGTGATAATATGGGATGAAGGCTGAGGATGCAGGTTGTCATTTTGTGTGGTAGGTGGTTCTCTAGTAGATAACAATGGTGGTACTGGTATGTCTTCATAAAGCAGATGGGTTTCTGCAGGGAGTTGATCATATGAAGTCTCAATAGGAGTAGGTAACTGACCTATATCAGTCTCCATTGCAGAGGAGTTTGTAAGAGTTTCTGCGACAAAAGCATTAGTGAATAAAATGGAAGGAATAACTGTGTCAGTGAAGGAGTGGGAATTACCAGTTTGAATTAAGTTGGAGCAAGTTGAGGTCTGGTCTTTATCCTTTACTGGAAACGTTTCTTCATCAAACACCACATGTCTAGAGATATAAACCTTGTTACTTTCTAGGTCTAGACATTGATACCCTTTTTGATTGTGTGAGTATCCTAGAAAGACACATTGTTTACTTCTATAAGCTAGCTTATGGGGTTGATATGGTCTTAAGAGAGGATAACATGAACAACCAAACACACGTAGTTCAGAGTAATTTGGGGTGTGACCATGCAGAACTTCATATGGGCTACGATTTTGTAACACTTTGGTAGGTAATCTGTTGATCAAATAAACTGCGGTGAGAAAAGCATCTACCCAGTAGGTTGGCTTTAGAGATGATTGTGCTAAGAGAATTAACCCCAGTTCTTGAACATGTCGATGTTTCCTTTCAGCTATGCCATTTTGCTGAGAGGTATATGGACAAGTTAATCGATGACAGATTCCATTTTTACTAAGGAAGTCTTTAAATTGATGAGATAAATATTCCCCCTACCCGGTTATCACTCTGAAACTGTTTAATAGAACATGAGAATAAGTTTTCAGCATGAACTTTGAACTTTAGAAAGATAGCAAAGACCTCAGACTTATTATGCAAGGGATAGATCCAAGAGTATCTGGAGAAATCATCAACAAACAAAACATAATAACGACAACCACTTATAAAAGAAACAGGGGATGTCCAAACATCAGAATGTACCAAGGATAATGGACTATTTGATTGATGAGTGGAGTTTGGAAATGGTAATTTTTTGCTTTTACCAAGAGGGCATGTAGAACAAAAGCTAGTGTTATTGGTTGTTTTATTATCTTTTGATGATAAACTAATATGGTTGGACCTTGCAAGAGATTGCAGGACAGCTTGTGAAGGATGGCCGAGTCTGGAATGCCACTGCTCGGCTGTAGTTCCTTCTCCAATTTTGGCTGCTAATCCTTGAATTCTATGAGGAAGACCGAAACCACCATTAATAGGAAAAAGACCATTGTCAACCTGTCCGTGGAGTAGTGTTTGATCTGTCTGGTTCTCCTTCACAGTAAAATCATGGCTAGTTAGTACAAAATAACAATTGTTATCAAGACAGAATTTATTTATGGATAAAAGATTTGAGGATGCATGAGGACAATGTAAGATGTTTGACAGGTGAAAGTTGGTTTTGTTTATTTGTAGGGAAGTAGAACCAGTGCTTTTAATTACTAAACCTGCACCATTCCCCACTGTCACAGTTTCTCCTTGGTGGTAGGGAAGTTTCTGAGTGAGATGCTGATCATTTGAGGTAATATGAACATTGGCCCCACTATCTGTATACCATACTTGGTGGTCATACTGTGTATTGGATTCAGCCACCATTGCTGCAAGTTCAGTTGGAGGATGGCGTCCTTGAAATGCATAGTCAAACCTGTGATAGCAATCAATTGCAATATGTCCTGTGCGATCACAAATTTGACATACTGGACGTGTGGTAGTTTGGTTTGAATTATGTCTTGCCACAGCAGGTTGTCCTAACAAAGCGTTAGGATAGGAGTTTCGTTGTTGTGGACCTCCTGATCGATTAGAAGGAATATAAGATTTCTTCTTGGCTGTGAATGGAGACTTCTTGTTAGCAGCAAATGCAAAAGTAGTGTTAGGCACCATTGTTGATCGTTGAGTCTCCAGTAAAGATTCATGACTGAGTAGTTCAGCACTGAAATCTTCAAAGGTAAATTCATTGTCTCTCGAGATAAAATTGAAGGAAGTAATGAAAGGATTATATTCTTGATTAAGTCCTCCAAGTATAAAGGAAATTAAATCTTGATCATCAATTATTTTGCCTGTAGCTGCTAGTTGATCTGCAATGGATTTGGCATCCTCCAAGTATGTAGAACAATTATTGGATCCTTGTGTGATAGTTTGCAGTTGTCTTCGCATATGTGCAATGCGAGATCTAGATTGATTGGAGAATTTCATCTTGAGTGCATTCCAGACTTGTTTGGATGTATTCTGGCCATAAAATGAGGCAACAAGATTTGGACTTATTGAAGACAGAATAAGTCCAAGTAATGCCTGGTCTTTCTTATACCAGACAGTATATGCAGCATTGGTAGTACCATCTGCAGTTGTCTTCTCAAGGACAGGTTCAGATCCTTCCACGAACCCTAGAAGATCATTGCTCTTAAGGAAGGGTAGAAATTGAGATTGCCATCCTAAATAATTTGTTCCATCGAGCTTAAAAGAAGTAGGAGCTACTGTTGGATTGAGATGTAAAAGGTTACTGGTATTGTTGGAAAAAGACATCTTTTGCGAAAGCTTAGATCAAAGAAGCGTGAGCTAAAGAGCTCTGATACCAAGAAAGAATGATAAACAGAGAATAAGAGAAAATGTAATGTGTATAGATTTTCTTAATGAATTAATTATGATACAACAGAAGCTCATATATATATACATTCTAAACTAATCAGTTATGAAATGTTATTACAAATATAATTTGAATTTCAATTTTAAAATCATGATTAATGCAGGTTTATTAATGCAGCAGAATATCCATCATAAACAAGAAGTTCACAGCTACAAAGTTTGAATCTTTGTAACTGTAAAACTCTATTCTTGGTCTTCAATATCCGTTAGCTAGCTGGAGATGTAACAGTTACAAAGTTTGAATCTTTGTAACTGTAACTCTCTTCTTGGTCTTCAATATCTGTCAGTTACAAAGTTTGAATCTTTGTAGCTGTAACTCTCTTATGCTTAACAGGTATAACAGCACCAATTAATATAAATATACATCTATCCAAGGATAGATGTAAGTACTAGATTGATTCCTCAAGTTAGGATTAATAACATTGATTACAAAATTATAGGAATAACATTTTAACTCCTCGTAAATGAGTGAATTCTTTCATTTATAATAAATGTTCATTTATAATAAATGTTTCTTGATGACACCATGTCACCGACAATCCATAAACATTATCTAAAGTGATTGCTAAATGCCGACAACATTATTTATAATGGTAGGTAATTGGAACGTTCATACATTAACACAAAATATAATCTGTTTTATTTCATATCTAATTTATGATATCGCAACTTCAATGAAATGAAACAATCTTTGTCTCCTGCAATCTTGTTTTTTTCCAATTCTTATTGCTCATCAATTGCATTTTAAGCAAATAGATCTAATTATTGTGAGAAGAGTACTGTTTCCAATGTACTTGTCCAGATTAATGTATGATGTACCCTTCTGTCCAACAGCCTCTTGAAGAGCCTTTTCCCTCATTTTCTCACCCTTTCCCCCTTCCATTAGCTCTTTCACAAGCATCCCCACTTCTTCCCTTTTAAGGTTATTATCAATTTCCATAGCAACTCCTTATTCATTGCTACCATATCTACAGTTCATTGCTTGATCAGCAAAGAAGGGGCAACACAACATTGGCACACCAGTAGCTGGAGGGGACCAATGGAATAAACCCTAGATAATACAGTGCAGAGGCTAGGGCATCCAAAACTTCTGACTTCAATGCCTCAAAAGAGTGAAAATTAAGCAATTGCATGAGCTTTAGTAGGAGTTTCAACAGCTCTCATGGCAAAGTGAAATACAAAATCATCTGGATCTGTTGTTTGAATAGATGGAAATTTTTTTCAGACGAAGATCTTTCATACCTGGAACCCTGTCTGTATTAGTGTCAAGATTTCTTAGATATCTTCTATCTGCAGGATCATTGATCTAACTCATGTATCATGCACTATTTAATAACTTATGAAGTATTTTAAATTGATATATATATATATATATATATATATATATATATATATATATATATATATATATATATATATATATATATATATATATATATATATATCACATGAATAAAGAGACAGTACTCTTTTTTATTGACTTTCTAAGCCAGTACTATTGAAAAGAATTTGATAGAGGTCTTAAAATTCAGACCATCAACTTTTCAAATTGCATAAAAAATAATAATTCAAGCCATAATGAACTCTAATGTAAAAACAAAAGGGTACAAAGAACCTTAAAAATTCAACGGAGCTTGCGTGAAAATTATTCGAGGTCAATCTTCATATTAAGCTCCGTCGTTTATTCTTATTATTACACACAGCATGCAAACCTTAAAAAACAAAAAAACTACTGATCATGGGCTGATTCGTGTTTTATTCATAGAGTCACGATTTCATGATGATGTCCACAATTCCTTTACGCATCATTGCCCATCACAGCATAGGCCTTAGGCACCAGGAAGAGAGCGTCCCTCGTATGCATAGTAAGACCGGGTTGCGTACGATCGACGTCTATGTCTTCCCTCTGCATCCCACCAGGCATTTCCCAGTCGAATTTGTAGAGAAGATTAGAAAGTGAAAGCTCCACGGTGGCAATTCCCATATATATACCAGGACAAACTCTTCGACCCGCACCAAATGGTATCAGCTCAAAATCTTGTCCTTTCAAATCAATAGAACTGCCCAAGAACCTATCAGGAATGAACACATACGGGTTCTCCCAAACTTCTGTGTCCCTTCCAATAGCCCACGCATTCACGTAAACTAAGGTCTTGGCTGGTATTTCGTACCCACCTACGGAACACTCCTTGGTTGTTTCTCTTGGGATTAATAGTGGTGCTGTTGGTTGCAATCTCATGGTCTCTTTAACCACAGCTTTAAGGTAAGGCAATTGTTCAACATCATCTTCGTACACAAAACCTTTATCTCCTATCACCTTTCGAACTTCTTCTTGAGCTTTTCTCATTGCTTCAGGGTTTTTCATTAGAAGGCTCATGGCCCAGATCACAGTAGCAGCAGCTGTATCAGTCCCACCAACAAATATGTTCTGCAAGGACCAGGAAAATAAAATAAAATGTAAGGATGATATTTGGAAACCATTTACAATATTCAAATCCAAATCATTTTGGTTGGGAAATGAAAATTAAAAGGCCGAATTTGAGTCGAACATAGATTACCATTAGAATTGCTTTGATGTGATCAAGCGTTAGTTGAACTTTAAAAGTGCGATCCTTGTATATTTGAAGCAAAACGTCAAGTATGTCCTCATGGTCTGGCTTTGGTCGCGCTGGATCAAGATGTTCATCAATGATTTCTTGGTAGAAAACATCAAACTCTCTGAAATTGTTTTCAAGACGATGGGCGAGTCCCGTGAGTCTATCAACCCATCCCATGTATGGAAAATAATCAGAAAGATAAAACATCGTAAACAGGGCTTGAGTTTCATTGAGCAACGCATGGAACCTACTTCCTTCAATTCCTCCATCCTCGTACCTTTTTCCGAAGGCAGTTCTGCATATGGCTGTGCTTGTAAGAGACAGCATTGCTTCAGTCAAGTTGAAGGGTTTAGAAGCAAGAGCTGCTTTGGAAATTTTTTCAATCATATGCGATACCTCATCTTCTCTGTTGGTACGAAAACTATGCACTCGTGTCGAGTTGAGGAGATGAACGACACATATTTTTTTCATCTCCCTCCAATAAGCACCATATGGTGAAAAGGCCAAGTCTAAACCATTGTAGGAAAATTTTTGCTGGCCAGTCAAGAGAGGCCTGCTACAAAATTCAAGATCATGGGTTTTCAGTACCTCTTCAGCCATTTTGGCTGAAGAGACGACGAGGGTTCGCTTGAAACCTAGCTTTAAGGACATGAGGGGGCCATATTTTTGAGATAGTTTCCATAAATGCGTTTGAAGGTTTGAGCTATCAAGCTGGTGCAAGTTACCTATCAAGGGAAGACCGTTGGGGCCAGGAGGGAAACAAGCTCTTTTAGAGATTTTGTTTTTCTTGAGAAGAAACAAGAAAATGATGGAGAGGAAGAGAATTACGAATATGAGTAATGCCATTATGATCTGAGTATTTTTGAGCTGTGAATTCTGCGATGCAAGCTTCAATTATATAGAGTGTTTGCGGGTGAGTTATTTAAAAATATATTAAAATAGTAATAATAATAATAATAATTGTTATTTTATTTTTAATGTTTATATCAAAATGATATAAAAATATAA
This sequence comes from Populus deltoides, assembly GCA_015852605.2. Taxonomy (NCBI): domain Eukaryota; kingdom Viridiplantae; phylum Streptophyta; class Magnoliopsida; order Malpighiales; family Salicaceae; genus Populus; species Populus deltoides. Next base: position 1,720,693 of record CM027571.2, read on the forward strand.
AAAAATTAATTTTAAATATTTTTATAAAACAATATAAATTTTAAAAAATACAGTTCAATTACAGTAATATATGGTGTAATAAACAAAAAAAAATATTTATGAAAATAGATTTTTATCGTATTAACTTTCATTTCGAACATTTTATTTGTGTATACCCACCAATTTAATTGAAAATATTTACTTTATGTTTTGACTTGAAATTTTTCCTCAGCAATTATAATATAACAATAGCCTGTGTTCGAAATTGATCCATATATAACATGATTATTGCGTATTTGATGAGCATTGAGCATTTTCTAGGGCTGTTCAATAAACTCATAGTGAATGTCTGCCGTCTAGATTTGATTATTGCGTTTATAGAAATACCAAGAGAACGATACGACTTTTCATAATAAACTCATAATGAATGTCTGCCGTTTCGTTTCATAATACGACTTTTCAGATGCGACTTTTCATAGTACATAGTATATATGGGACCAACAAAGTGAATTAATTTTCTCCCTCAATAAAAACTTGCGTGGGAATCTTCATGGGGCCATTAAACTAGAAATGGTGTATAATAATTCAATACATTTTATTGCGTGTAATTTATGATATGACAGCATGAATTATTAATTATTATTATTATTAAAGAAAATTAAAACATGGGAGAGAATACTATAGCTTTTTTTTTTAATGAAACACTATGGATTGTAATGGATATTTTTGTCTTTTTGGATATGCTAATGATAAATTATTTTTATATGAACTTGTCAATGTATAATGTCGGTATAAATTATCTCCATATAATCTTGTCAATGTCTAATGTCTGTTTAAATTATCTCTATAGAAAAACAGGATTGGGCGTGCTAGGCTGTGTATTTGTATATTTATTTTTATGTTTTAAAAATATTTTTAAAATATTTAAAATATTTTTTTTTTGTGTTGCTACCCAATTTTTTATCCATGTTTTTGATAAATTTACAGAAAAAACCAAAAAAATAATGAAAACCTCAAAAAATACATTTTTGATATATTTGCATTGTTTTTAACATTTTCAACGTCATCTGAAAAGAATTTAAATTTTTAAAGGTATTTAGAACGTTCAACTTTTAACACGTAAATTTTATGATCACTGATTTTTCTTATTGAGTTGATGTTGATATTGCTCGCTTTCAAAAATACAAAAAATAACAAAAATCAAAATTTACGGAAAAAAAAAGGAAAAGAAAAGGAAAGGAAAGGAAAAGTTGAGGGACTAGTTTGAAAACCTAGCAAAACTGTTTCTATATATGCTACAGTGAAAAAAGAGAAGGAGGGGGAGAGGCAAGGGGGCGGAAAAATGAGCAGGGGGAACAAAGGAAAAACCCTAAACCTAAAGGGATCCCATCTCTCGGCCGCCCCTCCATTTTGAGAAAACGAGACCCCTCTCAGCCATGACTGTGACCCCATTTTATTCTCATCTACAACCTTCAGCCGGGGAGCCCCTGATTTCCTTTTCCTTTTGACCCTAAAACCATCTCCAGAGACCTCCCCTCTCACCAGCAAAAGGACACTGCTTCTTGGCCAAAGAGAAAAAACCAACCTTTCATCTTCTCAAAGAAGAGCCGACCCCCATTATGGCTCCGGCCATCTTCCCATTGGTCGCTCTAACTCTCAGCCAAACAGACCGGCTCCCTTCGAACAGCCTCCAGCGGCAGCAGCAACCCGGCAGCGCCACCAGACCGGCAGTCCTTGGTCATGCACCGGCCACTTGAAACAGAAGAAGAGGAAGCGAAAAAACTAGCAGAGAGAGCAGCAGATTTGAACAAAGAGAAGGAGGGAGAAGCAGATCTGAAAAAAGAGAGAACCGGAAGCTTTGCTTGTGTTTTTGAGTGTTTTGCAGGTAACGGCGCTGCTCACGGCCGACTGGAGGATGAAGAGGGAAGGAAGCCATCGCGGATCTCCCCACGCCCCTGGATTTCGCGGTGGCGGGTGAACCCACGCGCCGCCAGTGGAGGTTGTGTGTGGAGGAGACGGGCCGCCACTGCTCCACAGTTCCTGAGGGCCTCCTCTACTGTACCTGACTTTTTAGGGAACTTTCTTGTAATTTTTAGCTCATGTTATGTTATTATGTAAACATGTAACAGAATGGGTATAGTAAAAAAGTAGTGGTAGCATGGGTGTTTTGTTTTTTATGAATGTTTTCTTTTATTGTTAAAAATAAAAATAAAAAAAAACAAAAAGAATTAATTGTTTAATTTGAATATGATTAAATATTTTAAGAAAAAATAAATCATGTTGTATTTCTTGTGAAAATATAAGAATATGTTTCTATATTTATTTTGAGATTTAATAATTGATTTATTAAAATCTTATTAATATTTTAAATTTTTAAATTATATCAAATCGTAAAGTAGTTTATCTTAGGTAGGGTGTGCTAGGGGTGCTAATATCTTCCCTAATCACAATCAGTTCTTTACCCCTCTAATTTTTACCAGCGATCAGTACATCTGAGTTTCCTAGTAACCCTTCAATCCAATATTAGGTGGCGACTTTCAAGACCTCAAATCAAGCAAATATAACGAAAAATCGCTGATTAGCTGTATGGGGATGTGTGATAATTTGTATTAAATTAATATTTTTTTGAGAATTTTAAATTGTTTTGATGTGCTAATATTAAAAATAAATTTAAAATATATATATATATATATATATATATATATATATTATTTTGATATATTTTTAAAACAAAAAAAATATTTTGAAAAATAATCGCTATCATAATATTAAACTAACTTTATATTTTATAAGAAAAAAAAAAGAAAAAAAAGAGAGAGAAAAACAAAAATTGAAAAAAAAATTTAAAAAGAGAAATCCTATAACTGACTTATCGTGCATACGATTATATGAACACTTACATACTAGAGCTAACATATCAAGCTTTTTTTCCTTCTTCTCGATGCCATCCAAAGATTGTGAGGGCGTCCCCTCTCCGATCACCATCGTTGGACATGTGCCAGACATTCCACACACCAGGAGTTATAGTTTTGAAACCTGACCTGGTCGTCGACCTGGTCTAATAATCGGGTCATGGAACATTATGGATTGCTACAGTGTTTCCCCACATTATTTTTTTATATAAGTTTTTTTTGTTATGATTTTTTCAAAATTATTTTTGTTAATTTTATTTTTTAATACTAAAATGATTGAGAATTTAGTTTTGTAATTTTTTTCCTTTTATCTCTCTTTCTATGAGGTTAGTGTGGTTTGCGGATTTGTCAAGGTAATTCAGGTTGCTTCAGTTTATGGATGTGGTGTGTTTTTTTTAATGATGTGGGGAAAACATTGTAGCTTTCCTCACAAAACACTATGGATTACTATAGTGTTTCCCTATATTTTTTTTTTTTGTTTTTTTTTGTTATGATTTTTTAAAAAATTATTTTTGTCGATTTTATTTTTTTAATATTGATATGGTTGAAAATTTAGATTTGTAATTTTTTTTTCTTTTTATGAGGTTAGCGTGGCTTGCGGGTTTGTCGAGGTAACTCAGGTTTCCTAAGTTTCTGGATGTAGTGTGTTTTTTTAATTGAACTCGATTTTTTTATAGTCTATTTTTTTCTCATATTATTAAAAAAAATAATTTTAGAAAAAAAATGTTATTAAATTTTATGAAGTAACAAAAATTAAAGAATGTTGGGGAAACCATTGTTCACCCAACCCATTGCACTATGGATTATAATAGTAATTCATAGTGTTTTGCTTTATTTTTCTTTTTCTTTTTTTTTCCTTTTGAATTTTTGTTATGATTTGTTTTCAAATCTATTTTTGTCAATTTCATCTTTTAAAATTGAGATTGTTGAGAATTTAGCTTCGTAATTTGCTTCTTTTTTATTTTGACATTATATGAGGTTAGCATGTTTACAGGTTTGCTAAGGTAACCCAGGTTGCCCTGGGTTTATGAGTTTGGTGGGTTATTTTTTAAAATAAACTTGACTTTTTTTATAGTATATTTTTTCTCATATAGTTAAAAAAATAGTTTTAGAGAAAAGTCATGTTATTAAATTTTATAAAATAAAAAAAATTAAAGATTGTGAGAAAACCAGTGTTCACCCACACATATTGTACTGTGAATGACAATAGTAATCCACAATGTTCTACTTACTTTTTTTTTAATGTTTTTGAATTTTTCTTATAATTTTTTTTAAATTTTTTTTATCGATGTTGTTACTCAATTTTGGACCCTACATGCTGGAGACGGTGTATACCTCTTTTGAACAAAGTGTAGGAGTTTAGCTTATGTTCGCTAGAAGATTAATAAAAGCACAGAAAGAAATATTTTTTTTTCAAAACCTTGTTTGAGCTGTTTTCTGCTTTTTTTATCCTTCCCCTTTGCTACCAAAATCATCAGGTTTTTTTAGGTTGATTAGGAGTCTTCATAATGCTAAATTCATTCATTTTTTATCTGGTCTTTAAGGTTGAATAAATCCCTCATAATTTGCATTAAAAAAATGGTTATGCTACTATCGTAATTTTTTGTTCCAACTTAAGCTCTGATTCTAACTTCGGTTTAAATGCGATATCTGAGCATCCTAGGTATATTCTGTCACTCATGACATGTTGAAAAATTGACGTACATCTTTATTAGGTCCATTGTTCTTAGGGCAAATTCTCAGTCAGATTTGGATGTTTTGTCAGATCAAGAACCTTTTTGACCACTTGATTACTGTCAGATTCTGTTCTTTAAAATGATTTTATCTTAATTCGACTCCTTCATCAAAGTTGTAGTCCTGGATGCGTAGATAAATTTGGGCTTTTGAATCGCTCGATTTCGATATCAGAAGCTCAAGATATTCCCGTTTGAATATCTAGTGTGAAAGCAGGGATTCCTGCCGCGAGAAGGATTTTTGCCCAAGTTCGCGGGCCTAATTCGAAGGATTTTTTTTGGACCAAGGACTGAATCGAAAAGTACTAAAATGAGTGATTGAATTGAAGAAGGATATTGAAAGCTGGAGAGGGGGGTTGGATCATCATAAATGACAGGATTTTTTACCACACCAAATAAGAAAAATAAGACTTTGCAGTATGCACCCTTGCCCATCTAATTTCTTTCCTTTTTTCCTCTGCAAATTTCCTGCTGGTTTCCATGTTTGTCTTGCTGATTGGAGAGCTGCAAGCCATGTTTTTATTGATTCATTTTAAAGGAAACAGCTGGTGCCTCATGGTCCCAGCTATGGAAGGAAAGAAAGGAGTTGGACCACCCTTTGATTAATGGAAATTAAGTGCTAAAATCAGAATAGGAATAAGAATATTTCAGTTTTCTTTTTGAGATTTTTTACTGCACATTAGCAAGGATTTGCATCCTAGAATTAATTCATTGAATCTTTCCTAAATAGAGATGTGTTGGACTATATATAAACCCCTCTAATGACCTAGCAAGGGGCAGAGAGAAAGAAGAGAGCATAAAAGAAGAGAAAATCGGAGAGTAAGTGGCAGAAAAAAACACAGCAAAAGGAGACAAAAAAACATGAGAGGCAGAGTAAAAAAAACGCGGTAAATAGAGAGAGTTTCTTTCTTGCATTCGGGTGTTATTATGAGGAAAGAGGAGAGAAAAAGACAAGACGGAGAGGGAGATTTGCTGCTAAACCTTGACAGCAATGTTTTGCTTGGTTTTCCATTTCATCTTCTGTAGAAAAAACATTGAGACCTGCAGGTATAAGTCTTAACTTTCTCCTTATTTGCTGCCTTTAAATTTGTTGTGTTGACGTTTTAAAAACCTGTTTTGTCTTTGCTTTGCACATTCATTTTCAATTTTAGACTACAATGAACGCTTGCCTTTTGTTGTTCCTGACGTTTTAAAACCTGTTTCTTTTTTCTTCTTTTCTTTCTTTCGTTGGTTCATAAGGAACCGTAGGAGGGAGGCTGTTGTTTCTCCATCGTCAGCTCCCTCTTCTGTTCGTTTTTCTTTTTCCTTCTTTTTGAGAGATTAGCCGGCCATGGTCTTGTTTTTCCTATATACATGAATAAAGCATGCTTTCCAAGTTTATGTTTTGTTTCTCTCTGTTGGCGTTGTGAAATGAATAAGGCAGTTTGTTTTTAAGGTGAGGAAATAATAGGGTTGTGAGGCACGGACATAGGGGTTTGATTTCAAAATTTTAGTTCTAAAACTGTGGCTCCCTCATGCATACGGGTTTATTCCTTTCTAGTTACAAAATTTTAAGTTGATTTGGCTTTGAAGGGTTTTTGTTACGAATTGTTTCAAGCTTCTTGTAATTCTTATAATATGTATGATGGCTTGCTACTTTCCAATTTGATGTTTACATCTAATTGTGATGTTTGCGTTTCGATAAAAATGTAAAAATTGTTTTCTTGTGTGTTGCATACGGCCACTACCCTAACATGTTTTGAACACTCTTTTTTTTATACAAAAAAATATTGGAAGTTTCGAAAATATGTTTTCGCATGGATTTCTTAAACACAACAAAAATTATTTTCTTGCATTTCTGGATTTTACAACATGTTTGTAAAACTCCAAAGGATATTGGCCAATATTCCGAAAAATATAAAAATCTTATTTTGGGGGGAATTCATCTATTATTCACCGATAATGTTTGGATAAAGAAATCCTTAATGGATGAATATCCAAAATATTATTGGGAATAGTTTGTTATTATTCACTATTAATATTTGGATAAAGAAACCCAGAGTGGTAAATATCCAAAATTATTTTCTAGGAATAATAAATCTGCACACATCCTTGAAAGAAGCCTTGATTATAATCGAGGACATTTCAATTTTTACTCCACGGTTTACGAGCCGTGAGAGTATAAAACACTAAGACAAAAAAATAGGTTTTTAAAGCACCCTAGATTTCTAAATTTTTGTCCCTCCTCCTTGCGATTTACGAGTCACAAACTCTTGAACAACTAAGGGGAAAATAAACTTTTAAAGCACATGGAACCTCCTTGAATTTCTATCTTAATAAATTTAGTTTGAATCAAACCTAGAAAAACCGATGGGATTAGAAAACATCAACACTATAGCAATTATAAAGCAAACCAAACACCAAGCGACTTCCCCTTAGGTAGGGCATACTAGGGGTGCTAATACCTTCCCTTTACGCAACCAATCCATTACTTTAGAATCTCTGAAAGACCAGTTAGGGTTCCTAGTGACCAAATACTAGGTGGCGACTCCCTTTTACACAAAAAAACAAAATAACCCGAAATCAATCAAGGGTCCCGCCGGCAGCAAGGGTGCGACNATCAATTTCATCTTTTAACATTCAGATGATTGAGAATTTAACTTCATAATTTGTTTCTTTTTATTTACCTTTCTATAAGGTTAGCATGGTTTGCAAGTTTACTAGCGTAACTCGGGTTGCCCTGATTTACGAGTTTGGTGGAGTGTTTTTTGAATTAAAATTGATTTTTTTATCGTCTATTTTTTTCTCATATAGTTAAAATAAATTGTTTCGTAAAAAAGTTATGCTATTAAATTTATAAAATTCATAGACCTATTCACAGGTTTGGCTGGTTAACTTGGTTCATGGGTCTAGCAAGTTTGACATTTTTAAATTATTTTTTTCATCCTTAGATATTGGGTTAATTGGGAATTCAATTTCAGAATTAGTTTTGTTTGGCCTTTTATGGAGTTATCGTGACCTAAAAAAAATCTCGGTATTGAGTTGGTGTTTAATTTCACAATCATTTATTTTTGTTATTATATAGTTAAATAAAAAATAGATTAAAAAAATTATTATCTCAATGGAGTTTATAACTCAATTCAGAGGTTTGACGTACTAACCCGACTTACTCAATTCACAAGTTTGACGAGTTTACCCACCGATATGATATGCTTTTTTTGTTTTTGGTCTTTTAATTGTTTTTTATTTTTTTTATTTCATCATTTAATATTGGATTGGTTAGGAAAAAACTGGATTATTAATTTTTGTTTGCTTTCAAGGAATAATTGTCTCAAATAAGTGTCTTTTTAGGTTAGTGCTCAATTTTCTAAGCATTTGTTTTTATCATATAATTAAATAGAAAAAAATTATGAAAAAGTTATGAAACCCACTAGAGTCCATGACCCGGGTCGCGGAGGGTCGAGATCGATCATATCTCAATATTTTTTAAAAAACAATTATCATCTTGAAGTTTTTTTAAAAGCTAAGTTATGTTTTTATCGATCATCAATGTTGCATTTAGACCTATAAAATTGATCGATTTAAAACGTGCTAGCTCTCATACGGTTTAATTAAAAACTTGAGTTAGACAAAGAGTTGAGTCGAGAGGTTTTAAAATTAACGTATTTGATCAGGTTTAATAATACTATTAAAAAATATCCATGTTCTTAATATTTTTTTAATTTTGAAAAAACATTGATTCAACCCGTGATAGAGCGCGGGACAATATAAGTATATTAAGACATAAAAAACAGTCCAATATGGACTCTATTACGCGGCCCTGTTTGTTTTTATGTTTCAAAAGCGTTTTTGAAAAAAATTAAATTTTTTTTATTTTTTTCTTTGCTTGAAGAAAAAAGGATTTTTAAAAAATAAAAAAAATATTTTAATGCATTTCCGAGCGAAAAACACTTTGAAAATTAACAACTACTACTCTCTCAAATACCCTCGAAAAGGGACAATGACCTTACCATTTCCTCACATGTTTTTGTCTTGTTACAGATTAGTTGATGTGGTGGTCTAAGGTAAAACAACACACAAGTCTATTTATAACTTCTCATTATACTATATTTTAAAACGTGATGAAAAATCATTATGTCGGTACAGTGTATATAGAGTGTTTGCATTGTGGATCATACTGTAGATGTTCAAAAGACCATGAGGGGCGTTGCCTTTTCTAATTTTTTATTTCAAAAGTTGATGAACTGTGTTGGGTCAAGGCATGACTGCCAAACTTATTTTTAAAAAAAAAATTAAAAAAATTTTTAAAAAATAATTAATATTTCTATTTAGGATACTTCAAGAGTAGTTTAATTTTTTTTAAAAAAGAAAAAAATTATATAAAAAAATTATTTAAAACACTTCAAGGGTAGTTTAATTTTTTTGTATAAAAAATAAAAAAAACAATTATAAAAAAATTAATTAGCATTTTTGTTTAAAATACTTCAAGGGTAGTTTGAATATATTTTTTTATAAGTAATAGAAATAATTTATAAAACAAATTATTTAGGACACTTCAAGGGTAGTTTAAATATTTTTTAAAAATAAAAAACTTAATTAGCATTTCTGTTTATGATACATCAAGGGTAGTTTAAATGTATTTTTTTTATAACAAATAGAAAAAAATTAAAAAAATTAATTAGCATTTTTGTTTAAGGTACTTTAAAGGTAGTTTAAATGTTTTTTTTATATAAAAAATACAAAACATTTATAAAAATAATTATTTAGGATACTTCAAGGATAATTTTAATGTTTTTGTATAAAAACAATTATAAGAAATATTAATTAGCACTTCTGTTTATACTTCAAAGATATTTTTAATGCTTTTTTTACAAAAAAATATAAAACCAATTATAAAAAAAATTAATTAGCATTTCGGTTTAGAATACTTAAAGGTTAGTTTAAATTTATTTTTTATAACAAATAAAAAAATAATAGAATAAAAAATAAATTATAAAAAAATTAGAATTTCTGTTTAGGATACTTCAATGATAGTTTAAATTGTTTTTCTAAAAATAAAAAACAAATTATAAAAAAATTAATTAGGATTTTTGTTCAGGATAGTTTAAATGTTTTTTTATAAAAAATAAAAAACTTTATAAAAATATTATTTAGGATACTTTAAGGGTAGATTAAATTTTAAAAAAAAATAAGAAAATGATTAACATTTCTGTTTCTGATACTTCAAGGGCAGTTTAAATATTTTTTTATAAAAAAATAAAAATTTAAAAAAACATTAATTATAATTTCTGTTTAGAATATTTCAATGGTAGTTTAAATGCTATTTTTTTATTAAAAAATAGAAACAAATTATAAAAAAAAATAATTAATGGTATTTATGTTTAAGATATTTCAAGAGTAGTTTAAATGTTTTGTTTTTATAAAAAATTGAAAACAATTACAAAAAACTATTTATGATACTTCAAGGATAGTTTTAATTTTTTTCATAGAAAAAATAAAACATAATTATAAAAATAATTAATTAGTATTTCTATTTAGGATACTTCAATGGTAGTTTAAATGTTTTTTTCTAAAAATATAAAAAAATATAAAAATATTATTTAGGATACTTCAAGGGTACCTTATATATTTTTTTTATAAAAAAATAAAAAATAAAATTATAAAAAAATTAATTACCATTTTTTAATGATACTTTAAGGGTAGTTTAAATATTTTTTATAAAAAATTATAAAAATATTTTGAAAATAATTGATTAGGATTTCTATTTAGGATACTTTAAGGGTAGTTTAAATTATTTTATAAAAAATAGAAAAAACTATAAAAAAATAATTTACTATACTTCGATGATAGTTTTAATGTTTTTTTATAGAAAACAATTATAAAAAAATTAATTAACATTTTTTTATGATACTTCAATGGTATTGTAAATGTTTTAAAAAAAAACAATTATAAAAACTATTATTTAGGATACTTTTAAAGTTTTATTTAGAAAAGTATAAAATATTTATAAAAAAAAATTATAATTTATATTTAGAATACTTTAGAGGTAGTTTAAATGTTTTTCTTATAACAAATAAAAAACATTTATAACAAAGAGACTCAAGTCTCTTGGTTCTGGCATAGCCGCCAGACCGAAGTCTCTTGGGTCTGGCTTAGTTGTGAGGCCCAACTGGCTTGTGTCTAGCATAGCCGCCCGACTTAAGTATTTTGGGTTTGTTTGTGCCATCGGATCCAAGTCTCTTGAGTCTGGCTTGATTGTCAGACCCATGACACTTAAAATATTCTCTACACACTTAATATTTTTTTACGTTTGTAAAAAAATTGTTATTGACCCACTGCGGAGCGCGGGCCAATATGCTAGTTAGATTAATGTTCGTGATAAGTTATAGTTTAATTAAATTTTGTTTACATAAAAAAATATTTGCTAATGTGTTCTTTAGCAAAAAAAAAAATAATTAAATTTTTTGAAGATTGATCTGATTGATTTTGCAAGTTTAAAAACAACTTTGGGCCTGGCTTAGTTGTGAGGCCCAACTGGCTTATGTCTAGCATAGCCGCCTGACTTAAGTCTTTTGGGTTTGTCGTGCCATCAGATCCAAGTCTCTTGAGTCTGGCTTGATCGCCAGACCCATGACACTTAAAATATTCTCTACACACTTAATATTTTTTTACGTTTGTAAAAAAATTGTTATTGACCCACTGCGGAGCGCGGGGCAATATGCTAGTTAGATTAATGTTCGCGATATGTTATAGTTTAATTCAATTTTGTTTACAAAAAAAAATATTTGTTAATGTGTTCTTTAGCAAAAAAAAATAATTAAATTTTTTGAAGATTGATCTGATTGATTTTGCAAGTTCAAAAACAACTTAGATGATCAATAAAAACATAATTTGACTCGAAAAAAATCAAGGCGAAATCTTTTTTTAAAATATTGAAATGACAACACATTAAACCTATTCGGATCAATTCGGATTAAGCTTCCAAATTCACTGCCCAGATCATGAGACCTTAATAACTCTATAGAAAGCAAATAAAAAATAATATTTAATCATATTATTAATCAACATAGTATTGAATAATAAAATTAAAAACAAAATTCAACTAAAAAACTGAGTTGAGTCAACATGTTAAACCTGAGTCACAAGACCTGAAGAACTCTATAGAAATCAAATCAAGACAAAATATGAAGCACAATCTCATTCAAAACCAATATTGAAGGATGAAATAAAAAAATCAATTAAAAAATAACATAAAAAAACACCTGAGTTAATTCGAGTTAACCGATCAAACCTATGACTTGGATCATGAGACTGAGATAACTTCATAGATTGCAAACTGAAACAAGTTATGAAGTCTAACTCTCAATCAACTCAATATTGAAGGATAAAATTGAAAACAAATCAATTAAAAAAATGACAAAAAAAACAAGTCAACTGGCCTAACTCGTGACCTAAGTCATAAGACTGTGATAACCCCATAGAAAGTAAATAAAAAAAATTATGAATTTCAATTCTCAATTAAACCAATGTTGAAGGATTCAATTTAAAAAACAAACAAAAATAATAGCACGAGTTAACCCAGGTTAACATGTCAAACTTAGGTTAGAAGACCGGGATAACTCCATAGAAAGCAAATCGAGAAACATTATAAAGTTCAATTCTCAATCAATCCAATGTAGAAGGGTTAAATTGAAGAAAAAAATATTCAATTAAAAAAATAAATAAAAAAAGCCCAAGTCAACGTAGCTAACCCACAAAACTTATGACTCAAGTCATGAGACTGTGATAACTCTATAGAAAACGAATCAAAAAACAATTATAAAGCTTAGTTTCCGATCAACTCAATATTGAAAGATGAAGTTAAGAAAAAATTAATTAAAAAAAGAAAAGAAAAATAACCCAAGTCAACATGGCTAACCCGTAAAACTTTCAACACGGGTCATGAGACTGGAATAACTCTATAGAAAGAAAATTGAAATAGATTATGAAGTTCAATACCGGTAAACTCAGTGTTGGAGGATAAAATTGAAAAAAAAAACAAAGTTTAAATTTTTTTTTAAAAAAAAAGAAAATAGTCGTAAATTTTGAGGACCAAGGTGAAAAAGGCTTTGGCATTTAATTGTTCATTGCTACAATGAAATGCCAAGGCCTTTTAGTATATTAACTATATATATGTCATGCCCTACCCTACAAACCGGGTTAATTTGTTAAATTTTACCAACATAAAAAATAATGTTTATGCAATATCAACTTTTCAAAAGGAGTAACAAAAATCTAAGAATTTAGAAAATGAAAAGAGATTGCACATGATATCAAAACAGTGACTCGAAAAGCATACAAAAACAAAACCCCATGAAACGAGCATCCCATGCTTATTCTCACGCAATTAATTTAATTTAATTAAAAAATAAAATTCTTTTTCAAAATGCTAGATTCAACAAAGGTTAAAAAAATCCGAGCTACTTTCAAAACCATAGAAAAATCTCATAGAAAGTGAATAACAAAATACCAAAATGCTGGTAGATGAAACCGGAAAAAAATGAACTTAAAAAAAGAAGAAAAAAACCAAGCAAACTTGAGTAAACCTTATAAACCCGCGTTAATCTATCAAATTTATAACCAGCTAAATTATAGACATGGAACATCCGCCCAATAAAATGCCAAAGGATGAAATCAATAAATTTAGTTTAATTAAAATACAAAATTCCTTTAAAAAAAGCTAAATTTAACAAAGATAAAAAGAAAATAAACCGGAGGCAACCCTTGTTATGTTAAAAAGAAAGATAAATCCCATCGAAAGTGAATGAAAAGAATGTTGGAGGATTAAATTGTTAAAAAAAAATTAATTTCAAAAACCATCTCAAACAAAATAAATAGTAATTAAAAAAATGAGAATCAAATCCGACAAATGAAAAAAATCTATTGTGAATAAAATTGAAAATAATATTTAATTTCATAAATTATTTTAAATAAAAGAATTGTTATAAGGAGAATAGGGACAGTATTTTAAGAATAACAAACCTTAGGGGTTGATTTAATTTTCTTGAATCGAATAGGAGAGAGGAGAAAAAAGAAAACAGAAGGCCACACATGTCAAACCGGTAACTATTTTTCCACATGAGTCGCTTGTATGTGGAGAGAATGCCGAAACTCTTCGACCACTGTTGTAACATCTCACATCGAAAGAAGAGTGTCCAGAGTCAGGGCATATTAAGGCAGTTGGTACCTAACCTTATAGGACTTATTTTGGGACCTGTGGGCTGCCAAGAACAAAACCGTGAGGCGTGGAAGTTAAGTTGGGCTGAGCCATAGCGAACAATATTCTGCAAGAGGGAGTGGGTTGAGCCTTACATATGGTATTAGAACCAAGGACGGCTCGTTTTTAAGGTGGAGGGATTGTAACATTCCACATCGAAAGAAGAGTGTCCAGAATCAGGGCATATTAAGGCAGTTGGTACCTAACCTTGTAGGACATGTTTTGGGTCTATAGGCTGCTAGGAACAAAATTATAAGACTTAGAAGCTAGGTTGAGCTTAGCATAGCGAATAATATTCTGCAAAGAAGAGTAGGTCACACCTTACAACTAGAAGCAAGGTTTTGGCCACGTAACAGCATCTAATATGCCATTTGAACTTGGCAGATATTGTTCATGCTATCACACGTCGCTCGGGCAACGTTCTATGGCAATTTTTCATTCATTTTGCTTAATTTAGAAATCCCAACCTAATATTTAATATCTGGTATTTAATTAAAAGTTATTAAAAAAATCCAGATGCATTGGTCGTTGTCAGAATTTTAAGGGTAAATGAACTAGTAATTGCTAGGAAAAATATTAACACCCAAGCGTATCCTATCTAAATAAACTACTTCATAATTTAATATGATTTAAAAATTAACTTATTAACCAAATTCTTAAAGTTTTAATAAACCAATTATGTCCTTACCTTTTCAAGAAAAATACAACATGATTTATGATTTTATTTGTCACTAAAATACTTAGACCATATGCAAATTAAACATTAAATTCTATTTTTGCCTTTCTTTTGATTTAATGATTCAATAACATACATAATAAAAATACAAACACACACATCTTTTTTTTATTAATTTTTTATACACCCTTTTTTATTATTTTTTTAGACACCCAGATTTGCATGTTACAAATCCACAAAATTTAAAATTAAACAAACAGTAAATTAAACAAACCAAAATTACAAAACTAGCCCCAAAACAATCTGGAATTACAGAGAAGGCTTTCTGCACCACCGGAACTGTGGCGGCGCGTGAAAGGGAGATCTGCAATGGCTTCCTCCCCTCTTCACTTTCCTCACCGGTGGTCACCTGCAAAAAACAACCAAAAACACAACCAGTAGTTTGTTTCAATTTTCTTTCACTGCTTCCAGATCTGCTTCTCTCCCTTCTCTTTTAGATCTGTTTCACTGCAGATTTGCTTTCTTATAGGTTCCGTTTTCTCCTCTGCTTCAGGTGGTTGATCTGACGGTTGTAGATCTGGCGGTGTCCGTGGCCGTGCTTGCAGGCCTCGATGTGGAGGAGAAGGGAGTGTTTCCTGTGCGCAGGGAACGGCAGCGGGTCTGTGATGGAGATGAAGAAGAGAGCGGGGGTCTCGGTTCAACAGAGATGAGGGGGCTGGAGATGGCGTCTGTGGGGCTGATCTCCTGCGTTAGTGGGCGGCGGTTTTGGTCGCTACGGTTGAGGAGATCGAAGGAGAACAGACGCTGCTGATGGGGGGGGTTTATTATGGTCAACAATGAGGGCGGCGCTGCGGCCGCTAATGGTGAAGACTGGCTGAGAGGGGGGGCAAGTCGCTTTGGTTCTCTCTGCCCAGAAGGGAAATGGAAGGGGGGGCCCTGGTTTAGGTAAATGGAGGGTTCGGTTCAGAGAGGGAGGGGCTGGGGCAAGAGAGTGCAGGGGCTCTCTGGTTTTTTGCTCGTGGTCAAGGAGGGGGCGGCGGCTTCCTTTTGGCTCTCTCTTTTTGGCCCCAAGAGAGGGGAGCAGCCGGCTGGCTTTAGAGATGGGTTTAGGGTTTTTTATCTTTAGGGTTTTTTGTGTTTGACTCTCCCCTTTTCTGAAAATTGACCACTAGTAAATTTTCTCTTTTGTGATCTATATTTATAGACAAAGTGACTTGATCTTTGCTCCCTCAATTTTTTTAATTTTTATTAATTTTAGTTTTTTTATATATTTTTAAAAACAAACAATATCAATATGGACTCAACAAAAAAAATTAGTGTTTGTAAAATTATCCTGTTAAAAAATACTTTTGAAAATTTAAATTCTTCTGAGATGATGTTAAAAATACTAAAAACAATAAAAATATATTTTTAGGGTTTTGATTTTTGATTTTGTTATTTTTAAATTTTTTAAAAAAATTTATCAAAAACATGAATAAAAAATTAAATAACAACACATGCGATTTCAATTTTTTTTTTTAATTTGCTCACCCTGCTCCCCTGATCAATGACATTCAATAAGTATTAAATAACAAAATGTAAAATACTAAAAAACCTCTAAATCAAAGAGAAAGCTTTTTAAATTTAAAAGGACTTAACTGAATGAAAATTAAATCAAAAACTAAAATGTCCCATGACTAAAATTTAATATTTTTTGCGAGTAATAAAATAATTACAGTATATAATAAAAATATAATAAAAGCATTAGTTAACTTTATTCATTCTTGTAATGATTAATAGATGCCATGAGACTTCCATGTACTTAAAACAAAATTAAATGATTTTTTCAACTAAAAACAAAATATTAATTTCACTCTAGAAATCCACGAAGAGTTTTCCTTTTATTTAAAGGAAAGTCAGCTCTCTTTTTTTTTTTCAGTGTATACAATGAATCTGTGAGGTTTTTTCAGTTTTTGTTATGGTGATTGAAAGAACATAGATCAATCACAATGGCTTTATTCGACTTCCTAATTCCTAAAACTCCATGTCTAATAACAAAATATATTTTAATTAGTTTAAAAACTTAAAATCAAATCAAATAAAAATATACAGGTGTCTTAATTGAAATAGCTATTAGAGCTTCTAAATTATTATCAATTTTAATAATAAATGGGTCTCTATGATAATTTTTTTAGTAAAATTATGTATTTCTGAAAAAAAAAGTACAAAGATGATACATTACCAAAATTCTTATATTTACTAATGGAATGTTTTGTCCATATTTATACTATCATTCTATCGGCCATGAACGTACTAATAGGATCGCAGACAGAAATGCTCGATCGGTAAAAATCTCGTCAGTAATTTTTGATCTATCGCTGAGTCCGTCGGTAACAAAAACTATTTATTACCTATGGATTTACTAACAGGAAAAGCACCCAAAAAAATTTACCCGCTTTATTATGTTAGTATTTCCCTCGGGAAGCTTGTCATATAACCGACATAAATACCGCATGCAATTCCGTCAGTGATTATTTAAAAACATTTTAAAAAATTATTTAATAGAACTAGAAAATAATTAAATTAATATAAATGAACACTCCATAATACTCAGGAATTGAGTTGCTTGGAAAAGAGAAAAAAAAAATCAACTCAAACAAATTTACAATAAATAAATAACACAAAAAAATAAACAACAACAACAAAAAAATAAATCAACTAAAAACAATTTCCACCTAACCAAGAAAACCTATTTCAGAACATATAATCTAGAAACAAATAAAATAATTTAATTGAAATTGAACAACAAAATTGTAAAACAAAATCCAACAAAATTGATATCATATGAAAAAAATCCTACAACAACATTCATACAATTATTAATAACAGAAAATTTTAAAAATAAAATAACAAATACAATGCAAAAAAAAACATAAAAAAAAAAAGAAAAATCTTACCTTAATGTAGTTGCTAGTGAAGCTGAGAAGAAAAAAAATTCATAAAGTATGTTAATTAAAAAAAAAACTAAAAAGAAAAAATGAAAAGACATACATAAGCATGGAGGAGAAAAAAAGAGATGGTGGTGTTTTTTACATAAGGAGAAGAGAGAAGAAGAAGAAGAAAAGACGTGTCTGTTGTGAAATGAGGGATTCTAGTTTTTTTATTGAGGCATTTTACCGACGAGTTTACTGACGGATAATTAAATGTTAATATTTTTAATCATTTCGCTGGTGATTACGTTTGTAATATTTAATTAAAATTTTCAATTTAATAAAAAAATTTTGAAACACTCCAAATATCACCGATGACTTTTCAATATGTCGGTGCTTCTGTTTGTAATATTTAATTTAAATTTTCAATTTAATCAAAAAATTTCAAAATTCCCTCAAATACCATCGATGACTTTTCAATCCGTCGGTGATTTTGGTTGTAAAAAATAGTAATTAATAGTGCAATATTTAATTTAATAAATTATTTTAAATAAAAAATAGTAATAAAAAAAATAGAGAAAGAATTTTAAGGATAACAAACTTCAGGGGCTGATTTGATTTTCTTGAAGGCTAGCATGAAAATCGAGTAGGAGAGGGGGAAAAAGAAAAAAACAAAAGTCACACACGTCAACCGGTAACTATTTTGAGTCGCTTGTACATAGAGAGGATGCCAAGACACTCTGGCCACTACCTAAGAAGCAAGGTTTTGGCCACCGGACAACACCGCACATTCCATCTAAACCTATCAGATATTGTTCACGTGATTCCAGTTTTTTTCTTTTAATTTGCTCACCCTGTTACCCCTAATTAAAGACGCCCAATAACTATTAAATAACTAAATGTAAAAAACAAAAGAACCCTAAATCAAATGCAAAGCTTTTTAAACTCCAAGAGCAATGAAGGAACTTAAATGTTCGAAAATTAACTCACGAGTAAAATTTAATGTTTTTTTGCTTTCAAGAGTAATAAAATAATAACAAAGCTAAATGATTTTCCAATTAAAGACAAAATAATAATTTAAATGTGGAAATACAAGGTGAAATATGAATCTGTGAGGTTTTTTTAGCTTTTGTTATGGTGATTGAAAGAACATAGATCAATCACAATGGCTTTATTCATTCCTGTAATGATTAATAGATGCCATGAGACTTCCATGTACTTAAAACAAAATTAAATGATTTTGTCAACTAAAAACAAAATATTAATTTCACTCTAGAAATCCACGAAGAGTTTTCCTTTTATCTAAAGGAAAGTCAGCTATTTTTTTTTTCAGTGTATACAATGAATCTGTGAGGTATCTTAGCTTTCGTTATAAAGATTGAAAGAACATAGATCAATCACAATGGCTTTATTCGACTTCCTAATTCTATCTGTCCCCATTTTCCTCTTGTTTCTTCTGATCAAGAGAAACAAAACCACTAAAAAAGCCTGTTCGCCTCCTGGTCCTGATGGTCTTCCCTTCATAGGTAACTTACACCAGCTTCGCAATTCCAACCTTCATCAGTATCTATGGAAACTCTCTCAAAAACATGGCCCCCTCATGTACTTGAGGCTAGGATTCAAGCCAGCCCTGATAGTCTCTTCAGCCAAAATGGCTAGAGAGATATTGAAAACTCATGACCTCGAATTTTGTAGTAGGCCTGCCTTGACTGCCACGAAAAAATTTACCTACAATGGCTTAGACTTGGCTTTCGCACCATATGGAGCTTATTGGAGGGAGGTGAAAAAAAAATGTGTCGTTCGTGTCTTTAGCTCAATTCGAGCACAAAGTTTCCGTCCCATTAGAGAAGATGAGGTTTCTCGTATGATTGAAAACATATCCAAATCAGCTCTTGCTTCTAAACCATTCAACTTGACTGAAGAATTGGTGTCTCTCACAAGCACAACATTATGCAGAGTTGCCTTTGGAAAAAGGTATGAAATTGGAGGAAGCGATAAAAATAGGTTCCAAGAGTTGCTTCACGAAACCCAGGCTATGGCTTCAAGCTTTTTCCTTTCGGATTATTTTCCTTGCTTGGGCTGGCTCGTCGATAAACTAACCGGACTGTCCTATCGTCTGGAAAAGAGTTTCAAAGAATTTGATGCTTTCTACAAAGGAATCATTGATGACAATCTTGATCCAAATAGGCCTAAGCCCGAGAGGGAGGATACTATACTTGATTTTTTGCTTCAGATACACAAGGAGGGCTCATTTAAAGTTCAGCTAACCCTGGATCACATCAAAGCAATTCTAACGGTAATCTAATAAGTTCTAAACTCAAGTAATTTCATCTTTGTATTCAATGTTCATTACTTTTTTTTATTCTCAATTCCAAGTCATGACTGTTATATATACAGTACCACGTTCCAATTTCTAAGTCCTCGATTTAGATTCCATTTAGATTCAAATGAGGGAAAGAATATTTTTGTGAGGTAAAACAAAATTAATCCGTTAATGTGCAACCTAAAACTAAGTAGACCACCGATCGAAAAAGAAACTCGGGCTTGTATAAACTTGACCAGGTCTACTCAGTTAATCTGAGATTTGATTAGGTTGAATTTAAAAAAAATAAAGTGATAATTGACTTGGTCAAATTAGACTACCGAATAATTCACTTTAAGATTCAATTACTTTTATCAAGGTTATATTAAACTTAAAATAATTTAAAATTATATTATTTTAATTTATCATGGCGCGCCAGGTTTAATAATCTTGGGTAAAACTTGTTCTTAGTACATAATACAGAAAGAAATGGTATATATTTTTGTAGTATTATTCTCCATTTAATTTTCTTTTGCGTCCTTGCAGGACATATTTCTTGGGGGGACAGACACAGGTGCAGTTACTGTGATTTGGGCCATGAGCTTCCTAATGAAGAATCCTAAAGCAATGCGAAAAGCTCAAGAAGAAGTTAGAAATTTATTTGGAAATAAAGGTTTTGTGCATGAAGATGATGTTCAACAATTGCCTTACCTGAAAGCTGTGGTTAAAGAGACCATGAGATTGCAACCAACAGCACCACTATTAATCCCAAGAGAAACAACCAAGGAGTGTTCCGTAGGTGGGTACGAAATACCAGCCAAGACCTTAGTTTACGTGAGTGCTTGGGCTGTTGGAAGGGACCCGGAAGCTTGGGAGAACCCATATGAGTTCAATCCTGATAGATTCCTGGGCAGTTCCATTGATCTGAAAGGAAATGATTTTGAGCTTATACCATTTGGTGCTGGTCGAAGAATTTGTCCTGGGATATTTATTGCACTCGCCACTGTGGAGCTTTCACTTGCGAATCTTCTTCATAAATTTGACTGGGAAATGCCATCTGGGGTGGAAGATATAGACATGGATGATGTGCTACCCGGTCTTGTTCCTCATATGAGGGATGCTCTCTGCCTTGTGCCTAAGCTTGTGTGTGATGGGAAAATGGGGCATAAAGGCACCGCAGCTCATGATTATTAGCTATTTCCCTTTGTTCGATATGGGCTTGCTACAATAAAGAATGGAGCATAATCCAGACATGGATTAATGAAAGATCCATTATTAGATCAAGTATGGCACTGGATATTTGTATTGATCGTGCACTATCGTTTTTTATGATACAATAAAAAGCATTACGGCTTGGATGGCATATGAAAAGATTACGCCTTCCATTGTTTGATATCCGAGCATTAATTCATATTAAAAACTCTCTTTTCCTTTGTTCGATATGAATGCAAGCTGCCACTCAAATCATACAATTCTCCTAGTCCTCCAAGCCTGATCAAGTGCCAACCCGGAAAAATTGTTTTCGTGAAGAAAACAGAAAAGCCGTGGAGGCAATTGAAGACTGAAAATATAAAGCAATTAAAAAAACAAAGAAGGCGGATTACAGCAGTTAATGTATGAGATCGTACAGTTCTCTACATTGAGAGACCAAAATTTCCTATTGGAAACTGGACATTTGTGAGTCACGACTTGCGTGGTCTTCCTCTCTTACCAGCTTTTTCTTGAGACGAAACTGTGCTTTTATTTCCTGAAAGAGGGCGTCCCCGCCCACGCCCTGTACTTTTTCCATCGGGTGTTGATTTTTTTCCACCTTTACTTTGACTCCTGCCAGAAACTTTTCCACCCCGTTTGCTCTTCTTTTCTGTCTGGCCATTGACTTGATCTTCACTGGCATCACTTTCGTCTTCACCATTCTCTTCATCTTCTGATTCCGATGAATCTTTTGACTTCCTCTTTCTGGAGTTATCAGACGCTTTGGCAGCACCCTTTTTCGCACTTTGCTTCACAAGGTTTTTACGCTCAGGCTCCCCACTGCCTGCAGAGTAATAATAAATAACCAGGTCAAATTCCAACCGCTCATCATCACTAGTGAGTCACACAAGTGGGGAGCTATAGAAACTGATCATAAGGAAGCCCATACAAGGCAGAATTCTTGACATCTGCTCCTAACAGATGCAGAGGCTTCTTTCTTCTTTTTTCTTTTTTGAGAAAGAGGTAGAGGATTTACCAATGAGAAAATGAATCAATAAAAGTACATTTAACATTTAGCATACCTTCACCAGAAGCTTTGCCATCATAGACATGAAGCTGTTAAGACCACAGGTGTTAGACATGAGTATTCCTGAACAAATCAAACAGCACACAGACACACACTCATACCCTCTCACCCACACAGACATATACCCGCACACCAACTCCTATAATGCCATATCTAAAGAACCACGAAATATCCAAAAAAACACAGAAACTTCAGAGGGAGCCAAATGTCACTGCCCGGGATTCATGACTAAGATATCCAATACGGATACTCTGTGTTTTGGACATAAAAACAGTCATGCAGTGACATTGTGACAATCACAGGAACCAATTTATCTTTTTAAGGCAATTGCCTAAAAACATGAGCAGTTTGTACCTCCAAACATGCATCTTGTTTCCACTTTCCACCAAATAGACATTTTTTTTTTTTAGAAAACACAGTTATATTTTTGTTGCGACCATACGATGGTTTTATTTTATTGATGACATAAGAGAATGAGCAAACAACACTATCAAACCATACATTTGAAACAGAGACTGAATCACGGAACCTAATGGCACAGAAAGAGCACTCAGCTTGGAATCCCAGGCAGACTATAATTCTAATCTTATTACCTGATCAAGTCGATGACCAACATTCATTCTGTCAACTATGACCATGGAATGTCCCATGCCACATGCAACATAATTTCAATGGATTTTAATCATAAGATTTTGGTATAGAACCAAAACCTATTTGATAAAATCATGATGTTTTAGTGATAATTGAAGTAATTGAATACTAGATTATAGATCCTTGTATGATTTCCAACATATGTATGCCTTCGTTGTGATCAAATCTGTCCGATTTGGAACCCACGTCGCTGGGTTCATTTTGGGTGTTCTTCAGGTTCTTTATTTTTTTATGTTTGATCCGTTTTGTTCAAGAATTTTTGAATATTTATGTTTTTTCTTGTGTTTAATCTTCTTCTTTTTTTGCTTTAGTTTTGTTTTTTAGATCAAACTAGAATTTTGGTTCGGTTTATGCTTAAATCAAAACTTTCAGGTCGACTCGGTCAAGTCAGTTTAAAAAAATGGATCAAAGGGTTTAATATCCAGTTTGGCTTGCCATAATTTTTGTTAAAGGGTTACTGGGTTTAAGAGTGTGTTTGGTAAACATTCTTTAAGCCTATTTTTTGTAGTTTTTTTACAGAGAAAAAATGAGTTTTTGCCGAACACAGCCTAAAAAGTTTCTAAAAAAAATAAAAATATATTTTCTTTTTTTCTTGCATATGGCTAAAAATACTAAAGTTATTTAAGTATTTTTTTTAAAAAAATCTAAAATACTTTGACATGTTTTTTTAAAAAATATTGCATGGATTTTACAACAAGTTTGTAAATTTCTAAAGAATTTTAGCCTACATTTCAAAAATACCAAAAAATTTTATTTTTACTCTTTATATTTAATAAAAAGTAGCTTTTTTGTTAGCATTAGAACTGTTAGATTTTTAATTTGATAAAATAAGGACCTCCTTACTGTGGAAGACTTTTTTCTTAGTTTATATCAGATAAATAAACAATACAGTTTAACTCAAGTAAGACTTATTAGGGGGGCTAATGCCTTCCTTTTACGCAACCAGTCTCTTTTCCTAGATTATGAGATCGGTTAGGTTTCTTAGTGACTAAAATACTAAGTGACGACTCTCATTCTTTTTTTTTACTGATAAATAACAAAAATTTATTATTTCCACCCACATCATTCCCGACTATCCTAATTTAGAAAGATAATCATTGTGACGACGCACACGTGCAACAAAGATCTGTATCAAACTTGGACGTAATGAATTCATTATGAATTTATTTGACACCCATAGCATAAATTTATATTTGATATCTAGTTATGTTAAACAAAAAAATTCCTCTTATTCACTAATTGCCTATACAAATAATTATGAAATGTTAAGTAAATTGATTATATAATGTTGTGTTGTGAAAAAAAAAAGAGGAGACACACACCTTTTCTTTATTTAAAATCGTAGGGGGGGAATATTTATGAAGTTCTTAGGGGACTAAATTATTTAACTTAATGTAGTTCTGCTCCTCGTGATGCATGGCGCCTCTGTGCGCAAACAAGGCGAGTTTTAGCCACATGCCAACCTCGCAGCAAAAGGTCCATACTTTTGATACATTCATTATTGTCAATAATTACAAAATAACTGCCACAAAAATAAAGAAAATGTCGAAAGCGCGAAACATGTGGAAACCATCATGCAGCCATGCATGCCGTGTCAAAGAACTCTGCACCAAAAGTTGCTGTAATGTGCTGGGATGGTAGCTGCATGTTGAAGTCAGAAGTGGCAGCAAGTCAGGTGATCAAAATTGTTGATAAAAAGAGGAGGTAGCTGCCATCCTTCCCCCAATCTTGCACTATAAATAGAGCTGTAATTGTGCAGCAAAAGGTACGCCAAGAGTGAGAGAAACAAGCAGCACAAGAGAGCCAATTGTGAGGAGAGAAATTTGCATAATAAGTGAGGTAGAGCATTTGTGTGTAAGAGAGTTGTGTAAACACCATTTGTAATTCTCCATATTTAAAATAGTGTTTTTCCGCTGCTGTGGACGTAGGACATTTGCCAAACCACGTAAATTTGTTTGTCTCTGTCTGTGAATTATTCTTTGAATTTCTAGGCATTTGTCATAGTGGGATTGGAATGTGATAGTTTTTTTTTTTTTTCTCTCCAATTCTATTTTTTACTTTTGCCAAAATTTTCCTCTGCCTTCTTTGACTAAGGAGTCTTAAAACGAAAGCATACGAGATCAAGTCTCTTCGCAAAAGAGTTTTTCCTTTAGGTAAACATAATAATCTTCATTTTTTTTCCCTATTATTCAAAAACTTCTTAAACCTTTTTAAAAATGACTTCCAGAAAAGAAAAGGAAATCACGTCTCCTAAATGGAATTTCAATTTCAGATCTGAAACTGAAATCTCTAGTCGAGGATCTTCGGCCATAAGAATACACCTTCGATCCGAGAGAGGCGCTTCTCAACCTTCCTCCATTGGAAGGGGGAGAGAAAGTAGTCCTCAAAAGGTTTCAAACCTCAGAGGACATGAAAGGTTATCAAGGATGCCTCCCGATGAGGCTGAAAGTACTGTTTCTTTTGACCAAATGTCCATGGCCACCTCTAGACAACCGGGGGATTCTTTTTGTCATTGTCTTGTGTATATCGTTGATGCAATGATGTTTGTGCTGGGATGAACTACTAGAGCTACATTGGAGATCTCTCATTTTGGATGCATGAAAATAAGCTATGAGAGCTTTGAATTCAGTGTTGACGCTTTGGGAGTTGCAGAATATTGTTAGAAATACTTGAAGGAAAAAGTAAAAATGAAAACATGGGAAGCATGATGAAAAACAAATCTCATTTATATTACATTACTCTTCTATAGACTTTGGGTTCCTTCATTTTTTCTGCTGTATCTGTTTTTCATGGTGACCCTTCGGGTTGCTTATTTTGCCATCTCTTGGCTTAATCTTGTTTGCTTATAAAAAAAAATAAAAAAAGGCAGTACGACACAGCAATGCTACAACTGCTAACATCCTGGTTCACTTTGTTTCAGTATCTTGGTCGTCAGTTAAAATCTCACTTCAAACAGCTAGCTAGCTTTCGCACATCTTTCCAGTGGGTCAACTGGTTCTTTTGATCGAGCAACAGGGAGTGTGTAGGGTTTGTCTGAACTAATTACGAAGTTCATGACTGTGATGGTATTCATAATAGAAGAAAGGAGAGAATAAGCAAGGGAAGAAATTTCCCTGAACTAGCTGTATTTTGTTTCAATAATCAATATATACAATTGTATTATATATATATATAAAGATTGATCCAACTAGCCCTGACTCTTGATATATCAATTTTCAAGGGATTCTCAGGTTTTTATTTCCATTAATTAATAAGAAACTTGTATTCTTCTTTACCTTCTATGATTTATTTTACTGTTGTTACGCTGCAGAAGTTTAAGTTGCTTTGGGAACGTGCCCAAACCATGTTCACAAACATACTTTCTGGGTTTATATACAAGCCACCGCCTTCTACTCCCGGCAATGAATGAAGAATAGGTGACATCACATTATAACTCTAGGAAGGCTAAACATCTACTATATTAGTTTCGCCTTTTTTAAGACACCTTTTCTAATCAGCACTAGGTTCAGACACCTCTTTCCTATGAAAGACAAGATGCCACCTGGCCAGTTGTCTTCCAAGATACATTTTAAATCTTTATGCATCATATGCTTAAAGAATTGGAGGGCAGTCAGTTGTTTTGACTCAAAGTTTTTGCATTAAAACAACTCAAGACAATGTGGCCGGACAAGTTGTCAAGCCCATACATTTAAGTACAGCTGTTAGATGGATCCAAGTTAATAAGGGTCTACTAATTTGTCAGATTCAATTTATTTAAGTTTAGTTATTGGTTAAATTTAAGATAACATAGGAATTAGTAAGAAGTTAAACTCAATACTCTTAAATAATATAGGCTTGATAAATTGTTGAATCCAATATACTTTGATTCATCTATTAGCTGAGCCCAAAATAATATAGGGTTGGTAAATTGTCGAATCCAATACATTTAAGTTTAGATATCCACTAAACTCAAGGTGTTATGAATTTTTTATGAACATTCATGTTTTTTCATCTAAGTTTGGCTAAATATCAGGTCCAATTAGTTTTAAAAATTCAAGATTATAGAGCTCTATTATAGATTAATAAGATGATCTACTCAGATCCAAAAAATTTATCGAAGAGCTTATCATATTTTCAATCTCATTAATTATATATAAAAAATATTTATCTCTCATTAAATTTATAGGGTCTTTAAATTCACTAAAAGGAACTGTTTTTGTAAATATTAAGGATTTTACCATTAATTTGATATTTCATGAGCTAAGAAGAAAAGATAAATGTTTTAATTAACAACTATCTAAATGCTAAATAACATGTTTTCTTGAACATTTGGGTCCTCAGAGAAACAACCAAGGAGTGTTATTTAGGTGGGTACGAAATACCAACCAAGACCTTAGTTTACGTGAGAGCTTGGGCTGTTGGTAGATTCTTGGGCAGTTCTATTGATCTGAAGGGAAATGATTCTGAGCTAAGACCATTTGGTGCTAGTCGAAGAATTTGTCCCAATCTTCTTCATATATTTGTCTGGGAAATGCCATTTGTGGTGAATAGGGAAGATATAGACATTGATGATGTGCTCGTCAAGAAGAAAGAAGGTTCAAAGTAATGCTTTTAAGAAAGTGATTTAACTATTGGTCTTCAAACTTATCACCATCGTTTTCAACCATCAACATCCATCACGCGTTGTTCTTTAAAATCGACATTTTGAACAGAAAGACCACCTCCACCGATGTTTAAAGTCAACAAAAATGCCCACTCAGTAAGAGCATACATCCAAAATCTTATATAGTATTTGAAATTTTTTAGTATATATATTATATATTTAAAAAAAATAATTTTTTTATATGAGATTTGAAGTCTTTTAGTATATATATTATATGTTTATAAAAAAAAATTATATTTTTTCAATGTGAGATAAAAAACTTTTTGAAATATTCTTTTAAACTTTATTATTTACAATATATATAGTCTATATTCACATGAATTATTTTTTAATTTTTTCATTTGAAATATTAAAACTTCAAATATTTTTTTGTAATTTTTTCAGGTTAACCTGTGTAACCCTCGACCCTGCTCCTTAGCCAGGTCAACCCCATAATCGGGTTTAATAACTATGACATCATCCTTGGTCCAAATTCAAAGTATGTTTTTCTTGTAGTTCTCAGTCAAGTAGATAAGTAATTGATACGGTTAAAATTTAGAGTTAATTTGTAATATAAAAAAATATACAAGTATTGTAATATTATAAAAAAAATTAATTGAAAAATAAAAAATTGATGCATGTATTTAATGGAATAAATAAAAAATAATATGAATGAATAAATTATAGAAAAAGTTGTCAACATTAACTAAATACTAAAATGAAAAGCCGAAAAATAAATACAGAAGAAGAAACTTGATTTCAAGAAACTGAAAGATAGATACATATTAAGAAACTTCATATTATATCGACAGGGCGCTCTTGAATTTTATTTTTTTATTTAATTACATGGCAATAAAAAAGGATTTTTGTAAAAAACATAATAAAAAAATTTCTTTTCCTTATTAATGTATTATTTTTCAAAAACAAAATATATTGTTTTTGACAATGTTGTTTATTGCATAAAAAACTGAAATCAATTAAAATCAATATCCAAAAAAATAAATACTAAGAATAAGGAAAAAAAAAGAAACCATTTCTTAAAAAAAAACTTCGTACCTTATTAACGCATTTCTTTTTTTTTTCTCTCATTTTTTTTCTCATATGTATTGTTTTTTTATACAAGAACTTATCTTAATAAAAAAATTTTAAAAATAATGAATTGATAGTTTTGACGTGAATATATTAAAACATATAAGAATAATAAACTTAAAAAATTTACAATACACCTTTTTTTTGCCATGTTGCTTATTGCATAACAGCTAAAAGCAATTAAAATAAATATCTAAAAAATTAATGATTTGAAATTTTTTTAAAAAATATCTCTTTAATCAAAACATCTTTCCTGATGCATTTTTCTTCTTGATAAATTTATTTTTTATCAAAAGCATTGTTCTTTAAATAAAAACATCATAATCCTAAAAGCAGTTTTACGTACTATAACAAAACTCAAAAAATAATGAATCTATAAATTTGACGCTAATGTATAAAAAATATAACAATACTAATTTTGAAAACAAAATATAGAAAAACTAACAATAAAAAAATAAAAAATATATAAATATTTGATTTTCCTTAAGTATTCAAGTTTCATATTTAATTATTTCAAAAATAATTATTAATATTATCATAAAAACACTAATAATAGCATAATTGGATAATTATATAAACATCATTTTAATAAATTTATTTATTAAAAAAAATCTCATTACAAAATATAAAAAACATAATCAAGTAAAAAACTTAAAAGGTCAGAAGCGAATGTGCTTGAAATTTGAGCCCACGTGTCTGTCTATATTTAAAGACCATGAGTTTTTTTTTTCCTTTAAAGGAAAATAGCATGTGATCTATTTTTAAAAAAAATTAAAAAAAATAGGTGATGAGTCGCCAACCTGAATAAACAACTCGTTATAACCAGAAAATTAGAATCAAAGTTTTTAGACTCAAAAAACTAGATTTCAATTATTTTTTATCTAAAAAATCAAAAAAATGATCACATGAACCTCTAAAACTCCATTTCTAATAACAAAATACATTTTAATCAGTCTAAAAACTCAAAATCAAATCAAATAAAAATATACAGGTGTCTTAATTGAAATAGTTATTAGAGCTTCTAAATTATTATCAATTTTAATAATAAATAGGTCTCTATGATAATTGTTTTTAGTAGAATTATGTATTTCTAAAATAGAAGATATAAAGATGATACATTACCAACATTCTTATATTTACTGATGGAATTTTATGTCCATATTTATACTATCATTTTATCGGCAATGAATTTACGGACGGGATCATAGACAAAAATGTTTCGTTTATAAAAGTCTCATCAGTAATTTTTGATATGCCATTGAGTCCGTCGGTAATAAAAAATATTTATTACCGATGGATTTACTAACGGGAAAAGCACCTAAAAAAAACTTTATCCGCTTCATTTTGTCAGTATTTTTCCCGGGAAGCTTGTCATATAACCGACATAAATATTGCAGGCAATTCCGTTAGTGATTATTTAAAAATATTTCAAAAAATTATTTAATAGAACTATAAAATAATTAAATTAATATAAATCAACCCTCCATAATACTCAGGAATTGAATTGCTTGGACAAGAGAAAAAGAAAATCAACTCAAACAAATTTGCAACAATTAAATAACACAAATAAATAAACAACAACAACAAATAAATAAATCAACTAAAATGAATTTCCACCTAACCAAGAAAACCTATTTCGGAACCTATAATCTAGCAACAAATAAAATAATTTAATTGAAATTGAACAACAAAATTGAAAAACAAAATCCAACAAAATTGATATCATATGAAAAAAAAATCCTACAACAACAATCATACAATTATTAGGAACAGAAAATTTTAAAAATAAAATAAAATAACAAATATAATGAAAAAAAACATAAAAAAAAGGAAAGAAAAATCTTACCTTAATGTAGTTACGAGTGAAGCTAAAAAAGGAAAAATGAGAAGACATACATATGCATGGAGGAGAAGAGAAGGAGTAAAGGAGAGAAGAGAAGAGAAAGAAAGAAAGGGATGGTGGTGTTTTTTACGTAAGGAGAAGAGAGAAGAAGAAGAAGAAAAGAAGAGACGTGATCGATGTGAAATGAGAGATTCTAATTTTTTAATTGAGGCATTTTACCGACAAGTTTACTCGACGGATAATTAAATATTAATATTTTTAATCATTTATTTGGTGATTCTGTTTGTAATTTTTAATTAAAATTTTTAATTTAATAAATAAAATTTAGAAATCCCCCAAATATCACCGATGACTTTTCAATATGTCGGTGATTTTGTCTGTAATATTTAATTTCAATTTTCAATTTAATCAAAAATTTTCAAAAACCCCTCAAATATCACCGATGACTTTTCAATCCATTAGTGATTTTGTTTGTAAAATATAGTAATTAACAGTGCAATATTTAATTTCATAAATTATTTTAAATAAAAAAATTATAATAAAAAGAATAGGGAAAGAATTTTAAGGATAACAAACTTCAGGGGCTGATTTGATTTTCTTGAAGGCTAGCATGAAAATCGAGTAGGAGATAAAGAAAATAAAAAAAAAATAAAAAGCCAAACACGTCAAACTGGTAACTATTTTGAGTCGCTTGTATGTAGAGGGAATGCTGAGACACTCTGGCCACTACCCTAGAAGCAAGGTTTTAGCCACCAGATAAGACCGCACGTGCCATCGTCTAAACCTAGTAGATATTATTCATGCTATTTTAGTTTTTTTTAATTTACTTACCCTGTTGCCCCTAATTAATGACACCCAATAATTATTAAATAACTAAATGTAAAAGATAAAAGAACCCCTAAATCAAAGCTTTTTAAACTCCAAGAGCAATGAAGTAGCTGTTTAAAAACTAACTCAAAAACTAAATGGTCCTTGACTAAAATTTAATGTTTTTTTGGCTTTCAAGAGTAATAAAATAATAATAAAGCTAAATGATTTTTCCAACTAAAGACAAAATAATAATTTAAATGTGGAAATACACAGTGAAATATGAATGTGCATAATGAATCTGTGAGGTTTTTTTTAGTTTTTGTTATGGTGATTGAAATCCACGAAGAGTTTTCCTTTTATCTAAAGGAAAGTCAGCTATTTTTTTTTCAGTGTATACAATGAATCTGTGAGGTATCTTAGCTTTCGTTATAAAGATTGAAAGAACATAGATCAATCACAATGGCTTTATCCGACTTCCTAATTCTATCTGTCCCCATTTTCCTCTTGTTTCTTCTGATCAAGAGAAACAAAACCACTAAAAAAGCCCGTTCGCCTCCTGGGCCTGATGGTCTTCCCTTCATAGGTAACTTACACCAGCTTCGCAATTCCAACCTTCATCAGTATCTATGGAAACTCTCTCAAAAACATGGCCCCCTCATGTACTTGAGGCTAGGTTTCAAGCCAGCCCTGATAGTCTCTTCAGCCAAAATGGCTAGAGAGATATTGAAAACTCATGACCTCGAATTTTGTAGCAGGCCTGCCTTGACTGTCATGAAAAAACTTTCCTACAATGGCTTAGACTTGGCTTTGGCACCATATGGAGCTTATTGGAGGGAGGTGAAAAAAATATGTGTCGTTCGTGTCTTTAGCACAATTCGAGCACAAAGTTTCCGTCCCATTAGAGAAGATGAGGTTTCTCGTATGATTGAAAACATATCCAAATCAGCTCTTGCTTCTAAACCATGCAACTTGACTGAAGAATTGGTGTCTCTCACAAGCACAACAATATGCAGAGTTGCCTTTGGAAAAAGGTATGAAATTGGAGGAAGCGATAAAAATAGTTTCCAAGAGTTGCTTCACGAAATCCAGGCTATGGTTTCAAGCTTTTTCCTTTCGGATTATTTTCCTTGCTTGGGCTGGCTCGTCGATAAACTAACCGGACTGTCCTATCGTCTGGAAAAGAGTTTCAAAGAATTTGATGCTTTCTTCAAAGGAATCATTGATGAGAAGCTTGATCCAAATAAGCCTAAGCCCGAGAGGGAGGATACTATACTTGATTTTTTGCTTCAGATATACAAGGATGGCTCATTTAAAGTTCAGCTAACCCTGGATCACATCAAAGCAATTCTAACGGTAATCTAATAAGTTCTAAACTCAAGTAATTTCATCTTGTATTCAATCTTCATTCCTTTTTTTTATTCTCAATTCCAAGTGATGACTGTTATATATACATACAGTACCACGTTCGAATTTCTAAGTCCTAGATTTAGATTCAATTTAAATTTAAATGAGGGAGAGAATATTTTTGTGAGGTAAAAAATAATAATCTGTTAATGTGTACCCTAAAACCAAGTAGATCGCCGATTGAAAAAAAGACTCAAGCTTGTACTAACTTGGTCAGGCCTGCTAGGTTGATCTAAGATCAGGTTAAGTTGAATTATGAAAAAATGAGTCATAATTGACTTGGTCAAATTAAAGTACTTGGCAATTCAATTTAGGATTCGATTAGCCTTGTTAAGGTATATTGAATTTAAAATAATTAAAAATAATATTATTTTAATTGATTAAGCCAAGCCAGGTTTAATAATATTGTTTAAAGCTAGTTCTCAATAAATAATACAGAAAGATATAATGTATATTTTTGTAGTATTATTCTCAAATTAACTTTCTTTTGCGTCCTTGCAGGACATATTTCTTGGGGGGACAGACACAGGTGCAGTTACTGTGATTTGGGCCATGAGCTTCCTAATGAAGAATCCTAAAGCAATGCGAAAAGCTCAAGAAGAAGTTAGAAATTTATTTGGAAATAAAGGTTTTGTGCATGAAGATGATGTTCAACAATTGCCTTACCTGAAAGCTGTGGTTAAAGAGACCATGAGATTGCAACCAACAGCACCACTATTAATCCCAAGAGAAACAACCAAGGAGTGTTCCGTAGGTGGGTACGAAATACCAGCCAAGACCTTAGTTTACGTGAGTGCTTGGGCTGTTGGAAGGGACCCGGAAGCTTGGGAGAACCCATATGAGTTCAATCCTGATAGATTCCTGGGCAGTTCCATTGATCTGAAAGGAAATGATTTTGAGCTTATACCATTTGGTGCTGGTCGAAGAATTTGTCCTGGGATATTTATTGCACTCGCCACTGTGGAGCTTTCACTTGCGAATCTTCTTCATAAATTTGACTGGGAAATGCCATCTGGGGTGGAAGATATAGACATGGATGATGTGCTACCCGGTCTTGTTCCTCATATGAGGGATGCTCTCTGCCTTGTGCCTAAGCTTGTGTGTGATGGGAAAATGGGGCATAAAGGCACCGCAGCTCATGATTATTAGCTATTTCCCTTTGTTCGATATGGGCTTGCTACAATAAAGAATGGAGCACAATCCAGACATGTATTAATGAAAGATCCATTATTAGATCAAGTATGGCACTGGATATTTGTATTGATCGTGCGCTATCGTTTTTTATGATACAAACATAAGCATTACGGCTTGGATGGCATATGTTCATATTCAGCATAATGGATATGAAAAGATTACGCCTTCTATTGTTTGATATCCGAGCATTAATTCATATTAAAAACTCTCTTTTCCTTTGTTCGATTGAGTAGATATAATAATATTCGTTGCTGTATCGTATTGCCTTTCCAGCTAATGCACATAGATCAATTGAAGAAATAGACTGACAAATTAGCTGAAGGTACCTCGACGATTTGATGATGGAATTTCATTCTATATAAAGATTTTGGTACAAGCTGCCACTCAAATCATACAATTCTCCTAGTCCTCCAAGCCTGATCAAGTGCCAACCCGGAAAAATTGTTTTCGTGAAGAAAACAGAAAAGCCGTGGAGGCAATTGAAGACTGAAAATATAAAGCAATTAAAAAAACACAAAGAAGGCAGATTACAGCAGTTAATGTATGAGATCGTACAGTTCTCTACATTGAGAGACCAAAATTTCCTATTGGAAACTGGACATTTGTGAGTCACGACTTGCGTGGTCTTCCTCTCTTACCAGCTTTTTCTTGAGACGAAACTGTGCTTTTATTTCCTGATAGAGGCGGCCCCGCCCACGCCCTGTACTTTTTCCATCGGGTGTTGATTTTTTCCACCTTTACTTTGACCCCTGCCAGAAACTTTTCCACCCCGTTTGCTCTTCTTTTCTGTCTGGCCATTGACTTGATCTTCACTGGCATCACTTTCGTCTTCACCATTCTCTTCATCTTCTGATTCCGATGAATCTTTTGACTTCCTCTTTCTGGAGTTATCAGAAGCTTTGGCAGCACCCTTTTTCGCACTTTGCTTCACAAGGTTTTTACGCTCAGGCTCCCCACTGCCTGCAGATTAATAATAAATAACCAGGTCAAATTCCAACAGTTCATCATCACTGGTGGTGAGTCACACCTTCATTGATGTCTTTTGGTAAGCCTTTTGCTTATCAGAAAAAAGAGACCAAAGATGTTTCAATCACTGAGGAGCTATGGAAACTGCTCATAAGTAAGCCCATACAGGGCAGAATTCTGGTTTCCAAAACTACTTATTGACATCTGCTCCTAACAGATGCAGAGGCTTTTTTTTTTTTTCATTTTTCTTTTTTGAGAAAGAGATAAGAGGATTTAGCAATGAGAAAATGAATCAATAAAAGTACATTTAACATTTAGCATACCTTCACCAGAAGCTTTGCCATCATAGACATCAAGCTGTTAAGACCACAGGTGTTAGACATGAGTATTCCTGTAATCAGCACAAATCAAACAGCACACATACACACACTTATACCCTCTCTCACCCACACAGACATATACCCGCACACCGACTCCTATAATGCCATATCTAAAGAACCACAAAATATCCAAATAAACACAGAAACTTCAGAGGGAGCCAATTGTCACTGCCCGGGATTCAAGACTAAGATATCCAATACGGATACTCTGTGTTTTGGACATAAAAACAGTCCTGCAGTGACATTGTGACAATCATAGGAACCAATTTATCTTTTTAAGACAATTGCCTAAAAACATGAGCAGTTTGTAGCTCCAAACATGCATCTTGTTTCCACTTTCCACCAAATAGACTCTTTTTTTTGTTTTTTTAGAAAACACAGTTATATTTTTGTTGCATCCATACAATGGGTTTATTTTATTGATGACATAAGAGAATGAGCAAACAACATTATCAAACCATAAATTTGAAACCAGAGACTGAATCACTGAACCTAATGGCACAGAAAGAGCACTCAGCTTGCAATCGCAAGCAGACTATAATTCTAAACTTATTACCTGATCAAGTTGATCACCAACATTCATTCTGTCTACTATGACCATGGAATGGCCCATGCCACACGCAACACTAGAAGGCAAAAAATTTCATTGTCAAGTCCAGAGGAACAATTGAAGCATATATCGTTTAAATATGCACATATATAATAATGATAATAATTACAATAATAATAATTAGCTCACCCAATAACATGCATGCCCTCCAGAATATCCACCTTCTTGGGCACTGCCAAGACCTGAAATGCAGGAATAAATATAAAGTGAAATTTATCGATAAGATAAAGGAACAAAGAAATGCTGAGTGTTTAAAAATACATACTTTTGACCACTAGGGCCATATCCCAGTTCTCCATTTTGAGCATGACCCCAACTAATGCAGGAGTTATCAGCACCAACAAAATGATGCATGTTTCCTGAATCCATGCAACGTAAATTCCAACCACTGTATGCAAAAAAACAATAAAAATTGGATGTATACTTGTTATTTATCGATCAAGACCAGTTTATTGGAGAAATGAGAGATCCAAAACTTTGTATAAGCCATTATATCAAATATTCAAATACACAAGGGATTCACAAGTTAACCAACATTAGTATTTTTAAGTATATTATTGTGCAGGCATTGCTAAATGAAATATGATAAGAACACAGAACAGCAATCATGAAGAATATTTATAAAAGATAACCAGAAAGAACAATGTCAAACACGTGGCAATGTCTTTACGAAACAACAGAATGGGATTCGCAAAGGAAAGTGGGGTTTCAATGACAAAACAAAAGAATTAAATCATAATAAATCAAAAGTTAAAAATAATAACAGTAATATAACAATGACATGGAGAACAACCTTAAATCCATGAGAGGTTTAGGATACATCCAGTCATCGCCAGTATTTTTTATTTTTCCCCACATATACAACTGTCCACCTCCTGGAAATTGGAACAGAATCAAATATCTGGAATGAAAATTTACAAACACAAGCAGGCTGTGAATAGTTTGAAAAGCTTAGTAAGGTGTAAATTTATATAGTAAATCAAATTTTATGGTCCTGTGGAGTTCTCTGGTAATATATAAACCTAGATTTACCTGCAAGCCATTCTAAAACTTTCATCAAATTGATGAATCATTGAATAATGCACTAAGACATCATAAAAGCATCTCCATTCAAAAGTAATGATATAATCCTGATTGCCATTTTCTAGATCATGTATCCATCTTCTAACTATGTATCGAGCAACCGTGATCACCATTTTTTGGGATGGCATTTAGTCTTAATAACAGTCATAACAGTAAGTGATGCAATCAAGAAAAGAAGAAATTTAGGGGCTTTTTTGACAATTTATTGGGTCCTTTAGTTGGTCCAGTCTATGGTTTGTAGCGTCCCTTGAAAAAGAATTCAGTAAAACATGCCAGTCACTAACATATGATACCTGCAGTACATGCAGAATTCACAGATCCAGCTGAAATAACTGCATCAGGAGGCAGAACATTGTGCTTTGAGAAGACATCCACACGCCGAGGGACCCATTCATCCTTCTGCTCTCTATGTCCAAGCCTAAAAAGCAAAATGATGGAATTACAATGTGAAATAGCAAAGAAGATACTGTGTGGTGTATAAGATTTCAAAATCTTCAACATCGATGTCCAAAATGCTTCAGTCGTCCACAGCAGCACGACTCACAGAGACCAATGTCAAAGACAGCACAAACCTTCCATAACCGCCAAAGCCCCACCTAAACATACCAACAGAAACAATTTGCAAGTATAAGTGAATTTCAGATACATGGGAACAAAATGAAGTATATATAGTGGATCAAGCAGGAACATGCTTACGTGTAAACATAACCATTTGAATCCACAGCCACTGGATACCCATAATGAATTGGTCAATGCAACAAACAACGGCAGGAAGTATGTCAGTGACAGCATGACAAAAATTGAGAAATAGGAGGAGAATGCATTGCATAATAACCTGTATGATTTGTTCCGCATGCAACTTTCACAATGGTTTCTCTGGCAAGAGCAGTTAATGCTCTTGGGCGAGGTTGGGCTTCATATGCTAGCCGGACTGAGCTGTCTTTTGTGTTGTACTGCAAAAAGTCACATTAAAATCTGTGACTAGAAGCAAGTCATGATATGACAAGGTGTATCTGCCTGACAAGTACAACTTAGTTGATTTACAAATACATGAACTAGAGTCCATGTATTTTGTAAGCTCCCAAAACATTTAAACGCATCTCTAACCAACTACATCAATCAGACATGCCACTTAATGTAAAAGGACTAAATAAATTTCATGGACTGCTGTGAAGCAGGAATTCTGCTAAACAACTGCCATCTCAGAATATGACAAACCGGACACAGGCAAACACAAACTCATTTGAAAACGTTTAGGAGATTCAATTCAATGGCAGAAATTCAATGGCAATGCAAACAGGTCTGAAGATTTGATCTCTAAAATCACTATCAGATGGTGCCATGCACCTCTATTATTTCCTCAAGTATCCAAGCGTGAAATCAATACAACTAACACACACAAAGGAGCCATACAAAACTGTTATATACCTTATTGTGGCTAATGAGATCAGTTACAGACCACAGAACGTAGTGACTAATGTCCAGGATTATTCAACATTAATGAAATCCTCAGAAAATACAAGGAAAGATCTGCTTCCAACATACCTCATTGTCAGTTCCATGTCCAAGTTGACCATACTGTGGAAGGCCTGCAGATCTAGAAACCAAAAGAACAGTTACACAAATCAGCAATTAACCTGAGTAAAATGAGAACGATTAGCCATGAAGTTGTTCAGCAGTACAACCAAGAAAAACAGAACAAACATATCCACAAACCATACAATATAGAAGCTCCTTCAACAGAGGATAACCACACCGTGAAGTCAGCGCCACAAGCAGTAGTTTTGACATCAGAAACGAGACAGCGAACAGGAGATGACTCAATTTCTACAAATAAGTAGAGAAAAAGCGTAATCTAGGAGGTTGATATCTAAAATTGAACATATTAGATGACACACAGCAAACACTCTATATCCAATTAACAATTTTAAATAAAATAAGCAACTCATATTAACAAAATTCCCTTTTTCCTCTCACTTCGAAAAAAAAAATACAAAGCCAGTCAAGAAAAGAAACAAATATTTCACACCTTTCAATGAGAATATCGAAAATGATTTGAACGTGTATGGAATTTGATGCAAACTTCCTCATCAAAGTATCTAATCTATGAAATTTCATTCAACACGATCTAGAAGAGGATGGATTTACCATTTCTTGCTGAGCCAGAGCCCAGCTGCCCATGTTTATTCCAGCCAAATGCAAGCGATAAACCATCTTCAGTAACCACTACTGTATGGCTCCTACCAGCTCCAGCCTTGATGAGTTTATACCTTCAGAGAAAAACCAACAAGGGTTAGTTGAAATATTTATCAACGTTTCTTTGGAAAGCAAAACAGTGATTTCTTCAAATCTCTCAGGATAAAAGCTCACAATAATTACTTAGTCCAAATTATCAGACCTGGTCCATTTTTTATAAAAGACAAAAAACAAAGAACAAAATAAAATATTAGAAAGATGGAAATCCAGGAGCCCAAGTGAATTTTCAAAGAAACAGGGTGGTCAAATATCACTTACCGAGTGATGACTTAAATTATATAAACACTTCAATTCAAATTAGCAACAAGGCTCAAAACTGCCAACCAGGTTACTGGATCAGGGTAACAAATTCAGCCAAGTTTTGAATTAGTGCAAGGTAAACAACGAGCTTCTTTAAAGAACAATACCTTCTTACAATAATCACCTATTCCCAAATCACTCAGCCTAATTCAGAAGTCACAAATTTAAATTTAGAAAATTAGTGGATCAGACCTAATTGTCTGGTAACATCTTC
Source organism: Populus deltoides (assembly GCA_015852605.2). Lineage (NCBI taxonomy): Eukaryota > Viridiplantae > Streptophyta > Magnoliopsida > Malpighiales > Salicaceae > Populus > Populus deltoides. Next base: position 1,760,138 of record CM027571.2, read on the forward strand.
TTCCACTGGTCAATATCTTGATAACTTGCGATGGATTCAAAAAACTCTTTCAAAATAGCACTAACGATTCCCTCATGCTATAACTAACAGGTTCACACATATCTTTGAGCCTTTCTTCAAAACTGTGAGTTTTACATAAGCATGGCTAAAATTATTTTGCATCGACCAAATTTCTTAAGAGATTTCTTAAGAAATGACAAACAAGCATGACCAGTCAATACTCTCATAACAATTTGCATACAGAACAAGGTCTAGAAGCACTTGTTGCTTGATGATGTCATGTTTTTGGACTCCACGATCACGCCCAGCACCAAAGACACGAGGACTCTGGCTAAACTTCATCAGAACTCAGAAATCCTTCCAATGTTGCTCCGTACAAAACCGATCTCTGCTTCTATAATGCCTGGTAACTCAGCAAAAGACCCTAAAACTCCTCGATATACTTCCACTCATGCTAATTGAACGCCTAATACACTGAGACCTAAAAGATTTACACAACCTTTACATTCAATGCACAGAAAAGCATGCCAGTTAGAAGTCCACCGAAAGATACAAAACAACTATCCTTTCTACATGTATATTAGAATAAACCAATCAAATATAATAGCATAGACTCCGGTAACTTACTTGGAAAGTTCAGAAACGACTGTTGGCCTATCGCGCTGAATCGTGTCTCCATGACCCAGTTGCCCCCTCTGAAAACACAGGCTAAGATTCAGTAGTTTGTTGACATTAACACAGACTTGCTAGATTTACTAAACAGATTCAGAAATGAGTTAGGCTCGTGCCTCATTGCGTCCCCATGTGTAGCAACGCCCTTCAACATCCAATGCTACACAGTGACACGACGCTACACCAAAAAGTAACGGAGTAATATAACCAAATCAACGGTGCTAATCTATATGTGCTATGCGTGTTAAATAAAAAATTGGGGAGATGGTATTCACCGGAACCGGAGGCAACGAAGCGGATATTGACACCAACAAGAGGACGGAGCCGAGTAGGTGAGACTAAGTTGCCTTCCTGTGCGCCTTTCTTGCGACCAATAATATCCCAACACGTGGCGCCACAGAACAATAGCTCCCCTCCTTTCTCCTCTGCCTTCTTCTCCTCTTCTGCCTTCTTCTCCGCTTCGACAGTCGACATTTCCGGTGAGCTTGAAAATGAGTTGGTACTAAAAGGAGCAGATCTAACGGTTAGTATTTGAAATGGAGAATGGCGAACGGATGTGAAATTGGCGGGAAAGAGGGGTAACGGCTACTTGGAGAGATCGGGGCGATTAGGGTATAGAGGCTTGCGAGTGAAAGAGAAGCAGAGTAGGGGAACCCTAATTTTCAAAATGGACGCATGAGAGATGAAAGATTTAAGGGATAAAAGGGGGATTATTTGGTTCTCCCAAGAAGAGCTACTTTTTATTAATATAAGAAGTTTAGTTAGTGTGGAGATAGAGTGTTGTTTTAGGTTGTGATTGGGAGCGTTATCCAATTGTGTTTGTGACAAAAAATTAAAAAGAATACATTATAAATTAATATTTTTTAATTATTTTAATACTTAAAAATAATTTTAAAAAAATATATATATACATATATTAATATATTTTCAAACGCAAAATAATTAGTACTGTAATTTCAAATATATCTTTAATGAGTAATTTTATCTTTCTTTTTCTTTTTCTTTTTCTTTTTCTTTTTCTTTTTCTTTAGTTTTTTTTCTATTCCCGCTATTTTAAAATTTTATTATATCTCGACCTTAAAAAACACTTATATTCTCTTTGTGTTGAGAACAGGACTGATGTATCTGTTACCTGCTATGTTCTGTCTCTCTGGGGTTGGCATCAGATTATTTATTAATATATTATTAGTAAAATTACTTGAACTATAATTACTATTAAGAACATAACTTAAATCAAATAATTTAAAATATATATATTTTTTATTTAAGGAAATGCATAAATTCTTTAAAAAAAACACAGTAAGAAATAAGTAAAAACGAAACAATGACACTGTGTTTTTTAATAAATAAAGTTACTAAATGATTTTATTGCAATCCGTACAGGTCGATGTTTAATATACTTTAAATAAAATAACTGATTATTATATATAAAATATTTGATATTGTTGACCATGTAGCTAAATACTACTTGATTATTATATATAAAATAAAATTATTGAAATTAGATAATTTTGAAATATGTAAGAATTTTTTAGTTAAATGGAATAAGCAGCCTTCCATTTCAGAGTTTGCTTGCCCCTCGCCAGAAGAAAGTATTTAGTTGTGATTTTAAAATCCATCCGCTTGACTTTTAAAATGGAAGGTGATTTTTATAAATACAGTTTGTATACATGTTAGCCTTCACTTCAAGAAGTATTGAAAATAATGTTTTTGAGATAAAGTACAGTTTATTTTATTTAAAAATAAAAAAGAATCTAGATATTTTAAAACTAGACAACTTTAATTATTTTTGTTTTGTACCCAGTAATAAACTAATATTTAATTATATAGTTAATAATCTCGATGTTTTTTTTATTATTAACATGAATATTCGGGTTAACTTACGTGCACCTCGATTAATCTCACGAGCCCTGAAATTAACGACTATGTAAGTCTTCAGTAGTCATCATTTTATTAACCACAGGGCTGAAACCTAAAATCACAAGAAAAACAAACCTCTTAGTTTTAAGCTCTTATTACTACCTATTAGATAATTATCTCGAATGTTTTTAAAATTTATCAGTCCTAGTTATTTTATTCTAAGTGTATTATACCTCGCCATATATGGATATTAATTAAATTATTTAATGGTTCTATTTACTTAAAAAAACTAAATAATATTTCTGTTGTTTTTTTATTTTTTACTTGTTTATTTTTTATAATGTTCTTTTTTAAAAAAAAATCACATCTTTTTCCTGGATAATTTAGAATTCCAGGAAGAAAACATAAACATCGTTAAAATTATCAATCAAAATAACTTGTCGTGACTAGATTAGAGATAATTGTGCAAGATTGATGCACTGACTAGTTACTGCAATGGGGCTTCGGACCCTGTTGTGCTGGTGTGTGACGAGAAGCATAAAAACAATATATTGAATCCGTGTTGATTGTTGTTAAATCTAGCACTGAATCTATGAAGTTTTTTTCCAAGCTTCTCTTTTATTTCCCTAGGAAGTTGTTTTGATTCAAAAGTTGTATGTATTAATGCCAATAAGTGTTAGGTGCTGTTGTATAAACGTTATATCTGAAAATATTTTTTATTTAAAAACAACTCAATAAAATATTTTCTATTTTTAAAATTTTTATTTTTAACATTAACAAATAAAAATACAAAATACAAAAAAAATCATTTGAATCAGATAAAAGTTGAAAAATATTTTTTTATTCAATTTTTTATAATTCGAAGGCTATATAATTGTATATAATAAATATGTGTTCAGTATTATAATATATATATTTAAAACAATATTAATTTAATATTAAAAAAACGGTTATAATAAGCCAAGGTACCATTTTTCCTTTTTCCTTTGCATTCCATTTATAAAGCTTACCAGATGGGCCTAAATACAGGACCCGATTTACGAACCCATGAGCCCGTGAAATTAAACGCACAGGCTTCCAGTCACCAGACAAAACCTTGGATCCATCACACAGCAATAACATAATATTTACGGCTCCATTTAATTTCACTGTCGAGAAAAAACCCTAGTGAAGAACCTCTATAAAAGGGACACTAATGGCCTTCTGAAAAACCCAGCCCTCAACCGCCGTTCACCTTCACCCAAAACCCCCTCTATCTTCCCCTCCTCTAATTGTTGCATTGCTTTAAACAATTCCTTGAATTTATTTTTTTTCAATCTGCAGAGGCAAATGACGAATCTTTTGAATTGTTGAATGCTCAGACATTTATTTGGGTTCTTGTGATTTAGATTCTTGAATAGGAAGATCTGATGCTCTCTATCTTTCTGCTTTTATGACTTCAAGTCTCAGCTTTCATGGTTTTTTTTTTAATTACTGTGCTGTCAGCCAATGATGACAATTCTGATTTTCACTGAAAGCAGGTCTATGGATCTGCCTAACTGTTGAAATTCATGAACTAGGACGGTCTGAGGCTTGAATAGTTTTAGTTTTTTATTTTGTTTTTCAAGATTTTGTTTTCTATCTTTTTGTTCGAAGACTAAAAACTGGCTCTGGACTCTACTGTTTTGTGCATGATGAGAAACACAAAAAATAACAGTTATCCCTGTCTGATTCATCCATGCTGATTATTGTTGAATCTGACACTAAAACTGTAGAGTTCTTTACAAGTTTTTTTTTATAAATTTAATCCCATCAGTGGTCTGATTAACTGGGGAAAAAAGTAATTTTATGTGTGCTTTGCTTGATTCTTTTACGTTAGCCAGCAGATTAGTTTTTGTCATCCTCTTTTTTTTGCAAAAATTCCCATGAAATGCTGAACCTTAGATTTACAGTAGCCCTTTAAAGCCATTTTGAACAGAAATGTTTCGATTTTTGCCTTGCCACAAGCATTCCTGGAAAATTTCTACTAGTCAGCTACAGGTAACCGTGGCCTGCGATCAGAGGATTGGATATGAAATTTGGCAGGTGAAAGTACTCATTGATGACGCCGAATTCTAGATGTGAGAAAACCAAGAAAGAACTAAACTAATCGCGTATGATTGAAATATTTTTCATAGACATTCAACAATAGCGAGAACTAGATATAAATGGTGTTCCATGCTGCGGTAAAAAAATAATATTTATGTGATTTCAACGTTTTAAAATCTAAGATTTTCTGTAATGACTGCATCTGGTATTGATTGCATCCATGAATCGATTATCTGCGTGCTTTTATGTAATTAATTTAATTAAAAAATATTTTTTTAAAAAAGAAGCTAAGGTTCTACAAATGTTATGGAAAAAAAATCAAAGTTGCCTCTTGATTACTTTCAAAATCACAAAAAAAATCCCATGTAAAAAGTATAATTAAAAATAACAAAATATTGACAATGAAACCAGAAAAAAAAAAATCAAGATATTTAATTAAAAACAATTTATTTTAAAATACTTAAATTTAATAAATACCGCAAAAATATTTTAAGCAGCCCTTATTATTATTTTTAAAAGATTGATAAATTTTATAAAAAACAAAAAATATTTAATGATGAAATAAAAAAAACTTAGAAAAAAAAACAAGCCAGATGAAATTTGTAAAACTGGGTTAAACCTTCAAATCTATAACTTGTTAAATTCTCTACTCGAGCTCAATCTAGAAACTCAACACCTAAAAAGTTAAAATATTCAGGAATGAAATTAGTTTAATTTAATTTTAAAGCAAAATTCAGTTAGAAAAACTAACTAAAAATTCTCATGGAAAGTGAAGAAAAAAATTTGCAATAATGACTAATAAAATGCAAAATGACTGAAGCTTAATGTTTTTGTTGTCAAGGGTAACAATATACCGTGGAATAAAAATGCAAAAAAAAAAATTTAACCCTGTTTTTTTTTTCATGACTAGTGAGTACCTGGTAGCCCCAAAACAAAGCTAACTAATTTTTCCAATCAAAAACAAAATCATAGTTTCAGTGTGCAAATTCCTTGCCCCGAAAAACATTTTTCCAATCAAGAGCATGGTAGTTTACTACAATTTGCACAGTGAAACACAACTATTTTAGTTTTTGTTATAATGGATTAGGCTCAATTTTGTTTTTTGTTTCGAAACTATGTAGGAATCAGTTTGAATCCAAGAAGGCCTAAGCCCGACTACAAAATCCTTGTCATCAGTCTGGCCCGTGGCCACTTAGAAATTTCCTTTGAAAAGCTTGTAATAATGATGTCTGCCGTGATCGAGGCATTTTGAGTTCAAAGTCTGGATCTTTTTGGTGGATGATTGTGGTCTAACTTCTCCATGATAACCCTCCGCGTATATCTTGACAATTGGATTCATGTAAAGCAACAAACTCATTGTGCAGCTAAAAGATGCGTAGGATAATTTGTGGATATTGTAGACTGATATAAATTCATACAACTTCCAGCAACTTAGAAGGATGGTCAGCCTCATGCAGATAATTTATCTTGCAATTTTTTTCACTTTCCAGGCAATTTATTCACGTTCTTGGCAACAGATTGAATACCATGTCTCCTCTCCTAGAACTTCTGGTCTATCGAACTTCTAACATTTCAGAAGATCAATCAACCATACCAGATAAAAAGATTTCGAATAACTAGATAACCGATTCTGTTATAACATGGAACTTCTATTCATAAGAGCTTAACACCAGCTTAAAGGACCTGCTTAAAGGATCCCTTTACATTTAACTAGAGGTAGAGGATAATTACTACAAATACACCCCCACTTTACGTCAGCAATGACATTAAGACAATGTGAAGGAGAAAGAAATGTGGTCGGTGACACTTACATGATAGCCTGCATTATGGCTGTTATCTAATCATTATTTTCCCACAGCAGATAAGAAAAATTGCGGATACATACAGCTAACTGAAGACTACTTGCCGTTCCCATGTTTTATCCATCGATTTGCAGATTGCTTCATCTATTTAATTGTAATGTAGCGATTAGTTCCATGCTTGGCCCAATGGTCCTTGAGATCAACTGGATTTGACAGATCTTGGCCTTCAGCTGCAAGTCGGCTAAGTAGTTTGCTAAAAGCACTCCCACTCATTTTCCGCCCACCAACACGAGCATGGCGCTTGTTGGGCACGGCAGGTAGAGGATACATTGACAAGGTGGTTGTGCAGCACGAAGACTGCCATCCACCATTTCCCCATTTGTAGCACTGCCTGAAGACTCCAGTGCATGAGCACACGGGTGCTGGCATGGTTGTTTCATCGAATGCAACCTGGTTCAACCCCAGGTCTTGACCCTTCCAGTCAGACTTAGATGCTGCCAGCTGTTTGTTTGGATCATCACCTCCACCGTCCATATCCTGCCCATTTTTCCACTCATGTGACTTCCCAAACATGTCCGTGTCCTCACTCTCCCTCTTAACCTTCCTTGGAGATTTTGAAGTCTTTTTATTAGATGGTGTTGCCTTAGCATCCTTTGGTCGTTTACCCCGCTGTGGCTTTGCAACCTCAGACGCAACTGGTGATACTGGCAAAGCATCACTTGTCTGCATTTCCCTAGTACCATATGGACCTTCATTCATGTGGGGCAGATGATGTGTATGCTGCTGCTGTTGGTGGTGCATGTGCTTCACCCCACGCGAGTTATGGAATCCAGGTGGACAGGTGGTTATGTTACCACTTGGCAAGGAGTTCTCCCGGTATTGCAGGGTAGCGATAGCATTGTCTCGCTCCAGCAAGGCATTATTTCGTTCAGCGATTGCCGAATCTCGCTGCAGGAATGCCATGTCTCTTTCAGCAATAGCCGCCTTCTTTTCTGAAAGAGCCATATTTCTCTCATGAATGGCAGCATCTCTTTCAGCCATGATGGCCATGATCTGTTTCATGGATGGCTGTGGTTGCATCAGCCACTGCAACAACAACGGAAAAAATAAGAATAATAAGAACTGCAAATGGTAAGAAAAGTCAGATGCTACATACTCTACAATTATAGTCATGTTATCATATGGTCAGCGGAAAGTTGCTTTTAGATACCTGGCCCTGAGCTGTTTTATATTGATCCGCTTTATGCCTGCCATTTTCACGATGCCCCCCATCATCCATATCAGCTTCACGGTTGGCAGTAATTGCAGATAACAATTAAAAACCCCTAGTGTACATGCAATGCTCAGTCAATTGAGCATTGAATCGCTTATCCAGGCTACAAATCCTGTATCTCAAAGCAGGAAAAATAATTCAGAGATTGTTTCCAGGGCATATTGCATATATATATATATATATATATATATAGTGAAGAAGACCTTGTGCGAAAACAACCGGGAAAGAGAATTCTGATCTAATGGTGAGAACGAGGAGAGCAGTGACATAATTACCATGTGCAACTCGAATCGCAAGTAAAAACCCATTCCCTTGCAAACCTTTCCTGCATGTTAAACGTATTATACATACAGATCAACAGAACCATAAACTCAACCTTTCAACAAGATACAATTCTTACTACAGTACAAGGAACAACATTCTTCAATCTTAATTTCATCCCAAAGATACAATATGCAAGAACAGAAAAAATTATTTAACCTTTTTAAATCAGGTTAAATAATTTTTAACGTTATTTAACCTTGCAGAATAGGAACGTCACACTCTCACGGTTACAGCCTTACACATGGATGTTTTTTATTTAACCTTGTTGGATCAAATGATGTTGTCAGATTGTAAGGGAAAGAGAGAGGGAAGGGCACTTTCAGGAACAACTTAAGCACACTTATAAAGCAGAATTGCACATATTCACAACGAAACTGAACATTAAAACAGAAATATGCAAATATCAAACTAGTCGTCCTTTTGCAGAGTACGGAGTGCGTATATTGTCAAAGACCATTCAAGGAATATTGATTGCCATCATGTTCAATATTTAGTGCGTAAATTTGTTTCTTCCTAGTTCTGCATTGCAAGGACTAAGGAGGTGGTGCTATCTTGAATTCAAACCATGAACTCCACCCATGCTTATTCCCATAACCATTGGCCCTCACTGCTTCAAGCATCATCTAGAGGACTAGCTTTCCACAAGCCACGAATCTTCATTCTAGTAAGCAGACTAGACAAAGGGACAAGCATTCAGAAGAATTGTCCAATACCCACCAAATGATTCTAAATCATCACAAGCACCTCCTAACAGTGAGCATTGTATCATCTTTATAGCCAAGCATGGTAACTAAAGTTCGTTGAAAAAAACACAAGAATTGTACTAGAGACTGAGTTCTGAAACACAGATTAGCAAGTGGGATCCTGATTATCTCCAGAAATTAAACAAAGATTCAATCTTGCCTCTGGTCAAACACCAATTCTAATTATGTAATGCTAATACGAGCCTAACACGTCAAAACATTGAATTAATTCTTAGAAAAAAAAAATCTTACAAAATCCGCCTGTCCACTGACCATCACTTCTACACTGACCACACAAAAAACCCCACAAATTAAAACCCACCAAGTCCCTTGAAGCACGCATATTTTCACACTTAAACACAATCAAAACCCAAAATCAAACAAAATGAACACAAAAACAAGCTGCAACAGCTGCCAAAATGCACCAAGAATCCACTTCAAGCACCAGGAACCGGAAATGCCATAACAAAAAGGTACGTAAAAAGAGACAAAGACTAATCAGATAGTAAAGAAAGTAAAAAGTAGAGAGATGAAATTGAATATGTAAGAGAATCCAAGCATACTTTAAGAGGCAAGACCGAAAGAGAGATTGAAAACCCTAAGCGGTGAAGAGGATGCCAAATCTGTGGAAGGAACAGTAGAAGAAGAGGCAAGGAAATTTTTGCTTGCTTTGTTGCTTAATGAGTGGGTAGTTTTACCTGTCTGTCTTGTCTTGATATTTTGATTTTTTTTTATTTTTCTGTTTCTTTTTTTCTACCTATCTTGTCTCCATTGTACTCTACGGTATTTTCTGGCAAAACAAACTAGTTAGTAGTTACTGAGGCGGGATTACCAACGGTTCATGTTTGATGAGGCCCAATGCACTGCGTTTTGGGCCATTTAGTATTTGGGCCGCAATACAACACGGAACTTTTTACCCTGTTAGCGTCTATACAGGGTACATGGGATTATCATCATAAGAACCGCGTTGAACATTTTTTTATTACACACGACAATGATGTTTCTTGCTCTCGTATTCTCAATAATAACAGATAAAATCAATGCCCCTAACTTATTCCACCTTTGCTGCGACAAGTTACGACTGCTATTATTATTCGGGGATTTGAGAATTTATTTTATCGGGGTGTTTTGATGTATATTAATGATTATTTTTTAAAATATTTTTTATTTAAATAATATCGTTTTACTTTTAAAAAAGTATTTTTAATATTAACGCGTCAAAACTATTTTAAAAAATTAAAAAAATAATTTTGTAGAAGTATAACTTTGCTGATAGGACCCACCATAAATATGGTTGTGTCGCAGGTTTTGTAGAAGCATAACTTTGCTGCTTCTCGTGGGGAGGAATCACTAGCAAAATAAAAATAAAAAAAATATTTTTATTTATAATTGTGTTTTATTCAAAAAAACTAGTGTTAAACATTATTCAATGACACTACATAAATTAAACGGAGATCGCTTGATGACGTAGCATTTGCAGAATTTGATCGTAATCCCAATTTTGTTTCTGATTATATTTTACATGATGTTGTTGCGCTCTTAAGAAATTTGTGAAAACTGTAGTCCTTGTCGAATGTATTTCACACGTGATAGAATTGTAGATAGTTTAATGGAACAATAAAAAATATTATATAAAGTATTATTTATTTCATAATGTAATAGCAATAGTTAAATGTACAATATTTAAATTAAAAACCATCAATATTAATATATATTTTTAAAAATTATTTTATAATTTCAATTTCAAAAGCATTTTTAACCAAACATATTAAATTATTTTTTGTTCAATCTCAATTTCAACCATAGTTTTAACCAAACATATATTTTTCCAAACCAACCTCAACTAAAAATACTTTTTATTAAACAATTTTTTTCAAACCACGACCACAAAGATGCCGCAATACCAAACATATTTGTTTAATTTTTTTTTTAAATATTTTTTAAAATATTTTTTATTTAAAAAGTCCTATGTTAATATTTATTATATTCTTTTATTATTTTTATATAATAATATTAAAAAATAAAAAATATATACATATAAAACAATAATTTATTATATTTTTAATTGAAAAATATTTTTACAGGAGTAGGAAGACGAAACACATATACGATGGAAATAAGCTGAGTCGGGTTCTGGGCAAATTATAATTTAGGGGACAGTAAAAACTAAAATTAACCTGGGATTAATACAGTTACAGTATCGCAGCAATGATGTCGTTTTAAAAACTGGTATACAGCTAGTTGTTTCAAATTTTAGTATGAAGTAAAAGAGGTATTGATTTTATTATTCGTCATTTCAAATAATACTATTAAGGAAGAGTTTTTTTTTTCAATCTATATCTCTCTCTAATTTTACATTTTAATATTTAATTTATTAAATACTAATTTTAAAATTTATTATGATTTATTTTTTATAAAATAATTTAGTTTCATAACTCGTATGACGAGATTAATGGACTAACTCGGTTAATTTAAGTTTTTTTATTTTATTTTAATTTATTTATTTTTATTCTTTAATATTAAGTTATTTGATAATTAATCTTTATGATTTTTTTAATTGTTTTTATAAGGTTATCTCAATCTTATGACTTGGTCCACAAGTTTAACGAAGTGGTCCGATTAACTCAATTTTTTTTTATCTTTTCCTAGTTAATATTTTTTTTCAATTTTACCAATTGGTTATGAATTAGATTTCATGATTTATTTTGGTTTACATTTTATGAGGCTATTCTGGTCTTATAATTCGAAACATATATTTTGCGAGTTAACCTGTGTAAATTAAAATCATTTTACTATTTATTGTTTTTATATTGATTTGTTTTTCAATTTCAACATTAAATAATGAGTCTCTGAAAACTATATTTCATAGTTTATCTTGATTTGCTTTTCATGAAGTTATCAGAGTCTTTTGATTTTGATCGCGAGTTTGACTAATTAACTCGAATTATTTTTTTATGTACTTTCTATAATGTTATTTTAATCTCATGACTCGAGTCATATACTTGATAAATTAACTTATGCTAATTTTTTTAAGTGTATTATTAATATTAAGTTGATTGAGAATTAAGTTTTATAATTTATTTTCATTTACTTCAATTGAGATTATCATGATTCAAATAATAGATTTAATAGGTTAACACAGATTAACATTAACATGTATTAATTTAATATTTTATAAACCAAACATGTTTTATTTTATATCATTGCTGTTTTTGAGTTTATCACGTTAGCGAAGTCATTTCAATTTAATTTTTATAATATATTTTTTAAAAAAACATATTAGCAACATTGATTTTTTTTTTTATATATATATTCAAAAAAATTTGATGAAAATCGCGGCTTAGCACTGGCGAACTATCTAATTCTTCGACATGGTTTAAACTGAATCATTGGGTTTTATCTCACAAAAGAAACACAATTCGTCCACGCTGGCAATCGTCTTTTGCAAACCACAACCAATCAAAATAACTATTTCTCTTTTGGTGATCCTCGTCGATTATTAAGATAAACAAATCACAGCCGTTCTTCTAGTTTTAATTCTCCATTTTGCCACTATATAAATCCAATCCTGTGCATTCGTCACCAAGCCAGACAGCAAATTTTTTCATCCCTCGCGATTTCGAAAGAAAATGGCTCGTACAAAGCAAACTGCTCGCAAATCAACCGGCGGTAAGGCTCCGAGGAAGCAGCTCGCCACCAAGGTCCGTATCATTAGGGTTTCCCTTGGTTTTTAATTATCATTAAAATCATGCTCTTTACTAGTCCCTGCAGTATCCTTCTTTCCAAACCTAGGGTTTCACGATTTAATTTTAATTGCCATGTCCCTAATTTGCTCGATTAATGGTAATTAATTGATGTCATACAGGCGGCAAGGAAATCTGCTCCTACTACTGGTGGAGTCAAGAAGCCTCACCGTTATCGCCCTGGAACTGTTGCTCTACGGTAACGATTTCCCTAATTTTTTTATTGTTTCGTATCTCATCTCTGTGAAACCTTAACTGCAACTTTCTTTCCTTAACAGTGAAATCCGAAAGTACCAAAAGAGCACTGAGCTTTTGATCCGCAAGTTGCCATTCCAGCGCCTTGTTCGTGAAATCGCTCAAGACTTCAAGGTATTGTTACTGATTTAAGTGGTTTAATTGATTTTATCTAAGTAATTTGTGTACCTGGTGATTGATTTTTACGTGTTTGCTTGTTCTGGCAGACTGATCTGAGGTTCCAGAGCCACGCTGTGCTTGCACTTCAGGAGGCTGCCGAGGCTTATCTTGTAGGTCTGTTTGAGGACACCAACTTGTGTGCTATTCATGCTAAGAGAGTCACCATCATGCCTAAGGATATCCAGCTCGCTAGGCGAATCCGTGGTGAACGGGCTTAAGTTTTTCCCTGATTGGATGCATTGTTTCATTGGATTTGATACAATTAGTGTAGGTTCTGTAGCTTCAATTCAATGAAGGGTTTTAATACTATTAAACTATTGTGGAAAGGTTAATTGAAGTATGGCGGACAAATTTTTATGTGAATTCGACCTTTAATTTGGGCTCTTTAATATTGTTGGTTGTTGTTCATGATATAATTGGTTATGCTGCTGTCTGGAGTGGTTGATCCATCTAAATTCTCTATGTATTTGCCATTTCTTAAGTGTTTGTTTGTTGAACTTGCTTGTGTTAAGCTGAGGATCTGTTACACTACATAGCCAGCATAAAATATGACGGGGCAGAAATTTGAACCCAACATTCGGATCGGACAGATGATTTTAGAGTGTAAAATTATAGGCAACGAGTGCTGCTCTATTAGCAATGTAATCTGCCAGGAATTGGCAAGGGTTTTCCTCGGCCTTTGCTATGCACGTTAGGACATGATGCACTGCGCCGTCATATTAAACCTGCAGAGGAACTGATTTTGCAGAGTCAAGTAGGGCGTCCTTCTTGAAGTGAATGATTAGAAGCCTCCATTACGGCTCGGGATTAAACCCCCAAGGTTTCAGTAGATGAAAGGTGGTCCAGTCCTTTACCGAAACGGGATGTGGATGGACTTCTTGTAGATAAATTCTATGTTTGAAAGTCTTCAACAATTTATGGAAGCATTTTATTTTAGAGAGCCTGAGAACACAGTTCGTGGTCTCGCCTTCTATCCTTTGCAATACCCATCTTCTGTGTCACCAATTCTCCATTGCCGCTCCTCTCTGATCACGTTACCGATTTAGAATTCGTTAGCGAACCAGGTCGATTAAAGCTAAGGCCTGGTGAGTCCGATTTGTAAGGAGGCTCGATGTTAGGCGTATGTAATTTAGATGGACTTCCAATGAGGTTGGCCCATGGCCAGTTTGAGCTCACAGCTTTTTTGTCATTTAGGTGTTTGGATTTTATCTTTCTATCTGCGCAGTAGCCGAGCAGAGAATGATTTGGTTGATGAAGGCGGGCGGTGTTTGTTTTTACTTTTCGCTAACTCATTCCGTTTTGCCGAGCAGCAATATAATATTGAAGATGGACTGCAATCTTTTTATCGGAAGACCTGCCCGTGAACTTTTGGAATCAGGTCCTGAAATCCCGTGACACACTAACTCCACTAACATCCACTCTCCAGCATGCTTATCTTCAACAGCTATGGACTCTCTTTTGGACGCATAACAACCCCGTCCTGTCAATTACTTGTCTTCTTTATATCAAAAATCCTTTGATTCACGTGAATGGCATATTTAGCCATCCACTAGAACCTATCCCAGCATGAGTTTGCATTGCATGGCTCGTGCGACGATTCACTTTAATTCCACCAACTGTCGCCGTTCTTTCGTATTTGATTCTTTTGCACATTTTTGTACTGTTGTGCATGCCGCATTGAATTTCTCACTGGTGGCGGGACTATAATCAGCAAGATGATAACTGTTCTCTTCTGTAGCATGACCACTCGATTCCAGAAGTTCTTAAGAAAAAAACTTCTTGATGGTTGCTCTTTGGCATTATGAGGGCAGGGGCACATTTACATTAGATCGCAAGCGGGCTTGAAGTTTAGTTTGAACAGACTTCTAGTGCGAGCACTTGAACCTTGTTCTTTAGTTGACAAGTCAAGCTTTCACAATGAAATTTTAACATCATATAGTATGTACCAAATAACCAAATGAATAACTCTGACGCATTTCCTTCAATAGAAAATTTTCATTTGCAATACGTCGTGAAAGAGATGAAATGATCGAGTTGAATTCAACCAAGAAAAGCCAAACTGATAGAAAAATCCAACATATATGGATCGGTAAAACATCATATTTTCTCGCACCGTGTTAAGCATTTTTCATTTTTTTCTCATATAAAACGATTTGTAAGGCTAGCTGATTAGATAATGGCTGATTGTCCCTTCCTTCGCGTGATTCCTTAACTGCAAATCTAAGACCTGTATGAACAAAGCCTGTGATCTTGTCCTATCGGTGCAGATATCGCCAGCAAAATGAAAGTTACAACTGGAGAAGACATCAATGTAATAAAGACAACTCAGCTACCTTAATATCATTGGAATCAGAATGTCAAGATTTAAATAATAAAAACAGATCAAAACAACATGCATGTGACTGAGAGAGAGAGGTTAGAAAATACAATAAGAAACAAGAAGGGATTGGACATTTTCAAGTGAGAAAAGAAAAGAGAGAAAGGACACCGCAGAAATTTGCCCCTCCCTTGCCCCCTCAACCATATTAGCGCCCCCCCTTTTTTTAATTGTTATTATTGTTCTGGATGCTAGCTACTGATGCTGTCCTAATAATGCAATATTGTTTTGTTTAGTATAAAAGAACTCCTCAGCTATGAGTTAATTACCTCTTTCCCTACAAGATATGCATAGATTTCTATTAAAGGAAGTAATTTAGTAAGTTGATGACTAATTGGCTTAAACAATGAAAACCAAACAATTTTTAAAGTTGCAGTATGCATAAAACATCTCTAACCATACCACATAACAATGTCAAACGAATTCCTAGTCATAACATCGCCTTTGGTTTGCCATTTAGCTAGCTTGTACCCATTGAACTTTCAAATTATATAGCCCAAAACATGGTTTTGTTCTGACTCCGAACGACTCTTGTATCTTTTAGCAATAAATCTCTTTAAGATCTCATATTTGAATTTCTCCTTAATTTGTGAAGGAAAAAGAAAAAAGAAACTCTCCTGTATTCAATACTCTTATGCTCAACAGTGCTTGTCTTCCACCCCTTTTTTTTCTCATGCAATTCGAAGGAACGAATACGGTTGTACAAGTATCTCATGTTGTGTATGAAGCAATGGATACGGTTGTACAAGTATCTCATCTTATTCGTATTCATGCATTCTCAGTACCAATATTGTACATACCTTGCACGCTGATGCATTGCTTCACCCTCCTCATGAATGAAGGCGCCTTTATACCTTCCCACGTCAGGAATTCATATTATACGTAACTGCTGCTATGAGGAGTGCTTTTTGCTTACCACCTTGCCATTTCAGTACTAACAAGAATATATTTTCTTTCACGCTTCTATCTTCCACAAAGGATTATTCGATGTATAATCCATTGATTAAAACAAAATTAATCATGAGATAAAGAAAGGGAGGGGCCAAAATAGTAAAATGCTGTAAATTAATTATATGTGTGTAGATTCTATTAATCCAATCTTATCTCAAAATGTGTACAGATTAAAGAAAAATGCCAAACCAGCTTATGAATCTAGCTATAACTCTTAATGAACAGTACTCACAGAATTTTGACCCAGAGGCCTTCACTTGGAATCTCTTGATGAACCACGTATAACATGTAATGACCTGAGGGTGCAAGATCACCGGAAGGCGGTGTCATAACTTGAATGTCATAAATTGAAGTGCCGACAACGGTCACTTTCTCATTCCCTAGCACCAGCAATCTATGATTCATAGAAAATGAATGTGTATTGAATGCTGGTGCCACCATTGTCACCGAGACCATATCTGTTACTATTTTGCTCGTGACTTTGAACCTTACCAGCAATTTTTGTCCGTAGCCAATGTTTTTACCTTCGGAAGCAGATGATGAGACAATTGTTGGTCTCAAATCATCAAAATTTGGAAGCAAATATGGTGGAGAAAATGCTTCTAAGCTCAATTCAGTTGGAAATAAGACCCCGGTGAATTCATATCCAATATGGGGATTGCTGCCACCAACAAGAACCCTGCCATCACGAAGCAAAATTGCTGTGGAATGGTACATTCTTGGTATTGTACTCGGGTTTTGCAACTCAAACCTTGACCCTGACGCGTCGTCTGGCCGGTAGAGGACAGGGTTCAAGACCGGATCTCGCCCCTTTTCCCACCCGGCAGTACCAGCTCCAGCTCCATTTATGATCAAGACATTGCCGTTTGGAAGCAATGTCATATCGCCCATGACTCTAGCTGTAGGCATAGTTTCCATTACCCATCGTGGATTAGGGTCGTTTATCTTGATCCGAGCACAAGTATCCAAAGCTTGCACGAAAGTACCATTTTCCACCTTAGCAAAAGACCCTTTTGGTGCACCCCCACACACCAAAACCTCAGCTTCAATAGTTGAAGCCTGTAAATTCTTCAGTGGAAGCAACACTGCCGAGCCCGTGCTTGGATAGCTTCGTGGATCACCTCCAGGTATTGCGGGATAAGTCTTCACCACCTTATTAGTCTTGCGATCGAACAGTATAGCTCGGTTATTGGCGAAAATGAATAAATTCCCATCACCATTGAGAAAAACAAATGGATACAAGTTGTTCTCTATGCCACGATCATTAGTTTCCATCAGAAATGGCAAACTGTAAACATTCGGGGCAGAACTTTTTGGATAAAATTCATAATTGAACTGCCTTCTGCCACCAATAATAATTTGCCTACCATCTGGCAGTATATGACTGGTGGCATACCATCTTTTTGCCTTAAGACCATCACCAACTTCTTCCCAATCACAATCAGCCCCATTGCATGGAGAAAAAATCCTGACCTTACGTTCACCATCATTGAAACCGCCGGTTTGAATCAGCCTCCCATCAGGGACCACAGCCCCTGAAGAACACCAAACATCACTTTGGACCATAAGTGGCCTGAATCTATTAGCCAAAACATCATACTCAACAGAATGAGCAGTACAGTCATATTTGATAACCAATTCACTTGAATCATTCCGACATTTTCCATCTGGTAATGAAAGATTCGACCTGCCAAAGTCAGTTCGATCATAGATTACTACACGGTCATTGCTGAGTAGTTGCATATGCATCGCTGTTATGCCAATGCTATTTTGCAAGAGTTGCCACAGGCCGCCGCCAGCAGCGTAAGTCACTGTCCGGTGGCATGGTTGAGCAGCAAAGAACAGTTGCAAGAAGAGGAAGAAAATTATCGAAGTATAACGAGGCATTGATGGCTGGGACATGTTTTTTTGTCTGTGGTGATGAGTTGTGATGGTTTGGTCGGATGTGGGGTGTTTTTATAAATAATAAGGTTGTCTGGACTTGGACTGAACTGAGAGGTTACCAGTTACCACACGCTTTGATATCGCGTGGGATATGATTCTGGTGGTAATCTGGTCAGTGAAAACGATGAGTTTGTTTGAAAGCCAAGATATCCAACTTGCGATCGAGTTGGAGACGAGCAGAAGGGTGTATTTGGGATCGGACCTGAATTGAAGAGCAAGCGGTGAAAGATAAGAGATTGTCATGAATTTACACATATATTATAAGAATGTAATTAATTAATTAATTAATATATGGTATCATAATTTTTATTCGTATATATGTATCTATTTTTTTTTCTAGTGGTAGTGGAATGGGCTTTAATCAGGTGTATTTTAGGAAAAAATAAAATTTGAGATCCACGAAAATAGAAAGTTACAAATCTCTTAAGACGAGATATTGTCATTTTTCTTAATTTACGAAGGCTATTAACTGATATGTCATGTCACCATTTTTTATTCATTTTTTCTAAAATATATTATCTCTCGTAAAATGAAGTTTAATCATTAGTATTTTAGGAACATACTTAATGTTCTAACCATATGATAATTTTTAAAGAGCTTATTTAATCAGTAAAATATTTAATGTTTTGACCATGTGATAATTTTTTTTTTAAAATAGAAAGTCAATAATTTCTTGGGATAGAGATATTGTCATATTTTAGTTTTCATAAAGATTAAGAAGGTCTTTGAATATTGATTTGTTATATCATTATTTTTTTATTTCTATTTTTATAAAATACATTATCCCTCTCAAAATGAACTTTAATAGATAATATTTAGAAAAGTACTTGAATGTTTTAATCATATAATAATTTTTTAAGAAACAAAAATAGAAAAAGTAGGGAGTATAACATACAACCCTAATAGATAGTAGGGTGCTCTTCTTAAATACATTATCACTCGCAAAATGAGTTTCAATTAGCATTAATTAGATTCAGCGTACGGGATCAAACTATATATATATATATATATATAATAAAAATGTTTAACTGCTGAAATGGAGTGGAAAAGGAACATAAAAAAAATGATTATGACAAACCCTCTAATCACGCTAATTAGTGTCGAGTTAATTTTAGATATCCTATTAAATTTGCGGTTTAGATAATATAAATAAAATAACCTAATAAAAAAATAAAAATAATTATAAAGTTATTAAAAAAAACTCATGTTAACTTTTAATCAAACCCATAATCTGAGTTATTAGACTTGAAGCACCCAATTTAAAAAAATCTTGAAGTCCAATTCCTAATCAATCAAATATTAAAGGATTAAATTGAAAAACAAATTTTAATTATACAAAAAGATTTTAAGAAATAGCAATTAAAATAACAATGATCAAAATTAAAATACAAAATAAATTTTATATTTAATTGAAAGGTGAAATTGAAAAAAAAATTAATTTGGTAAAATGATAAAAAAAATTAAATAGAATGATGATCAAAACTGATATAAAAATAAAAATAATGTTGTAATTAAAGGATGAAATTAAAAAGAATAATAGTTTTTACAAAAGGTAAAGAAAAAAAAAACAACGAAGGATTGAATTAAAAAACACAATTCCTTCAATTTGAATTGAAAGATAAAATTAAAAACCATCAAAACTTTTACAAAAAGATCAATGATAAAAACTAGAAATCCAAAAAATAAGGACCACATCAGATAATATAATATTCGATAAATTAGGATTGAATAGTGAAATTAAAAATAAATAAAACTTTCACGGACCAATATCAAAAATCAAAAATCAAAAGAGTAATGATTAAAATTAAAATTTCAACAACCAAAAGGGCCAATTTGTAATTTTTAAAAGAAAAGAGAGAGAAGAATGTTAAAAAAAAGGCTGATAGGTGTTAAACCGGACCACCAACGAAGATATGTGCCGCACCAATATGAAAAGAACACGACAATGTTTACAACAAAACAATTGAAGGGCATTTTTGGATGCTGATAGGCGCCACACACACCGCTCGATTGGCTCAGGTGCCTCCCATGTACCCCTGGGTATTGTATATGCACAACCACTATTTGTTTGTTTTTTATTAAGCCAAATATAAAAGTGCCCCTAAATTGACCTTGTAATTAGAAAAAATCGTTGTGAAAACACAAAATGCCCCTTAGTCTTAGAATTAAAGTTTTCTTTTTATTATAGGGGGGGTTTTTTATAGTTTCATAGTTTCACTATCTATTTTAATTATTTATTATTTTTTATAATTATGCAAATACCAAAGTGTTATTTAGTTTTAATCATAATAGCCAAAAACCATGATAAAAATACAAAAATATCTCTTACACTAAGTTTATTTATATATTTTTGCTTCCAATGGCATTTTAATCATTTTATTGTGTAATTAAATTGAGAAAATATTTATTTTCCCCGCTTTATCTACTAATGACAAATTAGACATGCAGAAAGGTCTTACCTTTGTATTTAGGTGGAGGAACAAACATTATTACACTATTCCATTAAACAATGATAATGAGTCTCAAGCTACAATATTTTTTCAAGAGGCTTTAGTTCTTTTTAATTAGCTGTAATTTAATAAAATAATTAATGTTTTAACCATTTAATTATTTTTTAATAAAGAAAAAACAGAGGGAGCATAACATATAACCCTATTAGACAACGAGTTATTTTTTTAATTTTCAAAACAATAGGGTTTTTGTAAGGAGAAAAAGAGGATTATTTTTTA
This sequence comes from Populus deltoides, assembly GCA_015852605.2. Classification (NCBI taxonomy): domain Eukaryota; kingdom Viridiplantae; phylum Streptophyta; class Magnoliopsida; order Malpighiales; family Salicaceae; genus Populus; species Populus deltoides. Next base: position 1,781,037 of record CM027571.2, read on the forward strand.
AATATTAGTTTTCATTTGGAATTAATAGAGATGTATTTACTTTTACATATCTTTTATAATTTGAATTTAATTAAAAATTCAAATCAATATCCTTAAAAAAATCTCAAATATAAAAATTGATTTAACCATGTGAGTTGAATTTAATTTACAAGGTTTCAATAATGTAAAATGACATTAGCAAATGTTATTTTCAATTGTGGGTATAAATAAAAGGAGGATTGGACATGATATTTTGTCAGACTTTCATGTTGTGTGATTATAAATAGAAGGGAGATTGGTTTTGGTTTTTACTGAGCTTTTATAATGGATCTCTTTTCTCTTAGTCCCTTCTAGTAATGGACTTTATATATATATATAAAAGTTTATAGTATGAAATACATCGATCCATTAGTTATTAAACTTGATTGAAATAATAAGTTAATCTAGAAAACTTATAATTTAAAACTTGATTATAATTAAATTTTAATTTGAACTACATAAGATATTGACTCAATCAAATTTAGTTCAATCATGTTGATGTTGTCAAATTCAATCAAAATCTCTAGATGAATGAAGTTTTTTTTTTTAAAAAAATATCATGATATTATTATAATAAAAATAATTCAGTACTTTTCCAAGTTAGACCCGAGTCTAGTCCGACCAACATGTTCATAGAGAACCTTTGTCGACTCCAATCACGGCCTATCCTCGTCCTAAAAGTTGAACATTAATAAACTTCATTTCGTTTTCAGTGGGAAAACAATAACAACTACTGTCTGGCGTTTTTAAAATTTCTAAATTGCATTGATGTCATGAGATGATGAAAGTTGCTTAGTTGTTTGATTGAGATTCGAGTGTGATTTGTGACAAAATAAACTTTAAATAAGAGTTGTAGAAATCCCTCGTATAATAAATGATTCTTCCGAGCCATCTTTCTCAAGTGATCCGAACTGGGTCCACGCGCTCGAAGACTGCCTCAAGAAGTTTTTTTAAAGCTTTGGTAACACTCGTGCAGGAAAGGTGCTTTGAGCAGAAACAGCAACCATCGAATGGTATCTCTCTTGCCTTTTCACCGTTCTTTTTTCCAGCAAATCTCGATCGTTTCTTCGCAGCAAATTCTTTTTTCCAAGCGTATAGAATTCGCTTCATGAACGTGCCTCTTCTTTGTGTTCATTTTATCTCGATAACAGGCCAGGGGAAGGCTGCTACGGTGTCAATGTGTAATGATTAAGGAGCCAGTCTCTTTTGTTTGTAGCTGGGGAATTGCCTGTGCATACTTTACTTTTGAAATTACAATAAAAACAAATCTCTTAATTCTAAACCTCTAGTTATTATCATATTTCTTTACTCTTTGTTTAGAGTCATATGGAAGTATTATATTCTTTTCGTATGTTCCTAAACTGTGTATTTAATATTCTAATTTCCAACAGCCTGATGGCTTCTCTTTTGCCCCTTTTCATTTGAATAATAAATAAGAACATTTCTTGTTGAATATTTTATTTCAAAGTCTTGTCCTTCATCATAAAGAATAAAGCTTGATGGTGAATAATACAAGTTTCGGATTGATAATTGCCGATATTTATTCTATAGTTACAAGTTTCATTTTCATACGTGAGAGACCGACACGGCACGAAGATGAGAGAAAACTATAATAGAATATTTACACCAAGTCTCAAAATATCATCAGGATATTGTCCTAGTCTTGATTTTAGACAAAAACTATTTTTTAAAATATTTTTAGCTTTAAATTGTTTTTATTTCTCGATAATTAAGAACTTCTAGTATAAATACTCAATGAACATTGTTTTTTTTGCTAAAGAAATAAAATTTTGATAGAAATGAGAAAAGGTCCTTAATTAATTATTTTTTAAAAAAGGTTAGAGATAAAATTGATACAAAAAGTTATCTGGAGATAAAATTAAAATTAATGGTATAGGGGAGTTTTAGTTTGATGAAAGGATAATTGCCGATATTTATTAATCTATGGTTTTAAGGAAAATCATAAAGGAATATTTAAGTCTTGTCGATCTCTTGATATAAAAAAAAATTATTAAGATTTTTAAAAAAATAAGAAATAAAACTGATATAAAAAAATTATTTGATGATAAAATTGATACGGTCTATATAGTTAGATAATAATTATTAAGATTTGCCTTAAAGCATTTAACTCTCATTAGCTGATTTAGATGATTCTGGTAAAGGATAAGGTAAATCAGTCAAACGCTTGATGATTCTGGTAATATTCGCTGGTAATCTTCTCTCATTAGCTAATTTAGATGATGATAAAAAAAAAAGGATTTATTTATTTATAATGTTTCAAGTTTGATTATTGTCATCAGTTTTTATAATGATGGTAAATTTTAGGTTTAAAATTAGATATCTTATACTTCAACCTTAGCTTGTTCTTCCACATTTTGGCCGATGTTACAAAATCTCAATGTTTTCTTTCATGTAAATTATCGACCATTTGATATATATGACTCTCCCTCTCTTTATATATATATATATATATATATATATATATATATATATATTTCAAAAATATTTTTGACTTGAAAAAAAATTATAATATTTTCTAATGATTTTGATATTAAAAATAAAAATAAAAATAAAAATAAATTTATTTTAATATATTTTTAACTGAAAAACTACTTAAAAAAAAGACATTCTACTGCAATCCCAAAGCCTCTTCTAAGCAGGAAAACGCATGTTTAAGAATTCACATTTCACAGTACACTTTAAGGGATAAACTTTATTGATTTTTTAGGCTCCCTGTTGGAACTATATTTCATGATTTTTTGATTTTTTTTCTTGAAATTAGTTTTTTAATGTGATAATGTAAGAAATAATTTTTTTAAAAAATATTATTTTCATGCATTTCCGAGCAAAAAATACTGTAAAAAATAACCACTACCATACTCTTAAATATTACCTAAATAATCTGTCACATCACATGTCTCATTTATTTTTAATCATTTTTTTAATATTTATTCCTATATTTTTTTAATATAAAAAGAAATAATTTTATTTTGATAAAAAAAATTATTCATCAAGATAGTGAGTGGATTCGATTACTCGTTAACTCGGATTTTTTCCGGATTAAATCCCGTACTGAAGTTGACAGGTATAAATTTGCTTGCTTGTCAGATTCGATCCCACATGCGGTGCTATTCTAGCGAAATAGAATTGGCTCACAAAACCTTTTGGTCCTTCGACTAAGTAATTGGAGACCAAAACTTGTCGACCAAGAAATGAAGGAATGATCTGGGTGGAAAGTTTCCCTTTATGCAAGTGTATTTATCAAAGGCTTGTCGAATCTCTTTCGGTGCATTGCTAGCCTGTAATGACAATCTGTAAAGAACACGAGCTCCTCCATCCTTGACGAGGTGGTTTAGCTAACTAAGGTATCTCTTCGTTCTTTCTGATTTATGCATCTTGCAGCTGCAGACAAACTTGTTTTCCTGAAACAATTTGCAGACAGAATTAATAAAGCAAAAGGGACTGCAAATTTTAACACTACTGCTCCAAGATCTCCACACTAATTCATAAGTTTACACCGGTTTGACTTTTATAATTAAAAAAAAAAAGTTAAGAAAAAATGTGGCATATATATATACATGTGAAGAGGCCAGGGTGTTTTAGGTTTGAAGATGAAATTAGAAGAAAAAAATTTTAAAAAGTTTAAAATTTATAATTAATTATTCAACAGGAGGCATGGAAAGAAATCAGTCACTCCTAAATGTATGACATTTGAATTTAGTAGTTCGTTAAACTCTTTTTATATTTATTTATTTATTTATTTATATTAAGAAATTTTATAATATTAGAGAAATAAATGGGAGTAATTGTTTTCTAAGTCTAATTTTTTTTAGAAAAAAAAATAGATAAATAATAAAAGAAAAAATCAAATTCGAGATTCATCAAGATCCAGATATTATTTGTAAATACTCTTTTCTCAATAATTTTGCTGACTTTGTGATAAATGATAGTTAAAGGGATATTATTTTTCATTTTACTTTGAAGGGATTTCTTTTTAATAATAATAAAAAAATCCCATTAATTATATGCCAACATCTTCCTAGCTTATTCATTTCTAATCTGACTAAAATACATTAGCTGTTCTTTTCACGACAGCCTCAATTATCAAGTAAGCCATTAATTGTTCTTCTCACATCTCTCTCAATTTTCATGTATGCATGTGAATCAAATTCAATGCTGCACGTAGCTTGATTGGATTATATCTCTCCCAAATCTGCTTGGCCCCCTTGATCACCTGTTTCTTTGAACGCGTGGACATTTTGATCCCCTCAAAGCAGCCAAAGCATACACTGACAAATTCCTCATGGGATATTTTTTTTAATATGAGATCAATTAAACAAAGTGAACATAAACATGAGGCTGTAATTTGCTTTCCCTTTCAAAATCGGTGTCTAATCAGGATTATATTTTCTTGATTTGAAGGCTATAATTTGCAGCTTCTTGCTGGCCAATGGCTACGTTGTTGGCAACATTTCAGTTGGTTTGCGATCCTCGACGTGTTATCTACAAAGGATTGGCAGAAAAGAAGTGGTAGGTCGATCGATGTTGTCAATCTGTTTGTCTTTGCTGCCAGCAATATATTGAATCTCGTACTTATTTGTTTTCGTCTATGATAAATATTTTTGAAAATAAGTAAAATATTTTTAAATTAATATTTTTAAATATTTTGATTTGTTGAGGTTAAAAATAATTTTTAAAAAATAAAAAATATAATTATTTTAATATATTTTCAAGTAAAAAATACTTTAAAAAATAATCATTAGTATACTTTTAAACTTCTCAAAAATAAAATCGATGGATAGAATATTATTTGCTTGCCCTGTTACTAAACAAATTTGGTCATATATAATCTCAACTTGTGGCATTCATAAAACAGTGGATGATTGGCGACAATAATTTTGACGGGCAAAGGCTATAATAATCTTCAAAGGAAAACTTCTATCTCTATCACTTCAAACGTACGTAGATAATTGGGTAGATAAATTTGCCAATGTTCCATCGGTAAAATTAGATGAAAAGCTATATCATAATTGAAGGATACACTACAGTCCAGCATTAGACAAGCAAGCACGTTCTGGCTAGCTAGATATCATAGTCATAGCAATTGGTTTACAGGTACCTGTTACTATTAACATCAATGCAGCCGTGGTCCTAGAACAATGTGCTAATTGACATGTTAGGACTTGGGCAGCTTTATCTCCTGTCTTTAAACCCCGCTTGAAAATAAAGTTGAATTTGAGTTTTAAAATGTTTTTTATTTAAAATTATATTAAAATAATTATTTTTAATGTTAACATATTAAAATGATTGGAACAGTTTTCGCCGCACGGTGAAACACCTATAATGCTGATACGGCTACTAATTCATGATTCCTAGAATTAAAACAGAAGTTAATCAAATTAGAAAGGATTATAAGTGATGCATTCTCGCTCACCACCAGAACTTTCTCATGATAAAGCTTTAATTCCTTACTCTGCGAAGTCAAAGTTACACCAGTGACCATAGCATTTGAGAAGTTAAAACCTTACCTGTCTGCCATAATTTTAGCACTGGTTTGGCATGGATTTTATTGTGTTACGAGGAGTTTGGGAGTGAATTTATAATCGTGCTTATTTGCATTTTAAAAGTATTTTTAATTTAAAAAAAATATCAATTTAATATTTTTTTCTGATAACTTTGATATATTAATATCAATATATATATATAAACAAAAATAAATATTTTAAAAAATACTTCAAACCACTGTCCCGAAACAAAAGCATAGAGTGGAAAAACAGATCATTGACATTCGGGTCCCCTAACATTCTACGCGTATTGTATAGTCTGTTAGAAGTCGCTTTCTTTTTCTATTTGAGCTACAATGTTTCAATCAAGTGTAATGTTCTAAGTGATTATAAATATGCTATCCGTAGCCTGGCAAAGTTTTGTTGTGACTTTTTCCGAGCAATCATCTAGTCTAGCATTCGTTGTATAAATAATAAAAATAATGTGTTAGTCTTTTCCCAGATGCATTATAAAATAAGATAAAATTATTATTATATATTATTATCATTATTTTTTTGTTTGGCGAAATTAAATTAAATTAAATTATTACAAAGGAATCCCTCTTTACTCATTCGACAGGACAATAGAATTCCTTTACACCCTTGGGATTTTGGCTGTCTGCTAAAGAGGAAGTGGAAACCTTTCGAACTAATAGAACAAAAGATCGAGAAGGGAAGGCCTAAATTATGACCTAGCTTGCCATGGCTGGTCATTGCGATGGGCCTAAGTGAGCACCGAACCAGGACCTGCCAGTTGTTGCATTTTAGTTTTTGTTCCAGATTTGATGATGGCTACAAGATAGAATTAAAGACTTGAATTATCATGATGACATCCAGTGACAACCGACTTACCATATTCTCTGACTTCATATTATTTCTGGGAATTCTTTTAAGGGGTTATTTTTTCATATCAGCAACATTTTATAATTAAGGCACGGTGATGGCTTAGCTTTCAAGTTGCTTTTCACCAAATTTATCGTTCTGGGTAGAGTGTATCCAGCTGAAATGCTAAATAGGTTTGTGTTGTGGAGGAAGGATATTAAGCTCGATGCCATGATCCAAGATCCAAGTTCTAAACGATAAAGTGCCTTCTTTGCTAGAGGGAGATATCCTTTGCGTTTCGAGACGTTTTGTTAGGTTTTTAATAGCAGAGAACTGCTCATTTGTGCCTCAGAGCACAGCAAAAGCTATACCAATTAAAAATTCTACCAGAAATTTATCATGATAACCTTCCCTGCTCGAACAATACCGTCAGTTGTCACAACGGTGACGATAAGGTTAAGAAAAAACCATACTTGTCTGCCACCATTTTAGTACTGGTTAGACATAATTCTTGTCTTGGAGTGGAAAAATAGATCATCTGAGATCTCCTGGCATTCTACGCGTATTTGCTGTCTTGTGAACTTCGAAAATAGGAGAATAAAAGAGAAGTCACGTCAGAAAGCTTACTGTTTTCTTTTTTTTTTAGCTGCGATATTTCAACCCCGAATCTTTTAGCCTGCCGAAAAGAAAACAGAATATTGTCTGTGTGAACATTTCCAAGATATCATCTGGGCTTTGCACGCGTTATGAATTACATAAATAATTTGCAAATTGCTTCTTCTCCTTGGTGCTCAGATGAATAGCTTTTTTTTTCTTTTTTCTTTTATTTCATGGACACAGTCATGAACACCACACACAGTTGAGCAGTTACTTTCAAAAAATAAATCATAAAGAAAAGTCTGACAACTCGAGGTACACAAGTGATCACATTTGCACGTGGTCGGAGTGTACAGTAGCTCAAGCTTATTTAATTTCAGATTTCTTATAGGATCATGCATTAAAATAAATTCACAGGTGCTTAAATAAATAGCTTTTGGTTCTACTAGAAAGGGCATTTTGCCCTCACTGTTTAAAAATAATGTTTTTTTTATTTTAAAGTATATATTATCTATCAAATTATCAGATTTCTATGTCGATTTGTCGGGACAGGGCCGGATTTGATAACGGTGATCGGACATGACCTCCTTCACGGAATTCTCCTTCGGCGTGGATCTTTCCGTAAGCAGAAAACATTTGTGAACAATGGAACAAAAGATCAAAAAGGGCTTTCATTTTTCGGCCTGGATCATAGACTAGCTTGTCCATGGCAGATCATTTCTAAATGGGCCTAAGGGAACACTGGACTAATACCTGGCCCATGCACAAACAGCAGAGTGGTTGTATTTTCCTTTATGCTCACAAATTTATACTTGTGTCGGTTAAGGGAATCGGACAGGGTAAATAGTAAAATTTTTTTTATGGGTTAAAATTTAAAATCAATCAAACTTGTAAAATTGATCTGATTTTACTGATTTTAACCGAGTTTGATTGATTTTGATCAATTTTAATTTTTAATTCGATTTAACACGTTATATACATGTTGACTCGTAAAATTATAAGATTTTAAGAATCAACTCGGGATTTTAATAACCTTGTTTTGTGTTTTTCTATTTTTTCCATGCCTCCATTCAACTGTAACACTTGCCAATGCTCCATGATCCAGTTTTGATAGTTCGTTTTTTTTTAAATGAATATCCCTTAAAATTGTATTTCTCTTCCTGCATTTATAAGAGAATGATATCTATTTCAATGCTTCTGAAATTAAGATTCTTGATTTGAATCTTATTAGCAAGATTTTAAAAGGAGTGGGGGAATTCATCATTCAAAATTCATTGTGAGTCATAAAACATTGTAATCTTATTATTTACAATGTTTTATTTATTTATTTCGCTTTTATAGTGCCGGTCTAAGGTCAAATTAAGTTAAATTATTAAGCGAGAATAATAGATGACGATTTCAAAGTTTGTGCAACAAAGTTTACTTTCATCCACTTACTTTTCTAATGCACCTTTTTAGTCCCTATGGATTTATAAAATTTAATTATGATACAAAACTTTAATTTTTGTATTTGTCACCCATGGTTAAAAAGATGAGAGATAAAGGTTGTTGGATTTTAACGATAGAAAGTAGGAGTGAGAAAAAAACCGAAAAATCAATTAAACGGAGAAAATTAGAAAAAAAAATAACCATGAAAACCAAACCGTGAAAAAAAATCGATTAAACTAATTAAAATTTTGAAAAAACCAACCGTTTCGATTCGATTTTATAAGTCTGAAACTGAAAAACCAAACCGAACCCAAATCGAAAAAAACCGAGCCAAACCGAAAAAACCAAGCCAAAACAAAAAAACTGAGCCAAACCGGTTTTTGTCCTAAAAAATCAAACTCGATCGGTTCGAACCAGTTTCGGTTAGGTTTAGGTTTTTTTAAAAAAATAATTTTGTTATTTTTTTAATCAAAATTGAACTGAACCGAAAATAAAGAGTTATTGTTGGCATCAATTCTAATCATGAAAAAAATCAATTTTAATGGCAATATATTCTACTTGATGAGAGTATTTTAGCTTGCGTGGTATTTTGCCATGTGATGGCATGAAAAAGAAGATCCAACATGGAGAAAATTTTGACTTTTCGGTTAATTTTTATTTTATCTCAATGATTTTTTATTGTTGTTGTTTTAATGCATTAAAAGGTTTACATGGGTCTTTAGGTTGTTCTGTAGATGTTTCGGGTAAAAAATAATGGAAATAATTTTTGGGGGTTGGAAAACCCAAACCCAATTTTTTTTTTATGGGAGAGCCGTTGAAAATTGAAAATACAGACGACACATCGTTTATTAAAATAAATTAGCTAGGCCAACAAAGCGACATTCACCCAACGAAAGAAAAAATAAATAATTTAAATGGGCAGGTGCCCAAGTCTGTACTTGGACCTAGAAAATGATCTTTTTGCTTGATATATTTAGATAATAATTAATACCTGTTTATTTTTATGTTTTAAGAATATATATATATATATATATATTTAAGATCGTTTTGATATGTTAACATAAAATAATTTTTAAAATTATTATTTTAATATATTTTAAAATAAAAAATATTTTAAAAAGCAACCAATACTATAGTATTAAACGGGTCATACTAATTAATACTTAATGTTTTTATTTAAATATATTCATAGTTTTACAATCATCCGAATTTTAGAGTATCTATTGCCATCTACTAGACATAAATAACGTGTCGCTTATGAAGCAGAAGGCATGTCGGCTGGACAAAGAGGGATCAACACGCACCTAGACGTTTTGGACCGATTGAATTTCATTATGCGCATCTTGTTTGTTTTTACGTGTTTCAAGCCGTGTTTAAGGTAATGCTAGTTAATTGACGCGTGTTCTGCAACGGGTTGAATCATGTTTTAAAAAACATAAAAAATATTAAGAGTGCATTAATTATTTTGCAATGCTATAAATTCGGGTAATAAAGTAAATCTTTAATTTTTTTATATTATATATTTATCTAGCAAAAGTTTATAAATAAATACATAAGAGAAACCTAGATGGTCATTTTTTATTTTTAAAAACTAATGTTAGATAATAAAATTTAAAAAATAAGACAATAAATAAAAGAAGACATCAACCCATTTTAACTTTTCAGGCTAGTAATTCGAAATATTAGATCGGAATATCATAAATGAAAAAATAGTCTAACTCAATTCCTATGAAGTGAATAATGAATTATTACTGTTATTATTATAACTATTAATATTTTCATTGTTATTATTATCGCCGTTGTTATTGTCATTGAAGTTATCATCATCACTACTATTATCAGTGAGTAATATCATTATCATTATTGTTAGTATTGTTATCGTGATCGTTATCATTATTAAATGCTATTATTGTAATCATTATTACTACCACCACAGCTAATATTGTTGTGATTCTTATTCTCGTCATTATTATTATTACTATTATAACTACTTTTATTGTTATTATAGTTATGATTACAATTACTATTATTGATGTCAGTCCAATATTGTTAAAATCGCGATTTTAACACGGCACGGAAAATACAAAACAAACTTGGATCATAAAATCGTAAAATCGTATGAAATTTTAAAATACATTAAAAAAATTTATGCTTCAAATAAAAATTCATACATAGTTCAAGCATCTTAAAATACATGGTTCAAATAAAAATTCATATATAATTTAAATAACTTTTCATTAACTAATAATTAACAAACTTAAAACAAACAATCTGCTGGTGTGTCATGTAAACTAAAACCAGCTACATCACGATTTCTTTATTTTGTATGAACCTAAACAAACAATTCAAATTTATAAGATTTTATCAAAATTTACATTTAAAATTATATAATATATATATTTAAAATTTTATTTTTTATATCAACACATTAAAAAATCTAAAAATATCAAAATTAAATTAATTTTAAAAAAGTTAATTTTTTTAAAAACAACAGGTAAACCGCTAAAACAAATATAAAGCAGTGTTATATTCTAAAGAAGTAGAGTAAATTGCAATCAATAACTCTCTCGTACTCTCCAGATATACACTCAATTTAATCTAACTAAACTGCAACCTCAAATTATTTAGAGTTGATACTTAACAGAAATTCATCGAATAACATGTTAGGGTAAGTTGCCCAACATGCTAGAACAAGGTAAAAGAGACATGAAAAATGACAGGAGCCGTCTAGCTTATGCAAAAATTAATTTAAAATAATAAGAAAACAGTAACAATGAACAAGTACATGTTGTTTGTTGTTTCTCGTGCTACACGTACGCTGCACCGCACCAAATGCTAATAGTTAGTCGACACCACCAATAGTTAGTCGACACCTGTAATAGCAATTGCAATTTATTTTTTGTGGGTAAAATCGTTAAATTGGTGGTAAAAGCATGATTTTATGCGATTTCATTCGATTTTAACGATTTTACTTGATTTAACATGATTTTACTCATTTTCGAGTTTTATAGACGATTTAGCACGTGAAGCCTACATTGACTCGTAAAATCGTACGATTTTACGAGTTAAATTGCGATTTTAACAACCTTTAATGTCACCATCGCTATCACAAACATTATTATTATTATTATTATTATTGTTATCACTACTACTACGACTACTATAATATTACTATTACTATTAATAGCATTAATGTTATTGTTGTTGTTGTTGTTGTTGTTAATGCCACTAATATCACTACTTAAATTATTTTAACTGTCATTAATAGTATTATCATAATTATCATTACTATTAATATTATTACCACAGTTATTGATATCATAACCACTACAACTATTATAATAAATTATTATCATTACTATTATTATATATTATCATTCTTATTAGTATTGTTGTTGTAGTCACTGTTGTTGTTATTATTATTGCTGTTATTGCTACTACAATTATTGTTACAATTATCATCATCATCGCCACTATTACTATCATGATAAAATATTATTATTACCACTATTACTAACATTATCACCATTATTATTAATATTATTAAATATATTAGTAATCACCATTACAAATTTAATATTATTGTTATCAAAACCACTGCAATTACCATTATTAGTATTATTATCATTACTAATGCTATTATTATTGTTGAAATAATAAAAATTATAAACTTGTTTTGAATGATAAAAATTAAAAACCACAAAAACTCTTATAAAAGGCAAAGGAAACAAATAAAAAATCAAAATAAAAATGACAAAACTAAAATAAATATTGTTACTATTGAAAAAAATCACAAAATTAATTTAAAGGATAGAATAAAAAACTATAACTATTATCATTGTTGTCGTCGTCATCGTCGAAATAACAAAAATTATAAATATGATTTGAATGATAAAATTAAAAATCATAAAAACTCCGATAAAAGAGAAAAGAAATAAATAAAAAATAAAAGAAAAATAACCAAACTAAAATCAAGTGTTTTAAAAATATTTTTCGCATGAAAAAATATTAAATTAATATTTATAATTTTAATATATTGATATAAAAAAATAAAAAAAATAATTCTTATATATTTTTCAAATAAAAAATACTTTTAAAATTATAATATATTTCAATACCAAAACACATGCTTAGTCGGGTATCTGCAATTACCGAATTGGAGCAAGCTGGCATATCCTTTAGAACTGGGCATGTGGCCATGGATTTTCTCCAATAAGATTTTGACATCTCAATATTACACGGAACAATAAATACGATGACAGTCATCAGGCTATAATAATAATTTTATACTGTAGGAAAATTGTACTTTATTTTACAATACAAACGTCTGAACTCGAAATAAACAATGGACAACAAAATTAAAACTGATAAATGATAGATTATTACTAATATCATAAAGCTTGGAGCATATTATAAACTTCTCATATCAAATAAATTGCTTTATAAATTACATAATTATTTATATTATGATCTTTCTATACTTGAATGCTGAGCATTAGTGTGCGTAAAAGCATAGATTAACATTTATATCAGATTTTTTCCGTGCTTAGAGTGAGCATTTTGAGGCTGTATTTAAATTGATGTAAATTCATGCTCAAGCAAAGGACTGTGTTAGAAGTGAGCAGTAGTTTTCATTTTTTTTTTAAAAGATTTAAAGCAATTAAGAAGTACATAAAACTCAAACACCCACTGATCTTAAAAAAATTGCTATTTACAAGCATATCTACATGGTAATTAAATGCTGTTTGAAATTGTATTATGACATGGTGTTTTAAAGGTATATTTAATATTATTAAACTGATATTTTTTTAGAGTTTTTTTGATAATTTTAACATGTTAATTTAAAAAATTATAAAAAATATTTTTAAATAAAAATACTTATAAAAAATCATTCATCACTTCCCTGGTAACAACCACCCAAATTCATCCGCGCTGCTAAAAATTTCTTCCATGCTGCTCACAATTTCTTCTTCAAAACCTCAAGACAAGCGGCACAGTAATTATTTAAAAATAAATGCAAAATATATAAAAAAAACTGAAAAACCCAACACAAGTATAGTCATGAAACTTGGTTCAACAGTTAATATGTTGAGCGGTTGGTCTAGACCTGACTCAAAATATAGATTGGATATTGTTTCATTTTGAATCAATTTTTATTGATTGAAACAATTTTGTTTTGTTTTTGAGATTTTATTAAAAAAAACTTTAAAATAATATTATTTTAATAAAAAATAAATTAACTCAATAAATCATGAGTTGACTTGATAAATTTATAATTCGAGTCTTGAATGGGATAAAACTCTAAATCCATCTTATAATTATTATCAAAAGTTCAAAATAAAAAAATAAAAAAAGTTGGGAAAAATAAAAGGAAAAACATTAGGAATCATGGAAAGCAAAAAACGAACAATCCAAATGCCTATTATACTAATTTCCAAGTTCAAGTCCCTCAACACACCACTCGTATTGTCCTAAAAAAAACAAAAGAAAGAAAGAACGAAAACAAAAACTCATCGTCTCGGCGTTCATTGTTGTTATTTTCCTTCGCGAACTTTAATATCGCGGCACAGTTTATTAAGCCCCGATTCCAGTAACATAAGAAAAAAGAAAAAGAAAAAACTAAACGCTAACGTACGCATCTCACTCTCCCTCGCCAAATCCATTACCGCTACTTCCCTCCTCCCTGTCAAAGGTCCATTACTCGCTCAGGTCTGATTTCCCTCCCCCTCACCCTCTCTCCCCGCTTCTCTTTATTTTTTGCCACTCTACACACGCAGCACTGTTTATCACTCGCTTCAAAATCCTTCATCTTTTTCTGTTAATCTCGTTAATTTTTCTGCCTCGACTAAGGGAAGGCTGTTGATAATTACTTGCATTTGAGAGATTATGTTTCTAATTTTGTTGCTTTTTTTGGATGTTTAGGTTTTGATATGTTGTGGTTGGATTGTTGCTTTGTCTTGGCAAGTTAATGATGGCATTAGTTTGTTAATTGAGGAAAATATGAGCTTTAATTTTTTGATAATAGAGAAATGGAAAGTGATGATTTGTCAAATTGTAATGATTTGGAAGTTAAGTTAGGGTTAGAGAAGGGTTTGTCACAGAATTTGTTGAAACCTAGGGTTAGTAAAGAGATGGAAAAAGAGGAGAAGAAATTCTTGGGGAAGAAAATTGAGGCTCGTATTGATTCTGATGATAATGAGCCTATTGGGTCTTTGTTCAGGTTGAAGAGACCTAGAAACCCTAAAAAAGCTAAGGTAGGTTTGGAGAAGGTTGAAGTTAGGGAAGCTAAGGATGAGGATCTGGGGGGGATGGATGATACACTTGCGAGTTTTAAGAAGAAGTTGAAAGGTCCTAAGAAGGATCTGGGATCTGTAAGTGCTAGTCATGATGATGGGTTATTGGATGTGAATGTGGAGAAGAAAGAACAAAAATGCAAGGAGAGGGCGAGGAAAGTGAGGATTGATGGGAAGAGAGTGAGAACTGGGGGTGATGTTGTGGGTGATGATGTTTTGGAGGGTTTGCAAACCCAGGGTGCTTTATTAGAGAATCAAGGAGAGGAAAGTTGGTTGCCTGGTGAGAGTTCAAATCGGCCTTTGGATGGAAAGTTGGAAGATTCGATATCAGCCTTTTTTCAGAAGAAGCAATCGGGTTTGGCAAGGAAGTCTCGTGCAAATTCAAGTTTTAAACAAATTAACAGGGTTCAGTGTTTGGATGACAGGTTGAGCCCTGGATCTGGAGTAGGTTCCGGGGGTTCAAAGGACGTGGCAGCGAGGACAATTGGATCAGGTTCTGTCTCAAGTGTGGTCTGCAAAGATCTGGAAGCTGAAAACAGTTTTCACACAGTTGCTGATTTGAGTTTGTTAGATTCTAGCTCTAGACAAATTTTGCATGAGAAAAACCAGAGGCTTGATAATGGGTTTTGTGAAACTTCCTATTTCACAAATGAGAACTCTGATAGAATTAAAGGGATCCCTGCAACGAAGGATGAAACTATGAAATCTGATGACAAGAGACATGGTAAATCTTCAGAAGTTACTGCAGAGGTTTCTGCACCTGTATCACCAGCATTTTCATCTCAGGATGGGGTGATGGAAGATGAACAAATGCAGGACCCTTGCATCTCAAATACTCAAGAGGAACCTATGGTGGAACCTTGTAGTTCAGATAGGATATGGAATGAAAGTCATTCTGCTTCAGGACATAATGACGGCTTGGAAACACAAACTCTAAAGAATGGGTTAAGGCTTTGTTCTGTGAGTAAAGCAAGCTTCTTGAACGCATTAGAACAACAATCTAAGGATGTTTCAGCTGCATGCATATCGAATGCAGAACCTCAAATTTCGTTATCTTCAGACGGAAGAGAAATTTCAGCTTCCTCTAGCCCTAATAGTCAAAATGAACTGCAGGATCTTGATTCAGTTCCTAAAAAGGAAAATTTTGAAATATCTGATGGTAGGTTATCTCCTGTCACTGTAATATCCGGGGAGGTCCATAAATCTTTGCACAAAAACCACAATGGGAACTCCTTGGATTATCTGTCCATCAATGAAGAGGCCAATGGGCTGTCTCCTCGATCTGTAACTCCTGAAGAAAATGAAAGTTATCTGGAAGATGCAGTGTTGGTGCCAGGTTCTGATATTAAAGATGGTCACTTAGCAGCTGTACAGCGTGCCGTGCGGAAGGCCAAAAAACGTAGACTTGGAGACATGGCTTATGAAGGGGATGCTGATTGGGAGATTCTGATAAATGAGCAACAATTTTTGGAAAATGACCATGCTCTTGAAAGTGACCGATCTCTTAGAACCAGAGAGAAGTCTGATTCCTCTTCAAATAGTGTGGAGGCTGAAAATGGCGGGATTGCAGCAGTTTCAGCTGGATTGAAAGCCCGTGCAGCAGGTCCAGTTGAAAAGATAAAATTTAAGGAGGTCTTAAAGCGCAAAGGTGGGCTTCAAGAATATCTGGAGTGCAGGTTAGTTATTTATTTTTGACATCAAGCTTTGCATTGCATTCATTACATTTCCGGTACAGATTTCTTTTTGTGTTTTCTTTCCTTTTCTTATTTCCAGTTACAGTTTGGAAGAGCTGCTTTTGTTATTTTTGGTGTTAGCAAGTTGACAGAACACCGATGGTTCCTTTTATGTTTCAGTGGCATTGATTATTTCTATGTATGCTTTACATCATTGTTTTTGCATACACAACTAATAGCCACCCTCCACCTCTTATGAATCAACTGGTAAGTATCATTCCAACAAGAGCAAAAGATCGTGAAATCTTGGTGTGTTATTCCTGTTTATGTGCTGGAATATACACGTAGTCAACAATGTGTCCATCTTTCACTTGTTGCTATTTCTTGCTCTATACAATAGTATGTTTGAACTGGACATGCTGTTTTATGGACAGTTATTATATCCAGTGGAAGGTGCCTTCTGTTAAGAAAGCATATTGCGATCATAGACTGGCTAATTGCTAGCCTCCTATTTCTTTGAAATAAAATATCATGATAATCTCAGTTTGCTTTGCAGTTTTTATAGCATAGCTTCTAAGAGCATCGATGTTGTGGTTATTATATTTAATATTTTGGCTTCTTGTTTCAAAAACTAGAATTAGTCACCCTCCTAGTTTCTTGTTCTCCCCAACATGTTCTTGGGATGGCTTATGGTTACCCATAGTGGACTATGGACTGTGCTCCTCTTCCCATTGCTTACTCGTCTGTCTTGGTGTGTTCCAGGAATCGAATATTGTGTCTTTGGAGCAAAGACATTAGCCGTATATTGCCTCTTGCAGACTGTGGAGTCACTGAGACACCTTCCCAGGATGAATCACCTCGAGCTTCTCTAATAAGGCAAATTTATGGATTTCTTGATCAGAGTGTAAGTTATGCTACTTTTGATTTTGTTCTTTCATGCACGTTCACAGCTGATGCCTCCCCATAAATACATAAATAAATAAATGTCCGGTCTTTTGGTTTCAGTTACATCATGTCTGGCATATAAATGCTCATGTTGTGTTGACAGGGCTATATAAATGCTGGAATTGCTTCTGAGAAAGAGAGAGCAGAACCTAGTACCAATCACAATTATAAACTTGTTGAAAAAAAAACTTTTGAGGGAAATTCTGGAGCTTCAGTAGCTGATTTAGAGGATGGGGTCTCCTTTATCCTTGGCCAGGTTAAAAGTTCTGAAAATTCCTTGGAGCCAAAAAATGGAGTTTCAGTGGATAATCAAGACCTGGCATCAAAAGCTTTGAAAAGTGGGGAGCTTGTTACTCCAATGACACCAGATTTACCCAATGTCATGGAATATGAAGAATTACCAGCTGCTGCTATTCAGCAAAATAGTGCTAGCAATTCAAAGTTACCTAATGGACTGGCCAGCTTCGATCCTTTGAGTACTGATCCATCTTGCACAATGCTGGATGGCAGAACGGTGGTCACTTCCATAACCCCAGAGTTAAGAGATGACTTGCAGAGTGTTAAATCTAACTCTTGTGCCAATATAGGAGAAAGTCATAAATTGCTGTGTGATTCTGAAGACAGAAAGAAAATAATTGTCATTGGAGCTGGTCCTGCTGGCTTATCTGCTGCACGTCACTTGCAACGTCAGGGTTTTTCTGCCATTATACTTGAGGCTCGAAGTAGAATAGGTGGTCGTGTTTATACAGATCGTTCTTCTCTTTCGGTCCCTGTAGATCTTGGGGCTAGTATTATAACTGGAGTTGAGGCTGATGTGACTACTGAAAGAAGACCAGACCCTTCCTCATTGATTTGTGCTCAGTTGGGCCTTGAGCTGACTCTGCTAAATAGTGATTGTCCTCTTTATGATGTTGTGACTAGAGAAAAAGTTCCTACAGATCTGGATGAAGAATTGGAATCTGAATACAACAGTCTTCTTGATGACATGGTATTGGTTATTGCTCAGAAAGGGCAGCATGCTATGAAAATGTCTCTGGAGGATGGTTTAAACTACGCACTGAAGACTCGTCGCATGGCTCATCCTGGACCCACTATTGATGAAACTGAATCAGGAATTGCAGTGGATACATTGTATGATTCGAAAACTTGTAGTGTTGATGGTGGAGCTCATGAGAGGAGTTCTAAAGAGGAGATTCTGAGTCCCCTTGAGAGGAGGGTTATGGATTGGCATTTTGCTCATTTAGAGTATGGCTGTGCTGCTTCTCTCAAGGAAGTTTCTCTTCCCTACTGGAATCAAGATGATGTTTATGGAGGATTTGGAGGAGCTCATTGTATGATAAAAGGAGGTTACAGTAATGTTGTCGAGTCTCTTGGGGAAGGACTTCACATTCACTTGAACCATGTAGTCACAGATATCTCATATGGCGTTAAAGATGCAGGAGCAAACGAAAGTCATCGGAGTAAAGTCAAAGTCTGCACCTTGAATGGCAGTGAGTTTTTGGGAGATGCTGTGCTGATTACTGTCCCTCTTGGGTGCCTGAAAGCAGAAACCATCAAGTTTTCCCCTCCATTACCCCAGTGGAAACGTTCTTCCATTCAGCGACTTGGTTTTGGAGTTCTTAATAAAGTGGTCCTTGAATTTCCAGTTGTTTTCTGGGATGATTCTGTGGATTACTTTGGTGCGACTGCTGAGGAAACTGACCAGAGGGGTCACTGTTTTATGTTTTGGAATGTCAAGAAAACTGCTGGGGCTCCTGTTCTTATAGCCCTAGTAGTTGGCAAGGCAGCGATCGATGGCCAAAGAATGAGCTCATCTGATCATGTAAGTCATGCACTAATGGTTCTTCGTAAACTTTTTGGGGAGTCTTTGGTACCTGATCCAGTTGCATCAGTGGTGACTGATTGGGGCAGGGATCCTTTCAGCTACGGTGCTTATTCCTATGTTGCCATTGGATCATCTGGAGAAGACTATGATATATTAGGCAGGCCTGTTGAGAACAGTGTTTTTTTTGCGGGTGAAGCCACCTGCAAGGAGCATCCAGACACGGTTGGTGGTGCTATGATGAGTGGGCTGCGGGAGGCAGTGCGTATAATTGACATATTGAGTATGGGAACTGATTATACAGCAGAAGTAGAGGCAATGGAGGGGGCACAGAGACACTCAGAGGTTGAACGGGATGAAGTCAGAGACATAACAAAGAGACTTGAGGCAGTTGAGCTGTCCAATGTATTGTATAAGAATTCTCTGGATCGGGCCCGTCTTTTAACCAGGGAAGCTTTACTACGAGACATGTTCTTTAGTGCAAAAACCACTGCAGGGCGTTTGCATCTGGCCAAAATGCTGCTGAATCTTCCTGTCGGAACTTTGAAGTCCTTTGCTGGGACCAGGAAAGGGCTCACTATGCTCAACTCGTGGATTCTGGTAGATTTCATTTCACAGCATGCTACCCTATTAGGAGTCCAGAGTGTTAGGGTTTTACAAATTATTTCAAAATTCTCAAGCTGCTAGTGTCATTTAATAATGGTCATATGCAGTTTAAAAAAGCTCTAATCATATGGATTCATTCACTTCATGGCAGGATTCGATGGGGAAGGATGGGACTCAACTCTTGCGTCATTGTGTTCGTCTTCTTGTGCTTGTTTCAACTGATTTACTTGCCGTGCGTTTGTCAGGTATTGTTTCTGATTTACATGCAATGCAACTTGAGCATATCTGCTCATTGAATATGAAGTGCTTTTCTTATAGCAGATGTTTGATGGGCTTATAGAAAAGATCAGATGTCAGAAGTCTTGAGTAGAAAGTATGTAATCATTGTTTAATTGTTGAAATTTTAATTTGTTCGAACAGGCATAGGGAAAACAGTGAAAGAAAAAGTTTGTGTTCACACAAGCCGTGATATACGCGCCATAGCTAGCCAGCTGGTTAGTGTGTGGCTTGAAGTCTTCCGCAGGGAAAAAGCTTCAAATGGTGGGGTTAAGTTTTCAAGGCATGCTACTTTATTGGATTCTTCAAAGCGAAAATCTTTCAGCAATTCAACCACAGGAAAACCACCATTGCGCACCCATCACGGTGCTTTGGAGGCCAGAGGCAATTCGCAGGTTTCTGCACCAACCAGAGGCCCCTTGCCATCAAACCCAAACATGAAGAAAGCAAGCAGCAAGCCGGAAACTCTGAAAGACTCAAGCAGACAGGATACTGAGTTAGAAGAGGGTAACAATGCCATCTCTGAAGAAGAACAGGCTGCCTTAGCTGCAGCGGAGGCAGCTCGTGCTGCTGCTCGTGCAGCTGCCCAGGTTTGTTTCTTTTGTACCGTTGCGATTCTCTCTAAAGTTTCCTCATTCCCATGAAATTTTGCAAATCAGTTTTGTTGTCGACCTGGAAAATTTTACACACATCCACTCCCTGGTTATGATTTTAACAAAACAACCTTAACTTTTGTGAATTTTAGCCTAAAGTTAAGAAAATATTTTGTGGAATAAAAACTGCATTTTCTTTCTTTTCTTTTGTCCCTTACTCTGATATATGGATAGTGGATTGGTGTGTTTTAAATGTGTAATCCATAGTAAAAAATGACATATATATGTTCAAGGATAATGCTTTGCACCTTGATTTGACATAGACTAGCTCATTCCTTTACTTTGTGGCCACTTCTTTTCTTATCCTGTTGTGATTACCATTATGAAGAAATTAAGTGGTGGTAGCACATTGCACAGGCATATGCATCATCAGAAGCCAAGTGCAGCACATTGGTGCAGCTGCCTAAGATACCTTCATTTCACAAATTTGCTAGACGGGAACAATACGCACAAATGGATGAATATGATCTTAGAAGAAAGTGGTCTGGTGGCATTCTTGGAAAACAAGACTGTATATCAGAAATTGACTCTAGAAACTGCCGGGTTAGGGACTGGTCTGTTGATTTCTCTGCTGCCTGTGCCAACTTTGACAGTTCAAGAATGTCAGGTGACAACTTATCTCAGCGGAGCCATTCAAATGAGATTGCTTGCCATATGAATTTTAGAGAGCAGTCTGGAGAAAGTTCAGCAGTTGACAGTAGCCTTTTTACAAAAGCATGGGTGGATACTACTGGTAGTGCGGGGATAAAGGACTATCATGCTATTGAGAGATGGCAATGCCAAGCAGCAGCAGCTGATTCAGATTTTTTCCATCGTGCTATGCGCATAAAAGATGAAGAGGATTCAAACACGAGTTCCAGACCACCCACCAGGAAGCATGATGGAAGAGCAAATGAGAGCTCCATCTCACAGGATACTATAAACAAGGAACCATCAAAACATCGTTCTCGAGGTCCTGATCGTATTAAACAGGCTGTTGTTGACTTTGTTTCATCATTGCTCATGCCTGTCTATAAGGCAAGGAAAATTGACAAGGAGGGATACAAATCAATAATGAAGAAAAGTGCTACCAAGGTTTGTACATTTTCCTTGAGCTTCTCCTCTATTTTATATTTTGTTCCAAATTAATCATTCCTGGGCTATAAATGTGTACAATTTGGTTATCCAGGATCTTGTGACTTGTCTTTCTGTCACTGTCTTACGTGTATGTTAATTATCATCAGGTCATGGAGAAGGCTACAGATGCAGAAAAAGCCATGGCTGTCTCTGAGTTTCTTGATTTCAAGCGCAAGAATAAGGTGCGTACTCCACTAGCATAATATTAACATGAAGTGCAGCACTTATTTTGATTGTTCTTACATTGTATTACCTCTAAGAAACCTTGTCTGTATTAGTATCATCTTGCCATGAGTGTGTTTTTCCTCTGATGATCTTGATGTTATTTTCAATTTTTATCATCTCTGTGAAACTCAATAATCTTTGGATGCTTTTAATATGCAGATCCGTGCCTTTGTGGACAAATTGATCGAGAACCACATGGCAATGAAACCAGCTGTTGAACCTTGATGGTCCCAGGATTGACTCGCCAGTTTTTGGGTGTGCTTCCGTGTGACATTTACAGAAAGTCCATTCATTTCTGTTCCTTTGCAGTCCACAGTATAAGATGGTAGCCATGGAGTTCATGGCTTGGCACCTTTGTAAATGCTTGATTCGAAGTGCCAATATGCTGTCAAAGATCTTGAAAGTGCCATGGAAGGGAGGGGACAGTTTGCCTGTTGAAACCACAAGGCCCCAGTGAAGATTGTTCGACATCTAGTATTGTTGCAAATGTCTTCAGATTGCACTGAAGTGCCGCTCAGAGGACCAAAGGAGCTTGACAATTGCTGTAGCTCTTATTATCTGGATCGTGAGCATCAACATATTTTGAATCAGATTGCTTCTTGAAATTGGATTATCACGTCAATAATGTATTCTGAGACACGGAGTTGATGCCCAGCTTTTTTAATTTAGGGATTGGCATAGAGGAGACACTACTTATTCCTGACATTTTCTTGTTTTCTGTGTACAGTCTAGGATTGTTTCAGTCATGACAATTGACAAACATACAGAATATTTCTCTCTTACTCCAAGAAGTGCTCAAGTGCTTCACTGATTTTTCAAGTCAAACTGTTACTAATTTTTCTGTTCTCCAAAATTTTATTCAAGGAACGGTTCTGCATTTACGGCAGCCTTTCTGGGCTCTGCTTTGTCTATTTGCCCTCTCTGTGGGTGTGCTTTTGCATTTGTTGATGTACATCAACATAGTATCAATGTGCGTGGAGTTTAACTTCCATTACCTTAAATCCCAGCTTGATACATGAAACAGTGCAAGGCGATATTTGTATACATGGCATTTGAAAATCAAAACAGTGAGGTCTTTGTTTAAGTGATTGGTTGACTCAGCACATGTGGAGTTTTCAAATTTGTTTAATTGCAATGATTGCAGTGTATGTAGGCCGTCACATTTTCTGTACCTCAAAGTGACGAGTCTAATTAATCCTTGCTTGTCTTTTTGTCTATTATCTTACCGCTTAAATTTTCTGCTGTTGCCAGGTTGGGAAATATACAGTGAAAGTCTTGCTGATGCCAGGTATGCCCTTTTCTTGTACAAGTCATTCAATTTCTCTTAATAAACTTTAGTGACGCGATGCACTGCAACATGGCAGTCTGGTGTGCTAAATATCAGTGGCCTGGAACTACGGAAGCTGTGGTTCATGTCCAGAAAGCGAGTTGCTTTGAGTTTATGTAAGCAGTAATGAGAAAATCCTGCCCCTGGTTAGCCGAAAGAATATGATAATGCTTTAAGCTTTGATCGTCTCTATCATGATATGCTGTTCAGTTTGTCACTTCAACATATGTCACTGATAGTTGTCTGGCATTTAATTTGCACTTTGTCCTCTTATAATCACCCATCGGTTTCAGAATTAGGGAGGGAACAGAAGTTCCTTGATGACATTGAGTGTCATTCAGTGACACATTTGTTTTCTTTCATTCTGATCTCTTTATGGAAAGAAGAGGGTTTTTTGATTTACAATTTTCCAGGTTCCTCTGGAGTAATGTTTCACGACATTTTGACGGGTGACCGACTTGCGGTTCCTTTGTGGACCTGAAACGACCTGGCAAGTTTCAGCTTAAATGAAGTACCTAGTGGTGGCTGGCCAATGCTTGTGCTGTCATTTTTTGCCCATTCATGAATTGCTGACTCAATTGCGATTCATCCTAGATTTGTTTCCATTGGCGAACGTTTTCATTCTGGATGTACTGTATCATGAAAGAATAATACACATTGGTAAGTCTTTTTGATATGCTCAGAAACTCAGACATGCTCGTCTTCGTCAAATGTCACTTTGGTATGTTTTTTGTATCCTGCCCTCGATATGCTTAGGATTTGTTTGTCGGGAAAACCATAGTATGAGAATGACATTCACCATAGGAGTTTCAAAACTTTGCTTGTTTATATGATGTCCTGGGATAGTTGGATATGCGGGTCTACTCCTAGTAAGCTACGGTCAGGAAGCATAACCGACCGTGCTATGCATCATATTTGCAATTCACTTGTGTAAATTTATCACTTTATGACAGTTGGATTATGGGTCCGGCTACGAGTAAGCATAGTTTTGAAATTTAGCATAATTCATCCCCGGCCTAGGCTTGGATGATGAATTGGGTGGGTCAATGTAAAGCTATGTTGGTTCAATATTTTTTTTTAAAAAAGTTGAAATAGTTGAAATGACATTGTTATGGAATTATTTTTTAAAAAGTTAAAACCAACTTTTATCTTGATTTTGATCTGATTTACCTGATTGTGAGTTGATGTAGTTGATGGAATTTAACTAGGTTAACTCCCATCTTGATATGACATGAAATTTAGCCATGGCTAGTCTCAGGGTGTTGATATAAAATTAGTGACTTTTGTCAAAGATGGTTTCTAAATTTGATCAAAGTTTTGAAGGTTTTTTTTTTCTATAACATGCTGATTCTAATTCTTTTTTATTTTTATTTTTCAAAAACTAGTTTTAAGTAAAAAAAATTCCAAATATAAATTAATTTTTTTCTCAAATTGTTTATGAAATAAAACGTACTATGACTCAAAAGTTAGAACAACATGACCTTTTATAATAATAGAATATTTTTATAATTTAACATGTCAATTTACGCAAGACTTTTTATATAATAATGCTCCTTAGGGAAAAAAATTAAAATATTTTTTATTAGAAATAAATTTAAATTTAAATTAAAAATGAATATTTTGCTTTAATCCAAGTTAAAATTTCCCTTCATTTTTTTTTTTGCGCAAGTAAAATTTCCCTTCATTGATTTTAATTTTTAATTTATACTAACCTAATTTCGGCCCCGCAGCCCAGTCTCTCCTTTCTATTTCTCTACCCAGGCTGGCCTAAGAGCCCAGTGACTTCCTTGGCTCTAAAAATCTGTTAATCGCGAAGCATCGCCAAGAAGCTCTCTCTCCAGATTATTTTTTAAAAAAAAAAAAAACACAAAAGAGCTCTCAAATTCAATCATCTTCTCCGTTCTCGTCAAAATCCAATAACAAAATGGCTTCGACATTCAGTGGCGATGAAACCGCTCCGTTCTTCGGATTCCTTGGCGCCGCTGCCGCCCTTGTTTTCTCCTGTAATCCAATAATTTTAATCTCATTTTATTTTGAAAGCAAATTCTAATTCCCAATTTCCGTTTTGATCTAGATCTACGAGTATTAAGACTCAAATTGTTTTTTTATTGACGAGGGCGTGGGTCTGGTGTTTTGATTGGGTGGTTGTACAGGCATGGGAGCTGCGTACGGTACCGCGAAGAGTGGAGTTGGCGTTGCATCAATGGGTGTGATGCGACCAGAACTCGTGATGAAATCCATAGTTCCGGTTGTTATGGCTGGAGTTTTGGGTATATACGGTCTGATCATTGCTGTGATTATCAGTACCGGTATTAACCCTAAAGCAAAATCCTATTATCTTTTTGATGGATATGCTCATCTCTCTTCTGGCCTTGCTTGTGGCCTCGCTGGTCTCTCTGCTGGTATGGCTATTGGCATCGTTGGTGATGCTGGTGTGAGGTAAATCTCTTGACTGCCTTGATATCTGATTACAATAGCTAAGTTTTTTTTGCCTGCTTGGTAATTGACCTCATTTAATTGAATAGTAGGAATTGAACGAGAGCGTGCTGCTTAGAAAAATGTAGATGTTACTGGTTTTTTAACGTCAATGTACGAGTTTTCTTGTCTATGTAAGCCTAAAAGAATGTTTTGGCTGCATTGGTATTTGAGGAGACTAGGCACTTAATTACGTGCAAGTTAACTTGCTGTCTTCAATTGTTTGTGTTCCACCTTAGGAGCAGTATTTGAAGATGCGATATGATATGAAATACTGGGTGTAGCTGCTTTATGTTTTTGTATTCAATATTTGTTTTGCTCGTGTATGTGATATGGCTGCAAGCTTGATTGAATGGATTGGAATAGTTTCTCAAGCTTGATTCAGTTGTGAATTGAGCTCTGAAAGCTTGTTTGATTTTAGTTTATAAGCTTCTCCATTGAGTGTTTGAGATTCGCTCAGCAGTAACCATGCTCATAGTAGTTGATTGAGCGCCTGGGGGGGGCGGCGCTGTAACTTGGACTCAACCCTGACTTTGAATTTAGTTTCAATCAAATTTCTCAAATGTTCTCAAAGGGAATTCAAAGCAAATTTTAATCAGCTTTAAGTTTCTGTAAACAGAAGCGTAAACATAACAATTAGAGACCGTGAAAATTAATGATTGGAGGAACCCCAAATATCGTCATATATGAAAAGCCATCCAAACAAAAATTAGATACAAGATGCAGTCGCTAAAATAAACGCAAGCTAAAGTTTTCTAGACAGTGCTTAGAATTCTTGTTAGCAAAATATTTAAGGTTGTGTTCTACAAGTGGTTTATTGTTGGTCTGCATTTGTGAAGATATTTGAAAATATAAGCTTAGATGTATGGAGTTTGCTGTTGGGTCCTGATGTTTAGAGCCTGGTGAGAAGCAGGTATTTGATTATAATAATTTTATCTTCACCCTTTTGGTGTAGATAACTCGTAGTGTCTGCGCAGCTTAGTTGGGTAAAATAATGAAGTTTGCAGTATACTTTATACCTTTTAATTGATGTGGGGCACGTTGATTAGCCTTCCATTTTCAAGGTTGATACATGCCATACAGATGGTCGGTTGTGTTTTCTTTGATGTTTTTGCCCAGTGAGTTATTGGTTTTCTGTTTTTTGTTGAAAGTTCCACTTTAATGTTGGCTTGTATTTTGCAGAGCTAATGCCCAGCAGCCAAAGCTTTTTGTTGGGATGATCCTCATTCTCATCTTTGCTGAAGCACTAGCCCTCTACGGTCTCATTGTTGGTATCATTCTTTCATCCCGAGCTGGTCAATCGAGAGCTGAGTAAAGAGTCCCTCTACTTGGTGTTTGGATGGCCGTTGTGATTCATCTATGTATGTTACTGGAGCTTAATTGTTTTGTGCTGAAAAATTGTTGTAAGAGTTGTGTTTTTTTACCAAATGATCTCATTAAGTGCCATTACTTATATGATAAAATGCAGAATTAGTTATGAGCTAGCAAGGATAGTCAGATTATTTTTGCCAAGGTTCCTTGATTCTGCACCTTCCCGCTCTGTGGGGAAAGAACCAGATTGACCTTGCCATCCATCAATGAGTGTCTCAATGGCTGATGTGTACACTGAATGGAATGATGAACGATGCACTTGAAACATGGTTTCTGCTAAAATTGGGATTAGTAGTCTGTGGTCTACGGTTGCTGTGGCTATAAGAAGGGAGCTGTATCTCAACGATGACGTCGGGGGGAGTGGGCGGCGGCGGCGCTCGTTCTTAAAGCCACTCATTTTGTAATTTGTTAAACAAGTTATATGAATTGGTCCCTCCTAAAAGTTGAAATTAGATTTTAGCCCCTGCATGGCAACAAGTCTGAAACCGTCACTGTTTGGATAGGAGTTGCTTACCAGTAACTAATGGCAGCTCGGAGCAATATAGCCTTTAATTTAATTTAATACAAACAGTAATTTGAATTCAGTTTTTGCTAACCGGAGTTTTAGTTCCTTCTAAGAATCTTTGAGGCTGTTTGTTTGGCTGTGGATGAGTTTTAATTAAAAAGCTATTTACTATGCATGGGTTTTATATAATTTTTGCTTTTGAAACACTGTTAATGAAAAGCAAGGAAATCCTGCTTTTTTCATGCACTGTGCATGTTAATTGCACTATTACTGAAATGAACATGAAATGAACATTGCAATTAACATGAACAATGTATATTGATATACTATTCAAGTGAACCGTGTAAGAGAACTTGCACTGTTTACTTTAAAATAATAGACAATACGAGTGAATTGCATTGTTCATGTATTTTTTTTCAGTGTTAATTTTATTAATATTTTTTTAAAAAAATAATTTAGAGTGAATTAAATTTATTTGCACTGATGTGAACAATATTTTTTCTCTTGAAAAACTAATATGGAGTGAATTAAATTCACTCACACTGTAATATCAATTTTATATCTGAAAATATTTTATCTAATTTTATTACACACTTAAAAAATTATGAAAACTATAGTTCTTATAAGATGAATTTTGTACGTAATGAAATTATAAATAGTTTAAAGGAATAATAAAAAATATTTATATAAAGTATTATTTATTTCATGATGTAATAAGAGTAATTAATTCTACAATATTTAAATTTAAAACCATCAATATTAATATATACTTTTTAAAATTATTTTATAACCTCAATTTGAAAAGCATTCTTAACTAAACACGTTAAACTATTTTTTCTTCAATCTCAATTTCAACCACAGTTTTAACCAAACACTTATTTTTTCAAACCAACCTTAACTAAAAATACCTTTTATAAAATAATTTTTTTCAAACCATAACCACAATAGCTACCGCAATACCAAACATATTCTCTAAATGTGATAGCTAAACGTCCTCGTAAATCTTTATAGATAATATTAGTTGGTATTCTATTTATTTTTTTACTCCCTAATCCCATATGAAGTGTCCTATTTTTCATTTTTAGCAATTTTAATTTAAGTCTATTCTAAAAGTTAAAGTATAATTATTAAACAATTCCACTCATTTTCTTTTTTATTTTCCTTTTTTAAATTTACCCAAAATTAACATTTAACTAGGTAAATATAGTTCGGTATAAAAGTGAAATTAAAACCATCACTTTTAATCAATTCTTTTATTTCTAAAAATTTGTGCAAAAATCATCGGTAAATTATTTATGGATTGAGGGAGTATCAAAACAAATATTATTACTACCAAAACCAGTCAAAAACTTGAGCGCTTGCCTAGCAAGTTATTGAGAAATTTGCAATTAAAAAAACGTGGGGGAAGCGTTTCGAATGCAGACCCACAGATTCCATTACGTCACGGCTAACGCAACTAGTAAATTTCTCCGTACGTATAACAAAGGATCATGATCAAATGCTACCAAGACCACTTATTGTAAATGTTAATCGCCAATCATAATTCTCCAAATCATTGGCGTCGTGTTCGCGTGACTATGTGATTGGACGTTTCTTCCACGCGCTTTGTTTCCCAGGCTATTTGTAAGTACCTTATTAAACACATCCTCTTTTTTGGACTAGAAGGGGAATAAATCAGCAACAAAACCTATCTTCTTGAAATCTCTAATGACTTCTCAACCTTCCAGGCAGCGCAGTCTCGTAACGGAGTCAAACCCAATTAACATTGCGTGGCGCACAATCTACCAGGCAGTCACCGTTATCTATAAATAACTCCGAATTTGTAATCACGAATTTGAAGAACCATTTTTGGTCCTCTGATTTGCTTGATTATTTCCAGATTATTTTTATGAACCTGTTTCGCTCACGTGTGTCAACCTCAGTCGTATCTAGAATGGCCGGAGAGCTAGGATCCTCTGCTTCCGTTCCCACCACCACATCATCATCATCATCATCATGGGCAAAAACAAGATCTTTGTGGCCTTCTATTCTCCGTTGGATCCCCACTTCCGTCGATCACATCATCGCCGCCGAAAAACGCCTTCTCTCTCTAGTCAAGTAAGCAATCCCCCGATTCCTTTTCTCTTTCGTCGTAGTCGAGCGAAGCGAAACCCTAATTTGTGTGTAATATGGGAATTATAGGACTTCGTATGTGGTAGAGCAAGTGAATATTGGTTCGGGTCCACCGGGGTCGAAAGTACGATGGTTTCGATCTACGAGTGATGAGCCTAGGTTTATTAATACGGCGACGTTTCAAAGTAAAGAGGATTCTCCCACGCTTGTAATGGTCCATGGATATGGTGCTTCTCAAGGTTTCTTCTTCAGAAATTTTGACGCTCTTGCTAGTCGTTTTAAGGTCATTGCCATTGATCAGCTTGGGTAATTAAGCTTGTATTATCTCTTAATTAACATTAATCGTTTTCTTCTTTAACTCCCCGGCTCTCTGCTAACTCACCGGTTAATTTTGTGTACAGTTGGGGTGGATCAAGTAGACCTGACTTTACCTGCAAAAGCACTGAAGGTTAGTTAATTTTACATTTCTTCAGAGGATGTTGTGTGTTTAAGTACTTTGGAAAATGCTTTGTGTGCTTGGAAACGAATCATGTATGTTAAGTTTGGTAATGTAGAAACTGAGGCGTGGTTCATTGATTCCTTTGAGGAATGGCGAAAAGCTAAGAACCTTAGTGGCTTTATATTACTCGGGCATTCTTTTGGCGGGTACGTTGCGGCTAAATATGCACTCAAGGTGATTTGCTTTGGCTTGGTTGTTGGTATTTTGAGGATCATATGATTGCATTTTCTTCTTTTCTGATGATTGGTTGTGTATCTTTGTTATAGCATCCTGAGCATGTTGAGCACTTGATTTTAGTGGGACCTGCTGGAGTTTCGTCAGAATCGGAATCCAAGCCTGAGCGGCTCACCAAATTGAGGGCAACTTGGACAGGAGCTGTTTTTAATCATCTGTGGGAATCTAATTTTACTCCTCAGAAGGTTGTTAGGTATGTGTCCTTTCCCCTAGTCTGAGTGTTCTTGAACATTTCTTTAAAACAATCATTTTAGATTGCCATGTATAATCGTACACGTGCTTAGCCTTCATTAAGTTATTCTTCCCCATATAGTTGGTCTGTGGCAGCATCAGCTAACCCATGAGCCAAAAACTGGGAGTGAGATCAACATTTTGTTTTGTTGTTGGTTAAATAGTTTTGGTTTGAGTTCTTTAGGTACTTAGAACCAAAATGATTCTCAATAAATGCCTTAAATAGGATTTTATTATGAAGTGTACTAGCTTCTGTAGAGAAAGAAGGTCTTTTCCCCCTCCTCTAGCTCCTTTTGTTACGATATTCCATCTCCATTCACCCATGGAGCACTTTATTCATAGTACCAGTATAATTGATGCATCAAGTTTCCTTTACCTTTCTGTTTCTGACAGTCCTGATCAATCCTTTTATCCAGAGGTTTAGGTCCTTGGGGTCCAGATCTCGTAAACCGCTACACAACTGCTAGATTTGGTGCCTATTCAACTGGAGAAGTTTTGAATGAGGAGGAGTCCAAATTGCTATCAGGTAGTGTGGGATACCATCTTTTGACATTGTGCACTCATTAGTAGGTATCTGATGCTTGCTCTTTTAACTGCAGATTATGTGTATCATACTTTAGTTGCCAAAGCTAGTGGAGAGCTGTGCTTGAAATATATTTTTTCATTTGGAGCATTTGCTCGGATGCCCCTTCTACAGAGGTCTGATAACCCCCCTTGTTTTTATATTAATTTGTTGCTCCAATGTGTCAAAATACCTTCCTTCTGTGAATTGAAGTTGACAGCATTGTGTTGGCCAAATATTTTCTGCTCATATGTGAAACTAGAACCTATTGCTGCATCTGTGTTCATGGTTGAAAAAATGGTCTCTCGTCAGTGTCATGGGTGTTTTAGGTGCATGTAGGGTTTTATGCTGTTGCAAGCATCTACTCTGTTATTTAGGTTATTTTGATTGTTGGGGGTCTAGGAACTATAAAGGCCTAGAAAGCTTGGCACGGAATTTCAGATCACTTGTGTAGGGTGGAGAAATGAGCTTCTTACAAAAGCCCGTTCTACTGAGACCATTTCGTCTGTGAAATGGCATGCATCCGCTTTTGGTTGACCAAAAGGATGTTGGAAAACCCGGACATGGTGAAGAAAGAGCAAGCGAGTTAGAGGGTGCCAATGGGTTTTATTCAGAAACTTCGTGTTCCTCTTTGCAAATGAAATATGAGTATCTTCTAAAATGAATCTAGAACTTAGTTTTGAATATTAGCTAGCAGTCCTAGGGAATCACTATTCCAGCATACGTCTATTTTCCATTTTCCAGCGCTAAACATCCTCCGATTTAGGACGATCATCATCTCATCTTAGATGAGCTTTGGAGTTACCATAAATGATGCATGGATGCCTGCATTCCGAAATAGGATGCTTGTGCTTTCTCTTTTAACATTCAAAATAAAGTCCCACTGAAGAAGTTACTGGACACACCCATGTTTCATGTGCAGTGCATCAGAATGGAAAGTGCCAACCACTTTCATATATGGCTTCGAAGATTGGATGAACTATAAAGGTGCTCAAGAAGCTCGCCAGCATATGAAGGTCCCATGCGAAATCATTCGGGTCCCACAGGTCTCAATTTTTCGCAATTAGTATGATAAAAAAACTGTAGTAAAAATTGGATTCAGTGCTGATTGGATTTTTAATTTTTTTGCCAAACAACAGGGTGGGCACTTTGTATTTATAGACAACCCAACCGGGTTCCACTCAGCTGTGTTCTATGCTTGTCGGAGGTATATTTCACCAAAACCTGAAAATGAACGTCTCCCCGAAGGTCTCACGTTTGCTTAGAAAATTATCACTGTAATTTTTCAGTCATCTGTGTATAATTCATACGGGAAGGTTTCGTGGCTCCATCACAAATTCATATTAGCATCTCACAAAAAGAATATTCTATGCTGTACGTGTATGTCTGATGTACTCTTGTACGAGAATTGTATTGTATGTGGCATTATATATTGAATAGTAGTACTTGTGGCGAATATGGGCTGAGGAAGTTGAAACTGAAAAAAGGGAAAGGGGAAAGCAATCACTCTAAAAAACAGTCATTTCATAACAGAAATAGAATGTACTAGCTATATTACCGTGTTTATGTACACACTTTAGATATCTACCCGTGTTTCCTTTACCCGTGTTTCCTTTTGCTGTGTATTAGATAAAAGTTTTTAGGGTCCGACTGTCTGAACGTTTACAACTGTGTTTATTATGTAACAGTAAAAATCTAGAGTTTGATTATGAAATCAATCGTGATTTTTATATCTGGACTTTACCATTAACTGCGTTAAAAATGTTGTTTTGTTGAAGCAGAAATTATATGCTTCTCTCATCGCGTTTCTGCCTTTCTGCTGCATGCACATATCCTGTTCAAAATTTAAAATGTATTTAAATAGGTTTGATTCAGTAAAATAAAAAATAAAAATTATTTTTTAT
This sequence comes from Populus deltoides, assembly GCA_015852605.2. Taxonomy (NCBI): domain Eukaryota; kingdom Viridiplantae; phylum Streptophyta; class Magnoliopsida; order Malpighiales; family Salicaceae; genus Populus; species Populus deltoides. The sequence goes on from CM027571.2 coordinate 1,814,274, forward strand.
TTTTTTAATTGTATTTTATTCAAAAAACTAGTGTTTAATATTATTTAATGAAATTACATAAATTAAACAAAAATCACTTGATGACGTAAAATCGCGTTCCTGCCATTCTGCTGCATGTACATATCCTGTTAATTAGTAGAAATAGTGCAGTATGCTGCATTGTTCACACTGTTCCTATTAATTAGCAGGAATAGTGCAGCTATTTTTGCCGAACCAGTTTCGGTTCAAAATTTAAAATGTATTTAAACAGGTTTGATCTAGTAAAATAAAAAATAAAAATTATTTTTTATTTTTTTAATTATGTTTTATTCAAAAAACTAGTGTTTAATATTATTCAATGAAATTATATAAATTAAATAAAGATCGCTTGATGACGTAACATTTGCAGAATTTAATCGCAATTTCAATTTTGTTCCTGATTATATTTTATCTGATGTTGTTGCGTGCTTAAGAAACCAAAAAAACTGTAGTCTTTGTCGGACATATTTCATACGTGATAGAATTGTAGATATTATAATGGAACAATAAAAAGTATTTTATATAAATTATTATTTATTTTATGATGTAATAGCAATAGTTAAATCTATAACATTTAAATTAAAAACCATCAATGTTAATATATAATTTTTTAAATTATTTTATAACCTCAATTTCAAAAGCATTCTTAACCAAAAATATTAAACTACTTTTTGTTCAACCTCAATTCTAACTACAGTTTTAACCAAACACCTATTTTTTTAAACTAACCTCAACTAAAAGTGCTTTTTATAAAACAATTTTTTTCAAACCACAACTACAACAGCTACCGCAATACCAAACACACACTTAGTCAAAAATAAAATCTTACGTTTTTTAAATTTATTTTTTAAAATAAATTATAAATTAAAAAGCTTATGAGAATTATTTGTGTTAATAAATGCAAAATATAAAGTGTTAATACGTCTAACTACGGGTTAAATAAATTTTTTTCAACTTAAAAGAATTAATGTGTAGATGTAATTAATATTTTTTTACATCAATTAAAAAATATAATTGTGAATTAAAAAGTCAATGTTTATATATATAATAAAAATTATATGTATTAATAAAAATATATAAGATCTCAAATTAATTTTTAACGTAACTTAAAAATAAAATAATGTTGCAATTGCTATAATGAAAAATTATTTTCTTAGTCTATGTATAATAAATTTTAAAAAATATAAAGTGTGAAGAAAAAAACATTAAAAAATAAAAAATAAATAAATAAAAACAAAAAAAAAGGTATAAATAGGCTAAGTGTAAAGAATAAAAAAATATATATATATTTTTAAAAAAATATAAAGATAAAATAAATAAAAAAACATTAATATCATGAATTTGGCATGCAAATTTCAATTGTTTTTTTTTTAAATACCAGGTATGTGGTCTACACCAATATGTTTTTTTACATGAAAAATTGAAAGTGTCATTTGAAAAATCTATGCAATCATTTAAATAAATAAATTGATAATTAAAAGAATATTGAAAAATGAAATTGAGGGGAAAATATCAATAAAAAAAATGCTAAACAAAACAAATAACAATCAAAAGAATTATGTCTAAATTCAACATAAAACTAACTGAAATTAAATTTTAAAGAAAAATTTTAATGAAATTAAATGTTTAGGGATATAATTGAGAAAACAAATCATTAAAAAATGATTGAAAAAATAACAATTAAAATAATTGACACCAAAATATTTGACATAAAAATTCAGTAAAAAGAAATTCTCAAGGATAGAATTAAAGAAAAACAAATAAATCAATAAAATGATTGAAAACAAAAACAAATAACAATTAAAAGAATAAGAACCGGATTTGATAAAAAAACTAACAAAATCAAACAATCAAAAACAAAAATAAAATCTATTTAGAAAAAATCATGTAAATAAAACAGTTGCAATTAAAAGAAGAAGTACTAAATCAAAAGACAAAAGAAATTGAAGGTAATAAAACAGTTGCAATTAAAAGAAGAAGTACTAAATCAAAAGACAAAAGAAATTGAAGGCCTGATATAATTTTTTGCCTGACCAACACTCAATTCGATGAAGAAAAGAAGGAAAAGCCAATTAGTGTGAAATCAGACCTCACTACTATATACGTGCCTCACATGGAGGAAGAGGATGCAGAGACACATCAAATAATACAACAGAAGCTTGATTTCAACCACCACCGTTAACCGCACACGCCGCTTAAAGGCTGTCGACGTATGCCAGGCATGCATCAGCGGCTTTTTTTATGTCCACAAAACAAAAAAATACTCTTATAATTAAATAACAATAAGAAAAAAAAACCCTTATGAAGAAATTACAATCATGCCCTTGAAGCCAAGACTAAAGAAATTGAATGGTAAAGATAATGGAGTAATTTAATTGTTCATAAAATTATAAAAAAATGAAAATGCTCCTATAATGAAATAATAATAACAAAAAGAAAAAAGGAAATAACAATCAAGCATTTGAAGCCAAGGCTAATAAATTTACACAGTAAAAATACATACATAATTCAACTATTTATAAAAAAATTAAAATTATCATATGGCCGTTGGGTCAAAGGTTTAATTGTTTATTCTTTAAAGGCAATACTATAACTGCATTGTTATTATAAAAACAAAAAGATGATGTTCCCAAACAAATTAAGAATGATAAATTAATTGTATGCAAATACCATTTTAACCTCTCTCGAGTAAAGCTTTAAAATTAAAAAATAAAAAGTAAAACTGTAGCCTTAAACATATTTACTGTAGACTCAAACATATTGTAATGTCGACAAGCTACAACGAAAAACACGCGCAATTTAGTATTGAAATCTTACTCATTGGATAGGTGCGGGGGCTTTGGGCGTATTGAAATCTGCTGCAGGCTTGATTGAGCGGAGAGCCGAATGAACGAGGTGGCTTATTAAACAGCGCCTTAAAGTCGCATGTTGTTGCAAAAACCGAAACGAAAGATCTAAGGAAGTATGTGCAAGTTTATAATGCAGTCACAATTAATAAATTCTTTATCAACGTTTACATTTTCCAGACCCCCCCCCCAATAAAAAATAAAAAATAAAAATCCTAGCTAGCGCCTAGAGAGTGAATCCCTGTTGATCGTTTATGTTACCACTTAGAAACAAAAGTGTCACCTTCGTAGAGAATCCAGGCCCCGCAGTCCTAATTTCACTTGGGAGAACCGCACTGTAATAAGAATGGAGGCGAATTTTCTCGAGAGGTCCATTATCAAGTGTCAGAACCTTTTTTACTGCTCTAACTTTGCTATGGAGTAAAGCAAGACCAAAAATCTCACCTCTCTGTTAGATCATAGCCCAGTATAGTAAAACCGGAGCAAGCATTTTTGTATAGAACGCAGTAAAATTCGAAGGGATGAGAAATTTTTTTGAAGTACAATTTGACAATGACAAGTCCTCAAGTTAAACACCGATGCTTTTGTCCTCCAATGTCTTGACCCTGTTGACGGGTAGTGGGGATTGGGTTCTCTCTGAAACTCTGAAACCCGTCGGGAGATTCCTTGTCATGCTCACAGTATTTGTTTTTAAAGAATTTTTTTTTGTTTATAAATATATTAAAATAATATTTTTTTTATTTTTTTAAAATTTATTTTTAATATTAACTTATTAAAAAAATAAAAAATATTAAAAAATCAATTTAAAAAAATCAAAATTTACAAAAACACCACCGGCACATACACATAGCTCAACATGTATTTCTACACATCCATAATTAAAACCTGAAGATGAAGTGGTCGGGACCCTATAGCCAAAACCATACAACTTTCGTGCCGCTACAATCGACATGACAGGACCAGGGGCCACCGATTCTGCGAGGATTCTTAAACCTTACACGTTTAATCCAATCGAGATCCTCTACTTCAAATTCGATCAAATCAGCTCCTCCAATTCCAATTAAAAGAAATTTAAAGTTTTATTTCCAGTCTCATCATAGTGATTGGAATTAATATGGGTGTTTAAATGTAAATTAATTCAGATAAAGGGGCCTATATTGCCCTTAAATGGTAGCGAAAAGGCCAATATGACTATATATTTGTAGTAGGAGAACTCGTATGAAATTATATAATAAATTGAAGGACCATGTTTGAATTTAAGCACCTGGAGTCAGTCCGGGGACCACGTGCTGGTCAAAACTTTAAAATCCAACGTGGCAACGGCTTCAATACCTGACTGGCTAATAATCATGCCTTTTTAAAAATCCTGGCAGAGAGACACTTTCACGGATCCTGACGCCTTCCATTTCCTGTTTCCGATAAAGACACCTGGGTGTTGCCGGTCTCATCAACGGCTACTTTTCCCTTAGCCCTATGTTCGCCACGTGGCATATCGGGTTCTGGCGGGAATCAGGGTTTTGGGTCCTCCTACATGGAGGAATCACGGGAATAGATCTTCTGAGTTTTTGACCATTAAATAGAATAGAATTAGAGACTTTTAGATGTTTTTCTGATTTGTATTTCAAAATAAAGTATCAAAACAATATTTGATTCGGATCATAAAAATTGGGGATTAAAATGTAAGATTATTTTTATAAAATCAGTTAAAGATTATATTAGTTTTTACTTCAAAATGTATGAAAAATGATTTTTTTTGGATAAAATAATATTTGGTTTATTTAAAAGATAAAAATAAATTTAAATATTTAAAATTAACTAGATTAAATTATTTTATTTTAACTATATCATAGCTGAATTATATGGATTTTAATTAAATTGTTTAGTAGATCTATGTACTAAAAACATATAATGATTTGATTATTACTTTTTTTACTTATATTCTTTATAATATCTATATGTTTTTATAAAAATAATTCAATTCTTAGTTTTTTTTTAAATGTTTAATTCTTTTTAAAAAATGTTCAATTTAAGCTATATTTTTAAATGTAATTTTATTATCTTATTAACATTATACCGAAGCAATTCATTATTAAATAATCTAATATATATAAGATACCACACAACACAACAAACTGTTGATTGATACTTCTTGATAGGTCACACGTACTCTTATAGAGTTAGTCAAAGTCATGCAAATTGGAGGAAATCGAGGAACAATAAATACTGTGAAAGAATAAATAAAGACACCCTCTTGGACTGATGGTGATAAATTGAATTACATCACACTAATTAAATAAAATGAAAATAAAATAAAATCAAGAATGACTTCTTTCTGGAAGTAAAATACAAAGGGAAAATAAAATGTTTCTTCAAATTGGAGAAGGTAGTGAAGATGGAATATCTGGTCCAACCCTACAACCTTCAAGCATGAAAACAATATCAGCCATTGATGGTCTATCAAGTGGATCAGGTGCTGTGCAAAGAAGGCCAACTTTGATTCCTAGCAAGAACTCTTCCCATTCTGATGATTCTGGGTCTAACTCAAGCAATCCGGGTTCAAGTAGTTCTGATATTTGGCCTCTTTGCAATTGCTTTTTCACCCACTTGACAATGTCTTCGTCTTGCGTGAACATAACTGGTTTCCTTCCTGTTAGAATCTCTAACAATACAATGCCAAAACTGTACACGTCAGCTTCTTTTGTCGGTTGTCCTGTTAAGGCTACTTCTGGTGATGTATAGCCTAGTGAACCCATTGGGGTGGAAGATGAGGAGGCTTCTGCTGGTGTTGCTATGGTTAATTTATCGAGCCCGAATTCAGATAAATGTGCTTCGAAATCAGCATCAAAAAGGACATTTTGTGGCTTGACATCACCGTGAATCATTGAGAGTGAATGCAGGAAAGCTAGCCCCCGAGCAATGCCGAGAGCAATTAAGTGGCGCATTGGCCAGTTTAGAACATGCCCGTCTTGGTGTGAGGCTTCTTGAAGGAGAGTCGCAAGGTTTCCATTTGGCATGTAATCATAGACGAGTAGCCTTACATCAGGTGGTCCTGCATAGTAGCCACGTAAAACTGTTAGGTTTCTATGCTTCACCTTGCCTAGTGATTCCGCTTCTTTACGAAAGTTGCCTGCACTGATTGATCCGTCTGGGAGGCGCCGGACTGAGAGCACCATTCCATCTTGATATGAAGCCTTGAATACAAGTCCATATCTTCCCCTGCTTAACACATTGTCCTCGTCAAACTGTCTAGTTGCCTCCAATGTCTCTGCATATGTTATCTTGTTATTGAACATGACAAGTTTTGGCCCTCCGTTTTCTCCGCTGCCACGACTTCTGTCTGCCCCTGAACTTGCACGAGCTGGGCTTCGCTTCTTCTCACCGGTTACCCCATCTCTAAGCCTACTGCGCCAGCGTAAAAGACTGTAAATGTATGCACAGCAACACAACGCTAAAAGGATAGTTGCAGCTATGGGCACGCCGATGAATAGAAACAACTTCTTCCTCTTCCTCTTCTTAACATCTGCACATTCTCTATCCACTGGCTTACCACATAATTTCCCATTCACAGCAAACACAGAAGGATCATTGAACCGAGAACCTAGCAACTCTGGAATCTCTCCTTCAAGATTGTTCCTTGATAAATTTAAGTATATCAAGCTTGGAATGTAAGAAAGATTTGCTGGAATAGTCCCATTCAAGCTGTTGGAGGAAAGATTCAGAACTGTGAGGTTTGGTAACTTCGACAATGACTCTGGTATATGGCCCGAAAGATGATTAGCAACCAACGAAAGAGAAATCAAAGGGGAGCATCTATAAATATTCTCCGGGATTTCACCAGTTAAAGCATTCTCACCCAAATCAAGCCTCTTCAAACGTGACAAGCGAGAGATATCACCTGGAATGCCGCCCCTCAGATGATTAGAACGCATTTCAAGCACTTCAAGACTTGAACAGTTACCGAGCTCAGCTGGGATCATACCCGAAATATAATTCCGAGACAATGAAAGAACAGCCAACGACGTAAGAAATCCATAGTTCTCCGGAACCTCGCCAGTGAAGGAATTAGATGTGAGATTCAGATACTGTAGACTAACTAAGCTGCTGAAACCTTCAGGAACAGCCCCAGATAACTTATTCTCTTCCAAAGAAACAACTTGCAAACTTGGCAAACCAAATATCTCAATCGGCAACTCACCAGACAAATTTTGCTTACTCAAATCCAGAGTTGTCAGCTTCAACAAACTCCCAATACTAGCCGGAATCCTCCCTGAAAACCCACAAGCACTCAAGTTCAAAACCATCAAACCCTTCAAGTCCCCTATATTGTAAGGAACCTCACCATAAAACTTATTAAAGCTCAAATCCAAAGTGCTCAAATTTGTCAACCTCATTATCTCCTCGGGCACATTTCCACTCAAATTATTAGCCTCCAATTTCAACGTTTCAAGCTCAAAAAGACCTCCAAAACTCGGTGGAATCGAACCGGAAAACAAATTCCCTCCTAAAGACAACAACCTTAACCTCCTTATTTCGCTCAAAAACATAGGAATCCGACCACCAAACCGATTCCCTTCAAGATCAAGAACCTGTAAGAAACCACATTTTACAATATGAATAGGAATATCACCAGTTAATGAATTATTAGCCACTCTAAACTCCTCTAACCTCGAAAGATTACCAATACCATCCGGCAAACTCCCCGAAAATAAATTTCCTGAAAAATCAACCACTCTAACCGTAGTCAAACCAGTCAACCAAGACGGAAACACGCCGTTAATGTGATTCTCGTGAATATCTAAAACCTCCAGGGTACTAAAACAACCTTCATTTGACGGCGGTTCAATTCCCGTGAATGCATTAACTCCAAACTTCAGAATCCTCAGCTTCTTCGAAACTCCACAGACAACATTCGCCGGAATCGAGCCGGATAGTTCATTCCGAGATAAAGAAAGCACTTCGAGTTTAGGTATTAAGCCAATACTTGCCGGTACCAAACCTTTAAGCAAATTATCTTCGATGCTTAAATGAATAAGCGATGAACAATTGGCTATTGCTGATGGTAAAGTGCCGTACAACTGATTAGAATCAAGCCATAAATACTCAAGCTCTTGAAGTTGACCAATGGTCGCCGGAACTTCACCGGAGAATTTATTGTACGACAAATTGATGAGTTGGAGCTGAGATTTCGATGAGAAGTTCCCCGGTATCTCACCGGATAATGAATTTGATGAGATATCGAGGTAACGGAGAGAATTTGAAATGTAACCAGAGATTTTTCCGCTAAGGAAGTTGTGAGCGACGTTGAGGAATTGAAGGTTAGTAAGGTTGACGATAGCTGACGGAAAGTTACCGGAGAGTGAGTTCGACTGCAAGTAAACGGCGCGTAAGAGAGAGCACTGAGAGAGCGAGGGAGGGATGGAGCCGTTGAAGTTGTTTGAGTGGAGACTTAACTTACGCAACTGGTGTAACTTAGAGAGTTGGTCAGTGAGTTGACCACTGAGTTGGAGACGAGGTAGCCGTACTTCATGAACTCGTTTATTGTAACATACAATGCCATGCCAGTCACAAGGAGCTGACTGCGTGGATTCATCCCAACCGTCTAATGCTCCTAGTGGATCGTTGAGATTGAGCTTGAACGACGTCAAAGCTTGGATCTCCTCAGACAAAGAAACGACATCGCTTTGAGTGTACGTTATTATGGTTGCAGAAATGAAGAAGAGAAAAATAGCCGTTGCCGTGGACATTAGAGAAATGAAATGGGTTTTGGCAGTGGAAGCTGAGAGTGGAAATGGGAATGAAAAATGGCGGCCAGGTTATTTAGTGGAGGAGACAGAGGAGGACGAGGTGGTGGAGGAGCGTGTGTGCAAGGAGAGATGGACTGGATAGAGTGGAAGACAGAAACGAGGCCATATGTTGGGTTGGGGTCTTTTTGCTCCGTTGTTTGTAGTCACACTATGCTGTGTGCTGTGTTGTTCGTTTAATGACATTATTTTACCCCTAAATTGTTGTGGTTGTGTCTGGATAAGCTGTGAACTGTTGATTCGGTACATTGTATCCTTAGAATTATTATTTAAAAAAAAAAATTAAGTGCTTTTGTTATTTTGAATTATTAATATTAATGGTCAAACTTTGACTTCAAATTAATGTTTTACATGACATGGTTCAATTTTTACAATTTTTTTCCTTTTTTTTCGGAAATAATTTTCTGTGTCATGGAATACTAAGATAATAAAGTTTAGAAAAATTGCATGATATTGTATATAATATTTCAGTTGACTGTGATTTTTCCTGTGTTTGATACTGTAATATAAAATAATTTTATTTAAAATATTTTTAAATATTTAATATTAATATATTAAAATTATCAAAAAATATTAAAAAAATCGTTAATTTGAAATTTTTTAAAGTGAAATAAATTTTTAAAACTTGTTTTGCATTGTATTTTTACATGTATTTTAAATATGTTTCAAAAGTATCTTTAACATAAAAAAAAATTAATTTTTTTTTAATATTTTCATTATAATTTTAATATGATAAAAAAAACATTCTAAGTCATTTACATGCACTGAATTGATAGTTGGACATTATTATGCCACAAGTACTGTTTGCCTTTTACATTCTCGCAGCCAAAAAAGGTGCGTGGCCTTTTAAAAGAATGAAGGCTATTAACCGGGGGAACTTTTTTGCACTCTACTTTCTGGCCACTTCTCATGGTTTTGATCATTAACTTGCTCGTGGATTCTCATCACGAGGGGCTTGATAATGCCACCCTGACAAGAGGCGTGGTGGGTTAGCTGAGGGAGTTTGATTAATTGTTGGAGTCTACGCCGGCCGTCGTGTCATCTAGGAAGCAGAGAACTTTAAACTTGGCGTGGTAAGGTGGGGGAAATGGTCCAAATGGACGAACCACGCAGCTCAGTCAGCTGGCCGGTTGGAGTATCGAGAATTAGATTATATAAGCAGATGATTACTAAGCTTAGCATTGTAATACTCTGAACATGGATTTATTACATCCCATTGACAAAAAGAATAACAAAATGGATTTGATCGCGAGTGGAAAATAATGAATATGATAAGATCTAGGGGTATGTGGAGAAGGTTGTGGATGTTGATTAAAGGTAATGATTATGTCATTGACAGTAATGCTCTGAACTTGAATTTATTACATCCCATCTCAAAAAGAAGGAAAAAAGAAATCCTGATTAGCAAAAGCATGGGCTAAACTCAATTAAGGTCGAGTGATGGGCTCAAACTGGATTGATAAGACTAGGTCGTTAGAGCCATCTGATTGGCTTGATCTTCAATTCATCATGCAACTGCTGTATACTTGATTTGTCTAGTGAATGCTGACTGTCTCTATCGCAGCGGCCAGCAGGTAACAAGGTCGAGGGCTACTATGCATGATCAAGCCCCGGCTTGTCTCCTATCCTGTAAGACGCATTCCTCCTCCACTGTTTTAGGATTCTTTTGTTTGTGTCATATTAGGAAGAGCAATGAAGATTCACCTCTTTTGACTTTTTAGGTGACAACAAATCCGTAGATCAACCTAGCAAAATCCCATCCACACGGACGTTTGTTTTTCTTTATCCGCAAACTATGTTTTTCAAGAAAACCAATTCCTATGAATTGATTTTTTAAGATTTTCCACGTTCATTACCTTGCCTTGTAGGAGACAAAGAGATGGGGGAAATAATAATCTGTTTTCATGAGTGTTATTTTTTTCACAAAGATTGCAGCATGAAGAAAGGATTCGAAGATCGATTACAGCAAAAACTGAGCAAAAAAAAAATATTTCAAACAGACATAGGATCAAACCAAGCAAAAAAAGACCTCTCCTATATATAACACCTTCGTTGGGACAAATATCCAATAGTTGAAGCACAGAAACACACTCGACTGTTGTTATGATTATAATTATATTAAAAATTTTACTAGAATCCAAGGAGGCTACATAGACCACAGCATCACTGTTTAAAGTGCCATATATTCAACACTCAAAGAATAAAATGGTGATAGATTCTTAAGCAAAGATGACAGACTATTTAGAACATTTGTGTGCTCTTGATCTTGAAGTCAAAAACTCATGAATGTTTTGAACTGTGTAATAAACCCTAGATGGGAAGATCAAAGTATCTGGAAAAGGGAGCAAGACGGGAGGAAAGGGAAACAACGAGGGTGTTTAGACAAATTAAGGCACTGGTATTTTGAAACTTTAAGATGTAAGAAACTACAACTCCTTTTAATTATATTGTGGTAGCGAATGTAATAGTACAAAAAATATATCAATTTAAAATAAAATAAAATAAAATAAATTCCATATAGACATCGATGCGCCTTCTTCAGTCAATGAAGGAATCAGCTGAGATGATTCTTAATGAACCTCAACTGGGCTAGACACCTGCACGCAAAAACTTCAATGTAAGAATGACATTCCGTTGCCGGGACTTGAACCCGGGTCTTTCGGGTGAGAGCCGAATATCCTGACCAACTAGACTACAACGGATGGTTGCGTCATCCTTTACTATATATCAAGTGAAATGAATAGTCTTTCGGGTGACATGAATGCGTCATCCAACTAGACTACAACTAGCAAAAATATTTGTTTAAAACAGTTATAAAATGAATTTTAATATGTAAAATAAATAAAATAAATATTTTTTGTTTTTTTAAATTAAAAATTAATATTATATTATATATGAAATTCACTCAAAAGGAACATAAGTTATTGGGTTTTTTTTTAATTCTAATTAGCTAAAACATATGCCAGTTTGTTTTTTTTTAAATAAATTTTTAATTTTTTCCATTCTTTAAATTATATTATTTTAATACTTCCATATCATTTTAATATACTAATATTAAAAATAATATTTTTAATAAATAATATTTTAATATATTTTTAAATAAAATATATCTTAAAAAACAAAACCAATAAACCAGTGCTAAATGAAAACTGACACTATCCAATGGTCTTTAAATGTGCCCTCGCGTCATAGATACGTGGCACCTTTGAGCTGATTGAGAAGTCGTTTTCTATAGAGGACAGAGTTGCCGCTCTTTTAATAAACTTTTATTAAGACTTTAATGGTCTTTAAAACTTTTATCTTCAAGTAGTTCCAAACTACTTGGGGTAAGTTTCTCTTGTCTTCATGCTGACCCACGTGAACTCAGGACTATAAATAGCATACTTTCATTACAGGCTTTTCACAAACTCTCGATTATGGCATTGTTTTGTGTATAATATATAAAGGTTTTCACAGAACATTAAGTGTAGAACTAAAATCTTTATTGATTAAATATTCACATTAATGTTTTTTTATTTTAGGCTTGAGTTCTTGTGTTGTGTTAGAAAATTAAAATAAAATCATTATTAAAGTTCAATCAAGCTACTTAAATATTTATAATAAAATAATTTTTTAATATATTATTAAAATTTTAAAGATAAATAATTATTAATAAGTCAAATCTCATCCTTTGTTTAATTAAACTACTGAAATTAAATGAAAAGTATTGGTGTATTTTGTAAATTTCAAGTTAAAAAAACTCACTTAAAAAATAATATATAATTGTTTTTGAGGCATTGATAAATATTTTAGACTGATTATTTAACCAATCACATTGCATGAATTAATTTTATCTCTCACTCGCAAGGAGGCTTATTGGATCTTTGGAGATGCTTCTCAATTGGTTTCCAAACAAAACTACATCGCTAACGCCTAGTTTTTAACATATTTCTCCGTTGTGTTGTTTTGATGGTGTTTGTTAATATATTTTATGCAATAAAACAATATCTTTGTGAAGAGAAGTTCATATAAAAATTGACGAACATAGGGAAAATTTTCCAGTTAAAAACTTTATGAAACATGCTAGATGTAACAATACAATTTTAGTTTGGGGACTCAATTGATAAATGATCAATATATTAGGGGTTAATGTGAGGTCTTACTCTCATTTGTCATGGCTCATCCAACTCCCCTGCCTATCAATGAGGCTTGAACGCAAATAGTTTCTCAATCTTGCACCTTCTCTGACCATCACCAATTTAGTCATCATCATCATCATTATTATTTTATTTTCTGTTTTAGTATCAAAAAAGGATATGTCAAGGGATGCAATGGCGTTGAATCCACCGGATTTTATTAGAGGGCGTGAGGTTCTGGAGAGGGATTTGAAGCTGCTGTAGGTACCACGTTGCGCTTGCTTAGTGTTTAGTTAATCAATTATGATTCAAGAGTGTGTTTTGTTATCTTTTATTGGTTGCATTTGGAAGTATTTAGAATGGAAAAATGAGAATTCATGAAAATGCTAAGTTGCTAGAGCACGACCTGTGAAATTATTTAGAGGTAGAGTAATTTGCAGTAATTTGTGAATGCGTCTCAATATAATGAATTTACTAGAAGAAAAAGGATGGGTTTATTTTGAATGAAGAAATAATGATGTAGTGAAGTTTTTTCTTTCTTTCTTTCTTTCTCATCAGTTATACCTTACGTTGATGCCCATTCAAGTTATTGGCCTCTTGATAAATTTATGTTGTGGATGTAGGAGGAAGGAGCCAGTAGCCTTGCACCAGATTTGCAAGCACGGATTGATGAGACCTTGGGAGAGATTACCCCTCGATCTGTCCTGGAACTTCTTGCCTTGCCCCTCAGCGACAAATACCGAACAAGAAGGGAGGAGGGTCTCCAAGGAGTCCGGAACACATTATGGGCTGTTGGAGGAGGGGGAGCAGCACCTGTTGCTGGAGGATTTTCCGGGGAAGATTTCATGAATGAGGCCTTGTTATGCATGACTGCAACTGAGCAGGTAGTACAGAAGATGATCGTAAGGAAATGTACCTTTGCCTAATCATTTTTGTCCAATTCTCATAGAAATTTTCTCCTTGTGAAAGGTTGACCTGTTCGTCACCACACCAAGTAATATCCCAGCACAAAATTTTGAAGTTTATGGAGTGGCACTTGCCCCTGTTGCCAAAGCTTTCGTGGGTAAAAAGCCCCATCTCATCCCAGATGCTGATAACCTATTTGGACAACTTCAGCAGATTAAGGTAACAAATCAAGGGAGTCTTGTTTCTGTCTTTAATTCGACGGAAAACCATGAGATTGACTTCGCTTTGGAGAGTGGTCTTTGTTCACTGCTTGTTGGCGAGCTTGATGAGTGTCGTAAATGGTTGGGTTTAGACAGTGATCACTCTCCTTACAGAAATCCACCTATTTTTGATTTTATCATGGAAAATTTGAAGGATGATGACGACAATGATCTTCCTGGGCTTTGTAAATTGTTGGAGACATGGTTGATGGGGGTGTTATTTCCTAGATTTAGGGACACCAAAGATATAGAATTCAAGCTCGGAGATTATTATGATGATCCCACAGTCTTGAGATATTTAGAAAGGCAGGAGGGAGGTGGTCCGTCTCCCCTGGCTGCCGCAGCAGCCATAGTGAGAATTGGAGCTGAGGCTACTGCTGTTATTGATCATGTGAAGGCTAGTGCAATTCAGGCATTGCAGAAGGTGTTTCAACTTGGCCACAAGGACATGGGTGCAGAAATCCATGAAAATGATCGGATCAATTATGTTCATCCTGCTGTAGAAACAGAAGAGCCTTTTGAAAGTCTTGGTCTAGAAAATCCCGAAGAAATGTTTTCTGATGAATGTATGTATGTCCATGTTACACATGACCAAGTTACTTAAAGCATCTCCATTCCTTGTCTGTACTTATAGCAAGAAAGCATCACCATTCCTTGTCTGTCCTTCTACCCAGAAAGTTATGTTTGAGCATATATAGATTTATGAAATTAACTTGCGTTTTGCTTCAAGCGAACATGTTTTTTGTTAGGACAAAAAAAAAAAAAACTGATTTATCAAAGTATAACTAATCTGAATTCAAATACCTCTTATTCTTAATTACAAGTTAACTTTAAGTTAAGTTTCTCAAACTTGATTTTCAGTTTTTTTTTTTAAATATATCTTCCCGTGATTAAAAAATCCACACCATCTGCCACACTCCAAAGCATCCTTTGAAGACAACTTCCAGGTTTTGGATAATCAGATATTGAAAATTATGGACAGACCGTGCAGCCGAAATTGCACAACTTGGTGGGTATATGATTATACCCTGTTGGACCCAACTGTTGAGAGTTTGACTGTGTAGATGGATTACATGCTGTAGTAGAAGCCGCTGTTAAAGAGTCAACCCGCCTCACCGACAAGGTTCATCCAGAGAAAAATGCCTCAAATGTAAGAAATTACACAACAAGATATGAGTTGTCATGCGCCGTTCGGGATGGAAAATTACCGGAGAGGCAATTACGATGCAGAACATGCTATGGCTTGGTGGTAATCGTTTGCGTCTTTGTTTATAGTCTTATATATTTTCCTCGAAGGCATTTTGCGCAGCTTTTATTATGGGCTAGTTCAAATATTTTTTTGCTTGTACACAAATAAAGAATGGAATATCACAGCTACGCGAGGCATATAGATCCGTAAGGAAAGCACAATGATGAGACGTAAAGATATCCCAACACAAATCCTACTGGCACATCTCTAATGCCTTACCCTTGTCTAACATTTCCTGGCGCAGGTCTGTGTAACAGTCAGAAACTTGTTGCCTATGCCATGTCAAACGGGTATAATTTGATACATGTATGAACAAAAGCTGTGAGAAGCAGACGATTAATGAACACAAACTTTTGACTGCTGCAATGAACTCGCAAGCTGTTTCAATTTCTGCGCAACAGAAGCTTGCTTCAACAGCGCAAGTTGAACCATGCATGCAGAGCCATCAAGTCCCCACCGAACAGTTGTGAGCAAATAAACTTCACCTCCAACAAGCTTACAATAGTGAAGACATGTTGTCTCTCCAACTGGGGGGTTTTTGATTCGTTGAGAAGCTCAGTCCAAACATCTCTTTCGGGGCGTGGCGAGGCTCTACAATCCCGGCCAGCTTTGCTACAAGAGTAGCACTGTCCTTTATATGTCTCATGTCCCTTACGTCTGTCCATAAACGACGTGCCAACTGAAGGCTCCTTTGCTTCGTGTCTAACGGGATGCCCCACTTCTGGTAAAGGTGCTCTCTCTCTGTTTTTGTGTATTTCTTCTGCAGTTGCTTTGCTAACATGTCCCTTTCACGACTGAGAGCCTTCAAGCTATCCTCAATAGAAAAGGAATGTCAGTTTTCTCATGGGCAGTGAAATAAAAAAAACAATGGAGTTCAAAATTTTCATAAGTAACGCTTCCATTTAGTTGGCATTCACCAATCAGAAGGAAAACAGAGATCTTTTTTCATCAAGCAATTGTTTGTGGGCAAGCTGCTGGTGTGTATGATTGCATTGCTGTAGATAAAATTCAAAGTGGAATAGAAGACTACCTTGAGGCTGGTGAGGCGATTTTACCATCAATTATAGTATTAGCTCCGCTAGAAAATGTGTCCTTCAGAAAATACAATCTTCTGAGCTCGACCTCCATGTACACATTATCTGAAGGATCTCCTTTGAATAGCAGGAAGAAATAACTTCTGTGGACCAATGGCACATTACATCTGAACCAAAGTTCAATTATCTTTCTCCGGTACCTCTCATATTTTACTTGCCAGTTACTATGATGATGCCTAGTTGATGCCTGCAAAACCTACGAATAATCACATGTCCCGGTAAATGAAATATATCCATTATAAATACATGTCGTAAAAAAAAGCAAACTAACCTATACCTAGGGTTGCCAAAGTAAGTTAGCCATCATGCTTCTATTCTTATTTTTATTTCAGTTACAATTAATGGACGCAAGGAAAAAGAAAAGCTAGAGGCCCCAGTACAGATTGCTGCAACAGATGGTTGAGTTGCACCAAACTTGTCTCTCTCAGTTTCTTAGGTTGTAAACTGGACCAAACACTTGAGTTGACTTCTTAACAGGGGACGGTCAGCTCTGGTGTTACTAGGACAGGCCTGCCAGCCTTTCAAATTTCTATTTTTCCACAGCACAACAGAATATAATGTAGGAGCCAACTCATATAAGACGTTGATTGACAGGGCATCGATCCTATTATTTTCAGGACGAAAATGTGCATCCTTGAGCTGCCACGCAGCTTCATCTCTAACAAAAACTATGATGGAGAACATTTTGAAATTTTTTAGTGAGAAACCGCAAAGCCTTGAATGAAACACAAGAGTTTGTGGAAAACAGCTTAACGGAATTCATGATTCTTAAAGCACATATTTGAAAGCAATCTTGTGTATTCTTGATGGTGTAGCCAGACAAGAATATTGTGCATTATGCTATTGTTGGCGATGCAAAATGGTTATCAAAGTCCATAATTTCTTCATCATGTAAATTTTTTATGAATGAAATTTTCGTAGATTCAAGCTACGAGTCAGGAGAAGAGCATAAGATATAATTAACCGGAAAGAAAATTAAACTATTGCATGAAGAGTAACATAAGGATATGGATATATATACATATATATAGAGAGAGAGAGAGATTGAGGTTTATCTTCTTACCTGGATATCCCGACTCAGGTTCTCTGAATGAAGTTTGGCCGCCATTTTATTAACTCCTGCAACAAAATCAAGGACGCTGGTGGTGTCCTCTACATCTACATCTATATCTTTTATGACATCTTCTTCTGCCGATGCACCATAAAGAGGATTTTGAGAATCTTCTTGAGACTTGTTTTCAAGTTTAACATCATGCTCTAGTTCAAGAAGCTTTTGCTTCAAGTCTTCTGACCTTTCAGGAAAGTCTTTTTCAGATGCAGTAGGCGATACCCTTCCATTATCTTCTTCTTTCTCAGACCAAAGAGCATATGGAATAGTCATGAGAACTGATCTCCTACTTTTGCTTCTAGTCCATTTCAAGTTTTTATAGCTAGATTCAACTGCATCAGAGAATGAAGGAGATCGTTCTAAATGATCAATGGTCTCATGCAATTCCTGAATTTTTTGTTTCACTGTTTCATGTGTGTTATTTGAATTGATATGAATCAACTCTTTATCTTCCTCCTGTGAGGATGGCACCTCACCTTCATGCATGGGTATTTTTTCTTCTAAAACAGGAAACAATACATCAGCTACTTTTTTCACTTTTCTTCTAGATTCCACCATTATGGTACCTGGAACTTCCTCACAAATATCTTTAGCATCCTCACTGTTTCTTTTGCCAATATCCTCCCAACCTGGCCCAGAAAATTTTGGAGTACTGCCATCCAGCAGGAAATTGTCTTCAGGAATTTCAGGAATCTGTATTATTTGCTTGTTAGGAGAAACAGCGCCAGGATAATCAAAATCCTTAAATGTTTTGGTTCCTGGGAGATCTGCATCCAGACGAAAAGCATTGATCATTTCTGAGGATCCTGGTGCTGAGTGGTCATCCATTCTAAAAACATGATCTTTGATTCCAAATGATTCAAGCAAACTTTGGAGATGAGATTCAGCTTGATCCCGTTGCCAAGTTAACTCTTGAATCTCCTGGTGCATCTGCGATATTTTCATTAAACAGAAAGAAAAGTGAGCAGAACTTGACAGTGCAGGTCCTTTTTAAAGGAAAATGTAATCCAGCCCATTCATTACAGAAGCAAATGGTTTTGACCACAACAAAAACAACAGCTTTGGGAAAGAGAGAAGTTCTCGATTTGTGGCGAGCAGAACCAGAAAAAAGTCAACCAGATTGAAAGTATAAACTTTATTGATTATAAATCTATGGCCAGTGAACACGACTGCGATGGGTCATGTACCTTCCCTTAAAGTTTTAAGGTTAATATTTATGTAAGAACTAATTCGCTTGGTTAAAGTTTGCGACTCCATTATTAATCCAAGTCAGTAATTATGGAAGTAAAACTCTGGGAAAAACACCAACAAAGTGCTTGGCAAAGATGAGATCACCTTTTGATGTCAAATGCTCAACGCATGTTTTGGAAAAAAAAAAAGATTCCAGTCTTCTATGTGTGCAAAGTGCAAACTAACATGAGAACTCACCTTTTCAATTTGAAGTTCTTTCTCTCTTAGTAAGGCAGTGGAATCGCCAGCAAAGGAATTTGATCCTGCACTCTTCAACTCATTCTCCAGCCTGGCCACTTCTTTCTGCAGTTTCTTTACCAATGTCTTATCTGACATTACTAGATTAACTTGTGCATTAGTGGTCACCTCTTTAGCACAACTTGCAAACAAAAGGGTGTTTCTTGATTGCTCAACATGACGGCGGGCAGGGCTCAATGTACAAATGATGGCCGTCCTGGCATTGCCTCCTAAGGAGTTTTGCAGTATGCGTGTTAACTTAGAGTCCCTGTAAGGAATGTGTCCATTTCTTCCCTTGCTGCACCAAGGCAATAAGTTATGTCATGATACAGGAGATAAAACAATCAAATCATATAAGAAATACAATGAGAGAGTAATGAAGAAGAGATGAAATCTATGTAGCCAGAACCAAGGACCCGACCAAAAGAAAATAGAGCAAACAAAAACTTGTAAAAAACTTCCCCACCTCAGCTTGCGAATTACAGTTCCCAGAGTCAGTAAACTGCGATTTATATGGGAACCTTCTTTTAATCTTGTAACAACCGCTAATGTCTGAGAAGCACGCTCACTTCCAGCAAGATCAACAAAATTCTGCAGAGCAAAACCAATTTAAGCTAGGATATCATTTATAGTCCAATTATCTAGTAATTCATAATTCTAGATACGCTGCATTATTTTTGTTTTATTCTGTTTAGGGCTGCATTTACCAGTTTTTCTTAGTTTTTATGAAAATTGTGCATGCAAACACTTAGAAAAAGTTTCATACCACTGTAGCTGTAAGAGTGGTTGAGTTTCCAGCACCCAAATATCCACGAGCAGAACTTTCAACTGTCTGGCAGATCCCATCATTTGACAACCACGAAGAAAAAATAAGTAACAGTTACATCTCAAATTTGCAGTAGAGTGGGGATAATAACTATGTGATTGAGTAAACGAGGCGCATACCAGTCTTAGAATTTGATGAGATCTGGAGCTGGTTTCGTTCAACGTGGTCTCCCCTATTTGTCTTTGATCTGCAATAATCCAACATAAAAAAATTATGACAAGTCTTGTATGCTAAATACACATCCAACACATATATAGCAGCATGGTACTGTACTATAAAGCTAACATCGATGTTCACCCTTACCTTCACAAATGGAAATGAGCTCCAGTAGGTGTTTCCAATCAACCAAAGTGTCCTCTATAAGTCCCTCGACAACAGTCCCTCTCTGTTGAATCGAAAATAATGTCGTCACTAACGATATACCATTGTAAGTCCTGAAAATGGAAATTATCAAATAGGGCACAATAATATTCACCTCAGGATCATCAAGGAGTCTAAGCGGGGAACTGGATGTGCTAAGCAGGTCTCTAACAGCTTCATTGTAAATCTCCATGGCAGAGAATTTCAACACAAACTCCCTTTCTTTGTGCTAACACATAAAAAATGATAACAAAAAAGAAAAAACAAATTACCACACAACGAACACGGTATGAACTTCAAAAACAAGCTATCTTAGAAAACGAATTAGACATATAATTTTTTCCCTTAAATTACCTGCTCCATGTATTCATATATATCTGCAAGCGCATATTCTGTAATTCCACGCATCGTATACGTCTTTCCACTGCTCGTTTGCCCGTACGCAAAAATAGTTGCTGCAGATACAGAAAAAAAAAATCAATTCCACCAATTTTTTAGAATATATGGAAATTTCATAAAATTAGTACCAAAAATAATATAATATTACTCACAATTAACGCCACTGACAGCCAAAAGAGCAATTTCTTTAACTCCTTCCTCATACACCTCCTTCGTTAGGCAATCACTCCTAAATACTCTGTCTACACACATAATCTAACCGTTAAAAACAAATAGATTTCCCTTTTCTGAAAAGAAACGAAGCGATCGGCGCCTAACTACTTACCAAATGTATAGGCGGTGGGGAACATGGAGCGTTCAGGCATGTTGCTTTTAAATATAATGGTGGAATTATTAATGCATTCCCAATCAGAAACATCGTTCCTTACAATTTCTCTCTCGTTTAAAGGCCTCAATCTGACCGAAACCAGAATCCTCTCTTCTTGACCACTCGTTTCGTCGGACGTGAGGTCATCGCCTCCGGTTGACGACGCCGCGCTCATCTTGTCCTATTTTGTATCAACAAAAGCTACAATGCACGAATAAATGATCGACGAGGGGAAGAAGAAGATGAGGGAAAGAGAAGATAACAGCTTGAACCAACAAAGCCGTTGCTCTCTCTCTCTCTCTTTCTCGCTCTGCCTGGTTCGCTTGAATTTGTTATTTATGAGAGACCGCCACCTCTCACTAAAAATAACAATTTTGTTAATTACCATTTTAGCCTCGACGATTTTGCCGCGCTTAAACGTCGTTACCGTGTCTAATCACATAGAATTCTTTTTATTTATTTATTTATTTTGTAGCAGTAAAAGCTTATTTTTGTGATGGGTAAAAATAGGGTGCCTTGTTTTGACTTGTGACACCGTGGTCTTACGTCGTCTCTCATCGGAAGTTTCTTTTCTTTTCATATTTTTTTATAGATAAAGGGAAAAAAAAATTGAGCTCGTCATTGTATAGATTTATTATAGGCCATAAATAATATTCATAGATTTAATTTAATATTTAAGAAATTCTTTCAAAAATTCGTTTGTGCATATTATTTTTTCAACTAACAAGGTCTTGGCAAAATTGCCAGATATAATTATTTTTTTCTATTAAGATATATCTTTTTTCGCTTATAACACAAGAGGCTTCCATTACGATGTATCCATGCAAACAATATGGTGTCGAATCAATTAATGGGTTTTTCTTTTTATAAAAAATAATAATTAATGTATGTAGTTGGACACAAGGATTATACTTATAGGTTAACTATTAGTTGGGCCGACGGTGGCAGGCTTAAACCCGAGGTCAGGCTCACTGGCTGGCCCACGCCAACTTCATAGTTCATTGCATCACTCCATTAGTGACTCCCCACCAAACTAGCCCGTTTTGCCTCGAGCCCAAGCACCCCATCCCTACTTCTCTTCCTTCTCCCGTCAGTGTTGATCACTTCGCTTGGACGTTTTAGCCATCGCAAGTTTTGAACACTCAGTTTTGTGTTGATGCCAAGAAGATTGTCTTTTTTTGGTCGTAAGAAGCTCTCGCAAAACAGATAAATAACTCCTTCCTCTTAGATTTTTTATTGAGGCTCAAACTGCTAATACCATCTTCGGAGAAGAAGAAATTGCAAGGCCCCAAAATGGAAAGACAAGATAACACACTAGAGAGGAGTAGGAGATTTTTTAGTACAGCATGTGAAGTTATTGATGGAGTTAATGTGACATAGAGATGCTGCGTGCACAGGATGTATAATACGAGCACAGTTACTTTGCTCACCAGAGCTGTTTAATAAACGGGTAAATGCCTAACATGGAATGCACAGATGGAATGTTAGCGTCAACGAAAGGTTATTCCTGAACAAAATTGTCAAATATAGTATTACATTTCATATTCTAAGCAGGGCAGCTGAAGCTATAAAATGCACTTGCCCCTATTCAATGATGCTACTTGTTCACTGTATCTGCAATTTTGTTCGGATTTAAAGAATTGGTCTATTCACCATTACATGAAGCTTATTGGCCATCACTTGATACATCAGCAACCATGTCGAGGATAAAATAAGGATGATAAGCGGTAGAAATTTAGTTGATACCTGATATCCCCCGCTGTCAAATCCCCATCATCCAGTAAGTAACTTGCCTTAACAGAAATACAATGCTGCTGTCAAAAAGCATCACAGTCCAGTGGCAGAAACTCTGAATATAGATAAAAACTTGCTCGAATTACCTCATTGGATTTGATGCTTGACGTTCATTAAAATCCAACAAAAAGCATGTGAAAAGAGAGCGCATGCATTTAGATAGCTGAAGCAAAAGAACACGATAAAGGGGCACCTCAAATCCTTGAAAGCCAATTTGAATTTGATAATTCAAGCATGAAAATCCAATAACTTGCACTTTGAGAGAATTTAACTCTTTCTGCATAAACACAGCTTTGTCAGAATAAGAATAAAAAAGACTAATAAATGCAACGCTGCAGAGAGAAATTCTGAGATGCATATCCTTCAGAAGAGGTTTTTTCTAATTTGAAGAAATTATTATAACTAAGGTCATCTGGCAACCTTTCGATGAAAATCGATCCTGTCATTGGAGATTGCAAGAGAGAATACTTTTTCTTGAGTTTCTTTTATATCAATATAAAAAAAAGGGCTAGAAACCTCTGGTTAGTTTTGCACTGTTGCATGATCCTATGGAGAGAAATTACGTGTATCAGAAGTTGCAGTTGTGGTGACAGAGGCTCCAAATGGAATTTATTAATCAGTCACGCCACATTTCTGCTTTCAACTTTAACCTTCCCAGATTTTAACAGAAACTGTGCCTACCAGTAATCGCCACAAGAGCATTTACCATCCCTAAAGTGATGAAACCTCTTTCCATCTCTCACTACAATTTCTCTTCCCACAACTTTTGACATAAACTTGAAGGCATTGTGGCAATCACCACAGATCCTAAGATTCTTAAAAACCCTGACCGTAGCTCCATGGGGAAGTTTCATAAATCCATAAGCAACTGCTAGCTTCTCACTATGAGTAGACAACTCATGTTCCTTTAGATCAGATTCCACATCATGCAACACATACTTTGTGTCAGGCACATACCCTATCTTTCTCATTTCCAAGACCAGTTGCTCAAGGTAATTGTAAATTTGTCGCACCTCAGGATGATTAGCATCGCCAACCAAAAATGAATGGACCTTGTTTTCTACCTCAATCCAACTACACCCAGGCTCCTTTTTCACCCCACGGTCCCTCATTAGTTTCCGCACTTTGGCCATGTCATTCCACTGGCCAGCTACAGCATACATATTTGACAACAGTACATAGGTTCCGTCATGCTGAGGTTTGAGCTCAAAGAGTCGCTCTGCAGCTTCAATCCCCAAATCTATATTCCCATGAATCCGGCAACCAGCTAAAAGTGCTTCCCAGATTGGTGCACCAGGCTCAAAAGGCATTGATTCCATCACCTCCTTTGCTTCTGAGAATTTCCCAGCTCGACATAACAAATCAATAATGCGTGCATAATGTTCTTCATCTGGGGTTACACCATAAACGTTATGCATTGAATCAAAATATTTACGGCCTTCTTTAACTAAACCTGCATGGCTACAAGCAGAAATAACTGTGAGAAAGGATATCCGATCAGGCAATATGCCTTCCTTCAGCATCTCTTCAAAAAGTTCAATTGCTTGAGTACCTTGTCCATGTTGCCCCAGAGCAGCGATCATGGCATTCCAAGATATTGCGTCCACACAAGGCATATTAATGAATAAACAATGTGCTGCGTCAACAACACCACATCTTGCATACATTGTGATCAGTGCATTTCCAGCTGAAAGGCTTGATTCATACCCGTACCTAACAACTTGAGCATGGAGCTGGCGTCCATGCTTTAATGATCCAAGCACGGAACAAGATATAATAGCTCCTGCAAATGCATAATCACATGGTTCAAAACCCTGCAATTTCATCCGGTTGAAAAACTTCAAGGCCTCTTCCGCAAACCCAATCTGTGCTAATCCAGATATCATTATAATCCATGACAAAATATTTTTCTCAGGCATCTCGTTGAAAAAGGATTTAGCTTCATCCATGCACCTAACATTCACATACCCTGATAAGATTATATTCCATGAAACAAGATCCCTCTCTGGCATCTTATTAAATATCTCCCGGGCGATATCAACTTTACCACATTTCCAGTAGAACGTAATCAATGCATTGTTCACAGGCATTGCAACGTCCGGTGCTGGGTTTGCCACGGTTTTTAGGAAGTAAGCATGCATTTCCTTTCCATGCCGAAAGCATCCAGCATTTGCACAAACGCTAATAACGCTTGTAAAAGTAAACTCATCCAACTGAATTTTTGACATAATCATCTTCCTGAACATCTCAAACGCTTCTAGATATAGCCCACGATGCGCATAACCTGAAATCATGGCATTCCATGCGACCCCTAATTTCTTGCTCGTCCCATTTAGAAACTCTTTGGCTGCGTCAAGATCATTATTCTTCACATACCCAGTAATTATAGTAGTCCATGACAACTCATCTCTGTTAGGCATCTCATCAAACAACCTCCTAGCCTCAGCCATCAAGGACGACGATTGTGCTGAAGGTGAAGCTGCACACTTCACATAAGAAGAAATTAGCGCGTTTAATACTGAAGTGACGAACCCAGTTCCCGACTTAACCACTGCACAATGCAACTGCTGGCAGTGCTTCTCTTTTTCAGCAACGAGTGCCAATGCACCAAGAACACTCGTAAACGTATAATTATCAGGCCTAAAATTATCCCTCTGCATATCACAGAATAGTTCAATAGCGGCATGACCATCATGATTATGCGAATAAGCAGTGATCATCGCGTTATAAAAAACAGAGTCTCGCATTCTTAACGGGGTATCTGAAAATATCTTACGCGAAAGTTTTAGATCCCCTGCAGCAGAATACGCGGCAATCAGTGTTGTTCTTGAAACAATATCTGGTTGAGGGATTTCGTCGAACAGGTAGCGAGCGTAGTTCAATTTTGAGGATTTGCTGTAGATGTCGATCAGACGGTTGAGTATGTGGCCACGTGGCTGGAACCCAGAAGCTATCATGTGGGCATGGACAGGACGGGCAAGGGAGTAAGAGATGGGACTTTGAAGGCAGCATATTTGTAGCAAGGATCCATAACGATTTGCTGCTGTACGGATGGAGTCTGGTGTTGTCATGTTTATAGCGGTGTACTTTCATTGCTCATCAGAGGGGTCGAAGGTTGGAAAGGTTTCGATTTTTGGAGGGAAAACAAGAGATACAAGAATACTGTTTTGATCGAGGATTTATACGACCCGCGATCGTCCGCGCTTCTATTGCAAGGGGAAAAAACACTGAAGGCTTCTTTTTTTTTCTTGAATTAACATGGATTTGTACATACTTTACTAATCTCACGAATTTATTAAAGATATTTTTGTAAATATAAGAGATTATTTTTTAAAGTATAAAGTATTTTTTTATAATTGTTTTAAAATAATGTTTTTCATTTTTTAAAATTAATTTTAAATATTAATACTTAAAAAAATCTAAAAAAATCAAGATATAATTAATTTAAAATCAAAAAATCTCAAAAATATAATTAAATAATTTGATTACGATGCTAAACAAAACTCAAGCTTATGAAGCACAACAATCTACCTGGCTTGGCCCGATTTTAAATTGAATAGGAAAAAGATATTGACTCTGTGAAATACAATTGACTAAACTAATTTACCTTGATCTAATTAATTCAATTTAAGCTTTACCATGTCATTATTATTATTTTTTAAAATAAAAATTGATAATATTTTAATAAAAAATATTAATTTAGATTTACCCAATAATTTGAAAATTAATTAATCAATAATCCATGTTCTTTTACGAGTTAAACCTTAAACCAGATTTAAAAATTATGCTGCAGTATCAATAAATTTTCTATTTGTTAATTATGTTACGTTTGTTTGAAAATGAGTTTAGTTCACACGATAATTCTAAATAATAATAATAATAAATATTTTTATAGTTATTTATAAATTTATTTTATTTTGTTTTTAATGTCTATAGTTTAGTCAATCTTTCTCTTCGTAGATAATAAAAAAGAAAACTCGCAGTAACATCTCCTCAACTTCTGTATAAAACATATCGAGAGAAAATATATAAAAAACAAAATAATTTAAACTAGGTACCTAAAACCATGTTCACGTTCATTGACTAACAAAAAAAATATTCAAGAGTCGTGGGGTGTTACTGTGTATAAATGCATTCTAGTCACTCTCATATTTCATGTGAATTTATACAATAAAATATGTTTTTATTTTTATTTTATCGATTTGATTTTTATGCCCAAAATTCAAGGCCAGTAACTTTTAAGGTAAAAAAAAATAGAAACTGCAGACTTATTTATTTGGTGGAAAGTGATTCTCTAAAAATTATTTTTAAAATTTTTTTTTATTTATTTATTATTAAAAAAATTGATCAATAAAAAATACTTTTCAATCAAATAAAAATTTGACTTGATTTTCAGGAAAGTGTTTTCTTTTTATTTTGGACAGAAAACACTTTTCAAAAATTATGAAAAAATTAAAAATATCATATTATTTGTTTATTGTAACAGATTTGGTCTTCAAACTTTTAATTGATATATATTTTATTTTGAATTTTTTTTTTCAATTTCATCCATTAAAATTTAATATAATTTGATTTTTATATTAACTTTGGTCCTTATTTTTTATGATTATTATTTGATTTTTTTTATTTTTTTAATTAAAATTTTTTATCTATCAAATTTAATCCTAATTCTTTTGATTGTTACTTATTTTATTTGAAATAATTTATGAAATTATTATTATTATTATTATTTCATCATCTTTTAATTTTTTATTTGTTATATTTGATCTCTATTATTTTAATTGTTATTTATTTTATTTGAGATAATTTATAAAATTATATTTTTTTCAATTTCATTCTCATTCAACTTTTTAATTTGTAAATTTTGTTCCTCGTTATTTTAATAAATTTGAAAAAAAAATATTAACAGGTTATTTTTCTAACTTATTTTTCATGACATAACCAAACATTAGAAAAGTGTTTTTCAATTTATTTTCCATGACACCACCAAACATCGAAAAATAATTCACTTTCCAGGAATACATTTAAAAAAAAAACTAATTTCCATCAAACAAACAAGGTCTAGATGTTTTTCTTGAAATCAGCGTCAAAAGTTAACTTTGATAATTTTACCTTTTTTTTTATAGATTTTTGGTTCATGTTGTTTTCTAAAATTTAGTATTGTTTTAAAATTTTAGTTTTTTATTTTACAGTAGATATGAGAGAGAAAAGAGAGGGAGACATTGTATTCTAATGATAAAAAAATATATATTAGTTAACATTGATTTTTTACCATCAAAATAATTGATTTTATGTCTACAACTTTAATTATATGATATGCATTTCATTGAGGAGTTTCTTCATATTGAAATTGCCTACAAAAATAGACATGACATTGAAAAAAATATGGGTTTCCAGTTGAATTTTGTTGTGTTTTGAATGATTTATGAGTTGTTTGATGGCATGAATGAGTTAACCTGTTCTTTGAATTATTTTCTAAGTGTTTTTGAGTAGAAAAAAATATTGGAATTTAGTAAAATATTCTTGGCCTGATATTCCAGCAACACTTTATCAAAATTTGAGTTGCAAACGACGAATCGTCTGCAGCTTTTTTAACACACACACACACACACACTCCATTCTAATAGAAAAAAATATATTAAGCTCAAGAGTGCTAGTCTGGGCTGGATGGCCCATGCTCCTAATTTTTTTGTTGAGGTCCGGGCGCATTGGGCCTTGGCTGGTAGGCTCAAACATAGAGTTTGGTGCTTTTTTATTTATTTATTTAATGCATTTTCCTTTAATTTGTTTTTTTTAAAATCATTTTTTTTATATTTAAATGTCTCTTTCTTCTTATTTAAATTTAAAAAATGATTTATTTTGTTGTTATTTAACTTAAAAAAATTACACATACTTTTGCTATACAAGTTCCACGCGCATAGCGTGTTTATTTTTTTTATGTTTTTTTAATCCCCTGAACTCTTTTAAAAAATCATCCTTTATTATTTAAATGTTTTTTTAATATATTTTTTAAAAAATCAAGCCTGCTTTTTTTATATTCAGTCATGTATTTTTTTATAAAAAAATATTATTCTATACAAAAATATATGACACTCAAATAATTTTTTCTGTATATAAATTTGTCAAATATAATGTGAAGTATTACTTGAATTATGAGGCTGACAAATTAATTTAATTTAAATTTTCATTTAAATTGTTAATTTTTTAATTTTATCATTATATAAATTGATAAATTAAAATTTTATAATTTTATGATATAGATTATTCAAAATTCAGATATTTCAGTTCATTATAATACAATCTTAGTATTTTAAAAAAATATTCATTCAATTTTAGTAATACCTGAATCCGTGCCAACGGTCGAGCATGTTTCTAGAAGGAAAAATCCGCTAACTTTATTCTACACGCATAACTTCGTCCTGTCTAAAATACTAATGTAACTGCACCGTTGGCACACCTGATTATCGTGCTCCTTTGTAAATGGATATTACTCGTTATGGAAAGTGAGAAACTATGAGACTATTTAATAATCGTACTGGTTTAAATACTATTATAATTGCACCATAAACATGCCTTAGTAATGTGTCCCTTTATAAATAGATGTTCCTTGTTAAGGGCAGTGGGAAACTATAAGATTATCCAGTAATGAAAAATTATTTTAATTTATTAAATAAAATGAGAAGCTACGAGACTAATTAGTAATCTTATTAATTAGTTCAAATATTAATGTATTTGCACCGTTAACATAATTGATTAATTTTTTATTTTATATATAGAATTACTTGTCGAGGCAAGTGTGAAGCTATGAGACCATGTAGGGTGCCTTTGAAGAATAAAACAAAACAACAACCATTCTCCCACGTGTCAGCTGGCACTCCTTTATGTTATTACAAAAGTAGCCAATTAGCAACTGCCACCGCAAGTAACAAAAGTCGCCACAAAATTAATTAAATTTAAAACACGGGAGAATGCAAAAAGACTTCTCCAGGCGGGGGCACCATAGCCCCACCAGGCCACCACCACCACCCATCATCGAAGCCAGAAAATAAAATAATAAATAAATAAAACTCAGATAGCTGCTGCTGCTGCTGCAAAAATCACTCCCTTCTCCTGACCTTTCCTCTTCGAAAGAAAATGCAACAAGTCAAACCCTAACCCTAAAAATACCCCAAATAACAATATCAATAATAAATAATAATCACCCTCTGCCACCAGAACCCTAACATTTATCGATTTATTGCGTTATTATCATTTCTGTCTGGGTGCTCTTTCACAGAAACCCTAAAATGACGACGAGAGGGACTAGATCAGAGAAAGTGAAAAGAATTTTCCAACAATTTGACGGGAACCGGGATGGAGGTCTCAACAGAGATGAAATGGCAGCTTTGGTGGTGGCTGTAAATCCTAGAGTTAAATTCAGTGAGGAGCAAATCAATGCGATTCTTGACGAAGTTTTCCGCACTTACGGAGAGTTTATTGATGGGGAGAAAGGGTTAACGTATGATGGTTTGTTGCGTACTTATGATGATGGAGCTGGTGACGTGGACCGTGATTTTGATGCGCTTGAGTTGGAGCTGAATGGTGATAACAAAGGGAGCTCGATCGAGGTGGAGGCGTCATCGTCGTCATTTGTGGATGAGAGGGTTATTGAGTCGCAGAAGAAGCAGAGGACGGCTGATTGGGCGGTGTCGCCAAATCATGGGATTGTTTTTGATGACACGTGGAAAATTGTGGATGATTTGGAGATTTTGATTAAGAGATTGAAAGCAAAGCAGGCGAAAGATGGGAAATATAAAGCTGATAATTTTGATGCGTTTTCAGATGCTGGGTGGTCGAGGGAATTGGGGCCATCTTCGGAGATCTCGGATAAGAGGGTGTTTTGGGAAGAGTCCGGGAGTGATTATGCACTTTTTGTGAAAGAATTGGGGGTTTTGAGGAGCAGAGCTGATGGAGCGAGATCAAGAGAAGAGGCATTTGATGGGCATATGGCAATTGGAAGGGTTTTGTATGATCATCAGTTGTTTAAGGAGGCGTTGGTTAGTTTTAAGAGAGCTTGTGAGTTGCAGCCGGTGGATGTTAGGCCACATTTTAGAGCTGGGAATTGTTTATACGTGCTTGGAAAGTATAAAGAGGCTAAAGAGGAGTTTTTGTTGGCCTTGGAGGCAGCGGAGGCAGGTGGGAATCAATGGGGTTATTTGCTTCCTCAGATTTATGTAAATCTCGGGATTGCGCTGGAAGGTGAAGGCATGGTTTTAAGTGCTTGTGAGTATTATAGAGAAGCTGCTATTCTTTGTCCAACTCATTTTAGAGCTCTGAAACTTTTGGGTAGTGCTCTTTTTGGGGTAGGGGAATATAAGGCTGCTGTTAAGGCCTTGGAAGAGGCTATTTTTATGAAACCAGACTTTGCTGATGCTCATTGTGATTTAGCTTCTGCTTTACATGCCATGGGTGACGATGAGAAGGCAATAGAGGTGTTTCAAAAGGCAATTGATTTGAAACCTGGCCATGTGGATGCTTTGTATAATTTAGGCGGGCTGTACATGGATCTGGGTAGGTTTCAGAGAGCTTCTGAGATGTATACCAGGGTTTTAGCTGTCTGGCCAAACCACTGGCGGGCTCAGCTTAATAGGGCTGTCTCGTTGTTGGGGGCTGGGGAGACAGAGGAAGCTAAGAAAGCTTTGAAGGAAGCATTGAAATTGACAAATAGGGTTGAATTGCATGATGCAATATCACATTTGAAGCAGATACAGAAGAAGAAAGTAAAGGGCAATGGGGGTGCCAATGGGGAGGGAGTGTTTGTCATTGTAGAACCTTCAAAATTTAACAGACTGAATGACAAAACTACATTGAGGCAGGATTTAGCTAATGCTCTTCAAATCAGGGCGTTTCAGAGGATTACCAGGTTGAGTCGATGTGACGTGGAGCTTTTGAAGAAGGAAATGAGTGAAAATGATGTACCAGTGTCTTATTCTGGTGGCGGTGTTCCTGAGAAATCAATACGCAAACCTAACTTAGAGGAAGTTTTGAGGCGGTTGCTTAATTTCCTGAAGCCTGAAACCTTCCAGGGGGCTGTCAAGGCCATAAATGAGAGGATCCTCTCTGTTCTTGATGAGACAGGCCCAGGCAGGGTGGATTTAGGCATGTTCTATGCCATTCTTGCCCCCATTTGCAGTGGCAATCCTGAAAAGCGAAAACGGCTTGCTTTTGATGCACTCTTATGGCGTCCTGTGAGTGAAAGTGGTTCTCAGATTAAGAAGGTTGATGCTGTCACTTACATCAATTTTCTGAGGGCTATTTATGTTCCCTCTCACGGAGTTAGTGAAATGCTAGAGCTTCATGGAGAAGCAGATTCTTCAATGGTGTCTTTCAAGGAGTTTCTTGTGATGTTTGATGATCCTGATTGGGGCTTTGGTATTATGTCAACTCTGATGAAGCTCGAATCTGGGGATAGGAACCGCCATGGACACTATGTTTGCTCTGTTTGCCGCTACCCGATTATTGGTTCCCGCTTCAAGGAGATAAAATCTCATTTTCGTCTATGTAACCAGTGCTACAGTGAGGGGAAGGTGCCTCCCGCATTTAAGCAGGATGAGAACATATTCAAAGAGTATGGAAGTGAGGCTGAAGCAATGAAAGATAAGTGCACCTGTCTCCCTTTGCAATATCACAATGATCGGTAACTCTTTCAAGTTCTTTTGTGGATATCCCGTCCTGTTATTCTAATTGTTCAGTGTGAAATATTTATCTCATCAATGTGTTCTGTGGGCATCATATTGAAAAATAAATGGTCTAAAGTGGCATTTGTAGCTTTGATCCCTGTTTCCAGTAGTGTTCTAGATTCTCTCCCCTCTCTCCTCTGTTCCACTATTCAAATGTTTGAAATGATGTATATTATGATTATCCCTTCCATTTTCTGAAACATTTATTAGTTCTTTTCGAAGCAGCCTTCCTGCATGTGTGTGTGAGTGCTGTGGGTGTCTTTATGCATGTAATGTGGTTTTCTCTTGGAGATGATCGTGTCGGAGTTTGAATTTGAACACTGCTTCGTCGGGTTTGGATATGAACAATTTCATCAAATGTAGAAATGAATTTGATGTTTATACATGTTCATGGCTGATGCGTATTAGGTAAAATGAATTTGCTTCGTGTCTTTCCACAGCAACTTTTTATTCAGTAATAACCCTTTGTTAGCTATCGTCATTAGAAATTAAGGATTGACCATTAAAATCGTGACAAAAAGAATTATTGAAAAAAATTATCAAGTTTATTTCGAACATTTTGTGCATAGATATGATGCAACATCATGTTGGCAGAGAGGTCCAATAAAACATTTTGTTTTAGCTGAGGGACGAACTATGCCAAAACCCCCCCACAACTCAATAGGTAAAATGCAACAAGAGGCATGGGCTTCGAAGCAATAAACTGCCTTCAAAATCTTGTTTTTGACTGACTTGGTCTGCAATTCCTTGCCCATTTGAAGGAAATGTCTTGCAATAACGAAAAATGGCTCAACAGTTCAGCTAAAGTAACGGTGTTTTCCTGGCCATGGCGCCAAGATTCACAGCTAGTTCCAGATTAAGAGTGTGTTTGACAATGTTGTAGCGGTTGCTTTTCAAATAGCTTTTCGTGCTGAAATACATGTCAATAATATATTTTTTTATTTTTTAAAAATTATTTTTAACATCAGCATATCAAAACGATCTAAAAAATACAAACCACACTTAATTTTAGCAAAAAAAAAAATTTAAAATTTAACGAAACGCAGGTTGAAACGCACAGTCAAACACCCTCTATGCAACTTTGGTGGGGAAGGGCCAAAAATGGTAAGACAATTTCTTTTTTCTTTTGTTGGAGAAGGGCCAGAATGATTATAATTATGGAGTTGTTTCTGCAAATGATGATGATAAACCAACAACTTCCTTGAAGTTTTAGGTATGTTTAGCTCAAGCAGTTTAACCATTGTTTTGCAATATTTTTTTATATATTTTTTTAATTATTTGGATGTATTAATATTTTAAAAGATATATTTTAATATATTTTGAATTAAAAAATACAGTAAAAATATTTTTTTTAGAGCTCGTTTTCTATTATGATAGTAATTGTTTTTTAAAATATTTTTTATATTAAAATAAATTTTTTTATTTTTGATATTAACACATCAATATTAAAAAAATAAATTTAAAAAATAAATAAATTATTTTATTTTATTTTTAAATATTTTAAAAATATAAAAACAAACAATTTTTTATAATCCCTGTTGGAGACCCCGTTGAGGGCCTTTAGGCTAAAAGGAGGAAAGCCTTTGACCATTCCACACAATAGATAAAGAGGACTGGGAAACACAATTCATAATGAGCTCTGCGCATTTATTCGGAAAGCCAAAATCTCGGGGAGTCTTATGGTGTGTTTGGCTCTGCGGTTCAACTTGTTTTTCATTGAATTTTAAATTTTTTTTTTTGCTAAAATTGAGTGCGGTTTGTATTTTTTGGATCGTTTTGATGTCCCCAAAAAATTTTTTTAAAAAAAAAAAACATCATTGGCATGTATTTGCCAAAAACTATTTAAAAAGTAACCATTACCCCACCAAAACACCCTCTTAGTGAGTCCAATCTACTCTGTCATACGCCTTAACAAGATCCCTTTTTATAGTCATAGCTCCTTGTGTGTGATAGTTATTCTAATGTATTTTAAAATAAAAATATTTTTAAAAATTAATTTTTAAAATTAATTTATTATTATAACAGTGTTACTTTTCAAAATAATTTTTATACAAAAATATATCAAAATAATTTTTTAAAAAAATTTATTTTTAATACCATCACATTAAATATCTAAAAATATTAAAAATTAATTTGAAAAATAAATAAATAAAATTTAAAATATTTTTAAAACATAAAAACAAAACATTCTTTAAAATAATTAGTGATAGTTGTCCACGCATCAAGTTAATTTTCCATACAGCCAACAACGTGGTGATCATCATTAACGCACCTCCTGCCATCATTATCAAGACGTACCAATATCTTAAAATTTGTTAGTCAAATTAAAGAATGATTGCTATCCTCGAACTATCTTGTATACACAGAGATAAGGGATTTTTTTTTTACATTTAAAAACAAGTGATTCACTTTGGAGTAATATATTTTAGTAGATCATTCTCGTGTTAAGTTGTTTGATTAATTTTTGTTTTTAATTTTTTTTTAATAATATATTCAATGTTGACATGTTTTTTGAGTAGAAAAATAATTTTAAATCATAGCTAGGTTGATTCAACATTACCAAGTTAATTTGTCTAAAAACAACTCGAAAAAAATAGTAAAAATATAATTTGAAGTAAAAAAAAAAACTTGAAATATATTTTTTAAAAATATTGAGATGACAACATTTTAAATCGATTCGAATTAATCTATTAAAGCCGCGATCTGAGTCATAAAATCATGATAAACTTATAGAATACAAATTAAAACAAATTATAAAGTTTAATCCTTAATTAACTTAATATTAATGGAAGAAATTAAAAAAAAAAACCCGAGTTAACTTATAAAATTCGTGACTCAAGTTATAAGACTGGTATAACGTTATAAAAACCAAATCGAAACCAATACAAAAAAATAAAATTGAAAAATAGAACTAATTTTTTTTAACAAAGCACTGTTCATAAGGATGAACAATAAATTCACATTTATTTTTAATTTTTTATGAGAAAATGCTTTCTGACATCCTTAGCATTCGAATTATTTTAGTTTACACGAGATAAGGAGCACACGAGTACTTGAGATTATATGGAGATACTACTTCTGTGCTGTTGGTTTGGCATTCCAAGACAACTATTTTCCGATAGTGTCACGACACAGAGTCCTGAGTTTGCTTTCATCGAAAAACATGCGAGGATCATGTTGTATCATTCATTGGGCGTGAAAGAAGGAAGAATTTAATTAATCTGGGTACCCCTAGCCATCGCAATGCTACCCTAGCCTCCCAAGTTTGCTCAAATCAGGTCCGATATATACGTAGTAGTAGAAGTTGCCACTAGACGTGCCGGGAAAATCAAATAAGACGATCGACAAAGCTGAAATACAGGCACAGGATATACATGACGACCTTAAATGGAAGGTCAGTTGTGCACATTTCATGCATGATAGTGATGGTTTTGATGACACTGATGCCCAAGATAACAACAGAATCATCAGCAGCATGGCCTCCAGCACAAATATCATCTTCGGCATCCCTTTCCTCCCGCCGATTCAAGGAATATCAGAAGGAAGGACTTGAACAGCATACTGAGATTCACACGGCAGATATGGTAGAAGACTACAGCAACTGGGATCCTGTGCCTCGATCCGGTGGAGGCTATTATGCTCCCATTCCCCACTAAGAGCAGCAAAGCTGTGCTTCTCGTATTCTGGATTCTTTTGATGATCATGCTATAAAATGCTTATAAATATACTTCGAATTATTTAAATAAGTGGAGGCATTCCACCTAGTTTGTTTGTAAGAATGCGTGGATGATGATAATTGTTGTATTAATGAGTATAGCAAATAGATTTTAAATCTGAGATTAATTGCTCTCATTATATTTATTTTTTGCAGGGTTAAAACAATATAGCAAAATCTTAAACAATATACATTCAGGATATAGTAAAATCTTAAATTTATAGACAACAATTTCTACAAGTTTATTAAAAATATTTGTTTTATTTCTAATAAAGTAAATAAAAAGTTTTTTGGAAAAAGATAAAGAGGAAAAGAAGATTGTTTTTCTAACATATTTATGTCGATATCAAACTGATATTTGTAATAAAAATAATATTTTTTTATTTATAAAAAAAAATAACAACATTTCAAAACAACATATATGCACTTTAAAAGCAAACCTTGTTCATAGAATTTAAAGGCATTTCTTCATACCAATGTCTATAAGATTCAAAAGTCAATATTTATTCAAATTATCAGAACTTAACATAGATGTCATGCAATTAATTAATTAATTATGAAAATAAAAAAAAAATTATATTACGTAATGCCAAGTGTCTTTATATATGTATCAAATTGAACTTTTCCTCTAACATTCAAATGATTTGGTGTCCCTTATGTTATAAAGTAAAGCAAAATCTTACCATAAAATAAATTTCTCTTTAACTATCTAATATACAAGCTATATTTTATAACAATAATAGTATCAGATTAGCTAAAAACGGTCGTCTCCTCTGGTTTTCTGGCTGTTCACTAGCTCCTGCCTCTCTACCTCTCCTCCTTTTAACTCTCACTACAGGTCCGGCACAAGTCATCCACGGATTCCCCGTTGCTGCTCAGCTTCGATTACAGATTACAACCCAAATAGTCCATGATCTATAACATTGATTGACACCATGTTTTCCAACAAAATGGTAGCCAACTAGCCATGGCTTTGTAGCTCATCATAGGTCCATCTACAAAGTATATCTTCCAAAAACCTAAACAATTTTACCTAAGGTATGACATTAATAATAACCTTTGTAGCGGACAGACATCAAAACTTGCTACTCGGATACATACGAAAAGAAACTGCAATAGCTTCATGCTCCATAGGAAACAAGGATGAACAGAGTATGCGGCACCTTTTCTTGTTAAAAATGTTTCCCTTTGATGATTTTCAAACATATAAGGTCATGCCAAACTCAAAACAATGACATCCTAAGTGATCTTCAAACAATTACGATCGATGGTTCTCTCTGGCCGCTCACATATGGGCATATAACAGAATAAAATTTTATGACTAGCTGCCATGACATGAAAATTAATTTAAAAAAAAACGAGTTCATATGAAAATGCAGATCAAATTAGAAATAAACTACGCACGGAGTAGAGTCTCACCGAGTCAAACTGCTCATCCAAAGGACGACGAACCCGCTGTTTCTCATCTCCAAGCTAACCTCTTGCCTCCACAAGAACATTCATTGCTTTCTCTACCCCTCCGCATCCCAACACATTTTCTCGATCGCCACCATACCTAACATATCCACAGGTAACTTCATTAACAACCTCCGATCCCTCAACATCAGCACCCAAATCCTCCTCCAAGTCCTCAGCATCAGAACCAAACCGCGACAAATCACTATCATCCAGCAATGCCGCTACTTCAGGATCCACCACTTTCTGAACTC
Organism: Populus deltoides; assembly: GCA_015852605.2. NCBI lineage: Eukaryota > Viridiplantae > Streptophyta > Magnoliopsida > Malpighiales > Salicaceae > Populus > Populus deltoides. The sequence continues at coordinate 1,852,027 of CM027571.2, forward strand.
TAACACCAACACTCTTCGACGCCACATTATAAATTGACTTATCATTCCTATCCTCACTTTTCAATTCTCGATGCATCATAAGCCTGAAAAAAATCACCAGCATTATCATTTTCACTGCAGTAACTTGAAAACAGTAGAACTAACCAGCTAATCAAAACAAAAACTTCACTAACCTTGATATCATGAGGAAGCTGATGAAGCTTGGCTTTAGGATTTTGATAAAAACCCGAGCCGTTAACGTTACTTTTAATATCTCGTAAGTGAAGTAAATAGTTATAACCATCATCAGGAAACCCTAATTCCACAATCTCTCTCCTGACATCCTCTGGCAAAGACCCCGACGATGTTTCACAAAAAAATCCACCTCCAAAGTGCAAGGAATTACCAAAACTACCATCGTCACCGTCCTCAGTATCATCCGGCGCGTCGGCGAAAATTGAATTAGGATCGTCATCGAAGAGGCTGTTGCTGGAGCATTTGTTTTCGGCCAAGAAGTTGTCTATTGAGTAGGGATTGTTGTCGACTCACACGAAAACTTAGTCAGTGCCGTCGAATTTGGGATCGGAGGAGTCGCGTGCAAATAACTGGAAAGTTGCGGCTTTTTTCTTGTCGATGAATTTCTTCTTCCCCATTCTCTGTTATTAGGAGCGGAAATAGAGTGTGGATTGAAGTTAGTAGAGCTTGATTGAAGTCCTAAGGCTAACTAATTTGTACAAAGCCCTAAAGTATCTGTGTAAAAAAGCATTAAACCCTGCTGGGTGCTTCGGGTGATATTGGACTCAAGAAACGACGCAGTTTCTCCGAAGATTAAATGTCATTGGCTGGTTTTTCATAGGATCAAAAGTTCCACCGTTTTTGTAATTTTTTTTAATGTGGTCCGCTACTCGTTAATTTTCTTAATATATTTATTATAGTTTTTTTGGGTCAAATTTGGATTTAGTTATATTTAATTCAATTTTTTTATATTTTAAAAGTTATAAACTTAATGTATTTGAATTTTTTTTTTGGATCTAGTCCAAATTCAATCCTTGAAAAAAATTCCTCAAAAACAAAAAATTTATATGTACTAGTTTTTTCTTATAAAATAAGAATTTTTATCCTTTTAAATATTTAAATGAGTGAATTTAAAGGTGTTTAGAATTGTAGTTGGACTGTGTTTTTAAATTTTATTTATTTATTTATTTATTATTTTAATAGTATGATATTAAAAATAAAATTTTTAAAAATAAAAAGATATTATTTTAATATATTTTTAAAAAAATTAAAAAAAAAAACAATCTTTATTATCCTGTAAATAATTTCTTCAAATGTTCCTTACCAACAACAATGTTGACCTTTAGGTCCAAAAAACATTGAATGGTCCATTTTTCTAATTGAAACAATTAATGGCTTCTTACTCTCTACCGTTACCATAGGAGCCGGGTCACGGGTGATCCCGAAGCTTCACCGGGAAAGCTGGCTCTGAAGTCTGAACTACACAACCTGTACCCCCACCATCCTTCCTGAAATCCAGCTTTCTTGACTTTTCACGTTGGTGTACTTTCAAAAACCAGAAACGGATCCACCGTACAAGTTCAAAAGCATTCCATTTCAGTCCCTATAGTTTGTGTTTTAATAGTATCGATCCTGATATTTCTACGAAGTTCCGATTTGCCCCCCATCCGTTATATGTCTAAGGGAACTTAACGGTGGGCCCATTCACTCTAATATTGTATTTCATTTATTTCCATGCTTTTCTTTTTTCTTCAACCAGATCCCCATGCATGTGATTGTCTATCAACATCTGATATATATATATATATATATATATATATATATATATATATCTGCCAAGATGGGTTTATTCTCGCTCAGATTCAGTTTGTAAAGGCTGGCTTAATCTGTGCTCTTGGATTATGATTTTTGTGATGATATAAGTTAGTTTTTTTCTTAAAGTATTTTTTATTTAAAAATATATAAAAATGATATTTTTTATATTAATTTATTAAAATAATTTAAAAAATTAAAAAATAATCAAAATAAATTAAAAAAATTATGAAACAAATACAAAAACAAACAGATCACTTTATCTATACTTTTTTTCTTCATCTTTTTCCAAGAAATGGGTTGAACATGTTCACTCTGGTTGGAATCAGATAAAGGTCGATAATTTCCTGCCCCTGACCAAATCTGCCATGGATCCAAATTTCAAAACATGATGCAATCCATAACCTGAGATTACCTGATAAGAAGGGAATGCTTCCTTGTTAAAGAGGATGAGGAAAAGAATGCTTACGTCAACCACTAGACCTAATAAATGATCTGACCGAGCTTGGATTAACTCCGAAACAATATTATTTTTTATATTTTTTTGTTAAATAAAACTGATGATATTATAAAATTTATAATATATAAATAAAAAATTATTTAGTATTTGAGATATTGATTAATTGATATATTAAAGTACTTGAATTTATTTTTAATCCAAAGAACTCCAAATTAATTATGAAGGTCTTGAATGCCTACAAAATACTCAGTTAAATATAGTCTCAGTTAAATATAGTCTCAGTCAGGGGAATTTAAAAACTCTCCAATAATAAAGTTATATTTTTATGAAAAATGTATAAAATGACTTAAAGCAATGAATAACTTTAAAGAACCCTAAATTCTAAGAACAAGGATATTTATTATTGAGTTTTAAGTTCGTTAATGTTCAGAACTATTTGTATATTTATTTTTTTAAAAGAAGAGTTTGTTTTTTAGTTCAGATGATATTTATATCCTTTGAAACTTATTGTTTCCATGAAAAATGAAAAGTTGGAAAGTCATCTATCTTCGATGACATTAATAGGAGGGAAAAAAAAACTCTTTAATATCATTAATTAGACATCAAATATAAAGGTTCCTTAAGAGATTTTATACACACTTATATGTATAAAGAAATCATTACCTTAATATGTACAACTATTCTAAATTGAGAGATATGACAATTTATCATGTATTTAATATCTATATTGTAAAAGATCGTTTAGTATCAGACATAAAACCTTAGAATTGGTAATGTCTAAGTTACTTGGGACTGACATGTTTACTAGATCCATGTTGTTTTGTACTTGGTTGATTGCCAAGTCCAAGCACCTTGGACTTGATTGTTTGTCAAGTCCAAACACCTTGAGTCTGATATATGTGCCACACCCATATTATTTTGAACTTAGCTGACGATCAAGTCCACGCTACTTTGGACTTGATTGTCCGTCAAGTCCAAACATATTCAATCTCGTATGTTTGTCAAACCCACGTTACTTTGAATTTAACTGATTGTCATGTCCACATACGTCGAACTTAGTTGTCCACCAAGTCCAGACATCTTGGATTTGATTGACTATCAAGTCTAAATATCCTGGATCTGACATGTTTGTTAGAACCATATTCTTCTAGACTTAAAGAACGACCAAGTAAATGTATCTTAGACTTGATTGACTACCAAGTTCAAGTACCTTAGATCTAAAATGTTTGCTAGACTCATTTAATTTAAGAATATATTTAAAATAAAAAGTTTATTCATAAAAAAACAATGTTGTTTGAAACAAAAATTAAAACTTTATTAAAAAAATTCTTGAAAATAACCTGACTAGACCTTATCTATATTTTTTACTAGTTTGTCTAGATCAAATTCTGAACTTGTTCCATATAAAACTCGGGTTGGATTTGGATCTAGATCAACAAGTTACCTGGTCGTCCCGATCAAATGGATGAGTTTTATGCCATGGTCTCAACACCACTATCCAGGCGAAGTTTTTTTTCCACAATTGCAATGGATTGGGGAATGTTATGGGAATGAAGCAAGATAACAGAGTGCACCAAGGAGATTGTGCATTACTGGACAAAATCGGACCATCACTTTTGCTTCTACTCAACACCCTCTTCCTTATCCCATCACTATCATCTTCGCTGTTATTATCGTTCATACCATGTTTATCTTCTCCTTCTTGTTCTAGCCAAGTTCCCTTCTACAGCGCCCTAATCTCAGATATTGACACTTGATAACACAAACCTAAAGGGAACGACTTCTCTTCCTTTAACTGTCACTTCCCATACTTCTTAGAGACAAGGACAAATTTGTCGGTTCATTCTTCTTTGATCTTTTCAGGGCTCGGTACTACGTTGGCAAGATTCACTCATCTTCCATTCTAAAGAAAAAGGCCCTGACAATCTCATTCATATTCACATAACGATGTGCTTTTGCAAGTATAAAAGACAGAAACAAAACCCATGATTATACCACAGAGAGAGAAGGCAATATACAAGAAGACCAACTCAAATCCAGATACTTAAAAAAAAAAACCTTGATTGAAAGACATATGATCAAAATTACAAAGCACGAGGCCTTGTTCTTGATGACTGAAAAGATTATGAAAATTTGGCCCTACCATAAGGGCCTAGATCTCTTAGAGCTTATATTGGCTGGGAGGCTGATCTGTGGAACAGTGAAGACATCATCTGCCAACCTCCTGTTAGCTTTCATGTTTGTGGTCTCTTTTATCTCCTTGAACCCACTTTGCCCTACCAACTGTGGATAATAATACTGTTGAGATGTGTATGGAGTAGATGGTGCTTGAGGGACCCAAAGCCCCAAACTTTCTGATGAGAAAGAACTCATGTTGCTCTCAAGATCATGAGGATCCATAAACGGCAATAGATCATCATCAATCTACAAAACACAGAAATTTCTCTAAAAATTGAGGCAAGATATCAAAGTAAGCAACTTTCCCCATTCGGTACTAAAAAGGAAAATTATAATTAGTAGATGATTGACAAGAAGGAAAAAATCAAATGCAAACCTTACAGAAACCAAAGGGAGTAGTAGAGGAATCAAGAAAGTCTTCAACATGC